>BOPP01000004.1:16310967-16369414 GCA_017312745.1 Gryllus bimaculatus | reverse complement strand
GGTGGCGGCGCTCGGCAAAGGGTCACCGCGGCCAGCTGCTGCGCCCGAAAGAACCTAAATGTCACGCGGCGTGGGCGGCCCCGGCGCTCAAATATCATTGCCATTATCGCCAGGTAATTAGATGCGTTCTCTTCGCTTCGCCGACGGGCCAGCGACGCCCAAAGGCCTCCTAGAATCCAGACCTTCACGGCTACCAGAGATCAGGCATCGAAGAGGGAAGAATTTTAGAGGAAAGTGAAAATCAGTGAACATTTCATAGATTGTAAAGCAATGAACAGTCAAATCTAGGCAGTCAGGAATGACAGGTGACAGAGCTACAATGAAGGATCAGTTCGTCATAAGGTTACGCAACTATTGGTAAATGAGCTTGGAAAAAGTTGAAACTTGCTTGCCAGGTAAATCTTGTTCGAGGAACAATGAATATGATAGTCGTTCGTCACATTAAATATCGAACATAGTATCATGCAATTTTAACAATTTTTTGCGTCTTTGTCACAACTCATCTCTTATCTGTTTTTGGCATTGAGTGTATCCTTCGTTAAGTTTTGGCTTTTGTCTCGTAACGTGGCAGGCAGTCAATGCCTTTTAACCCTTCGGCCAGGAGCAATTAAGGACTGCTGTTCGTGTTTGAAAATCTTGCCTACAAATAAGGATACGTATTTTCTCCAATGCTTTAGGCGTTGACTTGGGGAAGCATGTAGGAAGTAACAGAAAGATGATAAATACATTTTGAGGGATAAATTGGTATGAATCGTTACCAGATGCATGGTAAATTACTAAGTCGCTAGAAAAAAATAGTTAAGAGCCTGCAGCTCTTTGAAGATAACGTTAATCATAAGTGCGAGGGCTTTGATACAAATATTTGCTGCGTGTCCTGTAAAATTTGTTTTTTGTGATTTACCTGCTCTTCTATGACAACACGTCATGTATCCCTTAAAGATACAAAGAAAAACGCTTTATTCTTTTGTAAAACCAAAGTAAAACATAAATACTTCAGAAAAAATATATTACCACTTGACAATGTTAAAGTTACAATTGATGAAGCACAGTCATAACGATTCCTTTGCAATATCAAAACTACACCTTTTATTCTGCTATAAATACAGAGATTATTCACTCAGTTATGATGAATCGAAGAAATAAAAAAAAGGCTTTACCTGTCGATATCTGATGATTTAATGTCTATGATGTTTGTCAAACTGATACATGTAAATACATCAAACCTGTCCATTTGCATCCATTACTTCGAATATGAATAATCAATTTCCCCCATTTTCTGAAATGTGATTGATAAAATCTGTTGTAATAAATTGATATTTTTGTGAACGTCTTAGATTGAGAATACTATGTAATTCTTTTTGAAGAGATTTTAAACGAACCATTAAGGAATGGTCGATGTGATTTTAAGTACCTCAGAATAAGACAAATTTTAATTATTTGATGTAAAGATTTTACAATAGAACTTTTCACGTTGAACAACAATCATCTTCATTTTTGATATATATAGTTTTCATAGGTCTTCAGAACATTCTATAAATTTTATAAAGTAAGAACTTCACGACATTAATGATACCATATGATTAAGTTGTAAATTTCATTTGCGAAATAAGTTGCAGGTTTAGATCACTTACGTGGGTGTGATCTTAGTAATTTTTTGGTTTCCTCGATTTTAAAATCTGTATTGTACTTGTTATCGTGTCTCGTTAAAAATATTGAAGTCATTGAGAAAATATTTACGTGCATGTTATTCAAAGAGAACAAAGAGTACAATTATTAATTTATTTTTCTGATTTTGTTTCCAGATTGAGTGGCCAGAGGATCTAACTCATTTGTCTTCTTGAAAGACATTCTCTTCAACAATTGGAATGTCTTCGCAAGGATGTCCTCAATTTGCAGTTGCGGTGCCATCGAGTTTTATCGAAGAATATAAGTGCTCTTGTGGAAAATTCCTAGTCATTTTCAACAGACATGGGTGCATGTTCTGTTTGTTTGTAACTCTAATCTTTAATTGATTTTGTGTACGTTAATGAAACATTTTTGTTACAAAAATAAATTTCTGAAAATTCTCTTCTACAAGTCTATTAATTAGTTTGCTTTTTCGTGTGACTTTGTATGAAGTTTGAGATATTTCCAAATATGTTCATAGTCTTCACGAAATAATCTGTATCTTCGGTAGCTTGTCACATACACAAAATATAGCAATCACGAATACAACTCACTGGAGAGCATTCAGTACATCCGCCAACTTTTCCCTGTTGTACGCAGCAAAGTAGCACAGTTAATATATTCTATTAATATTTCTATTAATACCAAGCTCTCAAAAACTGTAGCGAAGCTCTTAAAAATGAATTATAATCGCACGTAAGCATAAGTTGTAATATAATTCCAATAACACGCGTGAATTAAGTGGTAACGCTTTGTGGCATGGTAATGTTTTGGTGAAAGAGAAGTGAAACAAAACTGTTTTCTTTCAATTTATTTGGTTCTTACGACATGTCGATCATTAATTAACATATAACTGCAGAACAGTCGTTTTCAATACCACTACGTTGTTGGGAGACCAGTCGGGATCTTAGAGCTTGTCTCGGCTGCGGGGGTTCCACGCTGGTGGGAGACACCTGGTAGGGAAAATTCCCCGCAAGCTGACGTAGGTCGGCGCCGAATCTCGCAGGCCTGCGGGGGAAGGTCACCGCCACCACCCGCGATAAAACATGCAATACTCTTAGGGGAATAATGGTAGTTAACGCGATCAGAGTCACTTAATCAATCAACCAATCGATGAAGTCCGTGCCGTCCTTAATGTAGTTTTGAAGCAGATTGCATACACCTTTGCTTGGATTTTGCGTAGTATTTGTGAACGTAGTTTTCCTCCACAAAAATCAGAAGATGAAAGATTTGTCTTTCCTTAAACAACTGACATTGAAATGTATAAGCCAAATAAGAATAGTGTTCAGGCTCTCTCAGAATAATTATTTACAAACTTGTAATTCAAGTAGAGGGACAAATAATAATACTTTTAAACAATAAACATATTGATGTAAATGTTTGTAACGATATTGCAATATGCATTGACATTTGCCCAGTATTGTTAGGCAACCTCTATAAACATATGTTCATCAGATACATGAAATATCCTTGATGGCGTAAAAACGTGACTTTTCGAAGATCTGTACAAAAGAAGTTGCCAAAACGTTTGGGGTAAAAGTCACATGTGTATATCCGCTAAATAAAATTACTACTACGTGTTCATAGGAAAAAGTGATCATTTTTCACCCATTTTGCTTGCCCTATAAGTTTGTAACATTTATTTGAGTGACCTGTATATTGAAATAAAGAAATCAGAATAAAATAAAACAATAAATTAAAGGGTACAAAAAATAACCAGAAGGAAGTACTAGGCAATGTGTTATTCACACTATATAGGAGAAAAAAATTCTTATAACCACAGAGGCGTGTGCAGCTACATTGCCGTCTTTGGGAAGTATTGAATTTGTGCTGCCATCACTTCAAATCAGGATTACTGTAATTAAAAGTAAGTTAACAATATGTTTGGATTCAATGTAAATAATAAGAAATACTTAATTTATTCAAGAGTAATTCGACAGTATTTTGTTTATTATTCTAGAGCTGTTCTAATTTTTTGGAATTTTTTTTGTGAGGATGTAGTCAGATGCATTTTCCCAACTGCAGGCCATCAGTGTGATGCGATATTCATATTTGACTGCTATATTACTGAACGTCAGGCGTAACAGGCACCATGCTCTAATTTTGAAGTGTAGAAGGATGGAGTCCACCATGAATGACATTTTATAATAAGTTAATTTTTACGTTGTTTTTCGTCTAGCTATGTTTTAAAAAACAAACACCTGACTACACACTTCATTATAGCAAAAGTTTTGATTTGTCATGAATTGTCACACGTTTATAATTCTCCTTCACTGTACATTCTGTTTCATTTGGAGTGAACTTCCTTTACTACCACACATCTGTGATGTCAAACGACTACCCTTTCGATATTCCCTTTGGTGTACAAATTACAAATTGCATTTGTGAATAATTTTTGTATTCTTCCTCAATAACCTTGATTACACTAGTATTTTCGACACACATCTGCTCACAATTAATTATCTAATTTCATAATATACTCAAAAATAGTCAAATGCACGAATTTCACAAAAAAAAACAATAGCACGTTATATTAATTAACTTTTTATTAACAAACTTTGGGCAAAAACTATTAGTTATCTAATAGTTATAGCTAATATATTTAACCAGAGGACCTTTGAATTTTAAAATAAATTACACCATCTAAAACGACAACTTGCCTAAGTAGTAAACAAATATTACTATTCAATATTTTCGTATTATATTAGAACTGCATAATTGCCAATATTAGTGACGGAAGTGTATTAGGTATTATAAAAAAATGTTATTAAATGTTTGCGAAACAGCGACGTGTCTTGCACTAATACGAGCTCTAAATTAAATGAAAGACCAAAATCAATCTTCAGAACCGTGAAAGAAAGGAAGATGCCATTTGTACAAGCATTAGGTTCACCTTTCCGCCATGTTTTGTTACGAAGATGCAGGGTCAACTTTGACTTTTAAATAGGGATTACATACTAAATGTTAACTAGTCAGAATGTCCTTAAAAGGGACATTTTCATTGAGCATAATTTCATTTACAAGCGAATGCTTGGTATGTAAATAACTGTTTTTGTCCCATAATTTTTGATTGAGTCTTTTTACATTCTCGTATACGTACGTATATATGGAGTAATATATATAGTATAGAAAAAGTTATGTAACGCTTCGGAAAATCGATTTCCAGATTTCAACGGATATACATGTTTTCAGGTCCCCCTAAAATCGATATAGTTGTTTTTTTTCAAAATGTTTTCACGTCTGTCCGTCAGTCAGTCATTTTGTTCGTCCGTCCGTTCCTGTTTTTCCAAAATGGATATTCCCCAGTTGATCTGACGAACATCAACACGAGGCACAGCTATTTTGAAAAACGTTCTTCAACATTTTTGGGTACTTCATTAAGACGCCCGGAGATTTTCAAACTTTTCTCAAAAAACGGCTCAAAGTTTTTTCTGCAAATTTCCTGTAAAAATAGAGTAAAATACATTTATAAAGGTGGCGTAGGATCGATTTACACGGTTAATTCTGAATTTTCAAAATATTGCCCTATTGCTATAACGCCTAATTTCTTTATTCTTCTTTTCAAAAAATTCCAAAAATGTAATTTTCTTGACTTGTCTCTCACCTCATTAGTATTTACATTAGCGATCATTTGTTCACAGTATTGTATTCATGAGTACGTGTGCTTTAAATAATGTCATACGTATAATGTTAAAAAGACACAATGTTCATTTTTCGGTATTCTTTTTATTTACACAAATGTATATTTTAAATATCTCTCACGCCCTTAATATGCACATTTCCTGCGATTTGTAAACACTATTGAATTTGCGAGTTAAAGTACCTCAAAAGATTTTGTATGATTTTTTTTCGAATAATGTGAAACTGTTTTTCTGCGAAAAAGAGATTTCAATTTCGAAGTTACAGAAACGCTTAAACGCCATTTTCTTAAACTCGACTCCAAAATTTTCAATGAAAATTGCCATTTATGATGAGGTTTTCCTTTTTTCTTAAAGTAATATTTCGATTCTAATATAAGGAAACTGAAAAATTGAGAAAATGCCAAAAAAATGTAATTTGCGCGGCGATAGAAGGTAGCTGGCAAGAAGATGGGACAAGAACGTAAAGCCAGTCCACACCTTAGAAATTAGACAATTTTACTAAAAGAAACTTTGTGACATTCTGTAGCACCACTAGTTACTTTCTTGTAAATGTACGGATTACATACGTAATATAGCGAACGTTATGTAAGGATGCGGAAAATCGATTTCGAGATTTCAACGAAAATGCACATTTTGGGATTCCCTTATTCCGAAAAAGCGTTGTTGTTATACAGAGGAAGTGTGAACTGTGCCAATCAATCCCAAATGATGAGTGGCCACCAGCCTCGAATTGTTTTGATTAAAACGTATCTCAGAGGTTTCAAGACAACTTTAAACAAAAATAACTGATTCACGAAACTTAAGAGCTATGTAGAAAGTTTCACTTAGAGAAAGAAAAATTCAAAAAGAATACGGGGTTAAGTCAAATTAAGTCAAATTTCTATACTTTTAGAGCATGACTTTTAAAGTCCGCACAGTTGTGTAAAATAGATATTCGTACAGTGAATGGAAATGAAATTTGAGCCGATGTTCCGCTAGCTCCGACACCATTAGTTTCGATGAGGCGATATACTTACTGTCATTGATTGATTGATTGATTGATAATTCCGAGAACGTCAGCAGGTAAGACTATTTGCCCGTAAGTGTAGTGCATATTATCAGTGCGGGAGGTAGGGGTGATGGTGGAGGTAGTGGCGGTGGTGGTGATCTTCCTCCGATGAAAGACGAGATCCGGCGGCGACTCACGTGGGCTTGCGAAGATTTTCCCCAACCAGCCTGGCATCGCCCCAACCGAGACAAGTTCTGAGTTCCCAATTGGTCTATCGACAAGTGTAATAGTGTAGCACATGTAAGTGTAAGTATGGGATGAGGATAGGACAAGGAAGAGGAAGGAAAGATCGCTCGCGCTCCGTGTCTCGTTTGTTAGGGTTCTGTTCCGGAATTCGCCCGGTGTTGATTGGAGAAACAATCGAAAACTGCTGAAAGGAGTAGCCGCCCGTTAGAAGTTTCCTGACAGCGGCTGAAAACGACCTAGCTGGAACAAGGTAGTGTCGAAAATCCAAGTACTGTCGGTCGTCCAATCGAAAGACCTCTCGGACAAAGGCACTGTAATGACTTCAGTTGATGTCCTGAGCGACCTTTGCTCGTACGTATTGTCATCAGTTATGAGTTTACGTACAAGTCGTGCTCTGAAAAATAGGAAAATTTGACTTAATCACTTCTTCGCAGCGCATACAGATACAATGCATTGTTTGCAAAAATCTTTTTTAAAATGTCGAGCTGTTTTTAAAGAAATGATGGAATTTTTTTTTTGAAACATTGACATATTTTTAATTGAAAATTAAGAAAAAGTATTAATAAAACGACATAAAATAATTGAAATGCTAATATTATGTAATAGATTGCAGTATGAAAAGTATTGGCCTTAAATAAAGATGTAAGTGGTTCGAAAAGAAGTTGAACTTCTGAAACTATGGAAATTACAATAGTCTAATAAAAATTGGAGTTAAACTAAATTTATAAATGCACTTTGATGTAACTGAGAAGGAATTTTTTTAAAAATCAATCAGTTTTTTGTAATATTTTGAAAAATTTCTTGGGCCTTCTTATCAAATAAGTACCCTCTAAAATTAAAAGATTATTTTCAAATTTGTAAAACCTCAAATTGAGCAATATCAATTGATTATCAATTTTTAAAACTCTGTGTGTACGGTTTAGACGCAAGTGTAGTTTGCACGGCTAAAGCATGGTAGCTGTTTATTACTCATATGTTTCGACTATACAATTTTTATTTCCAATTTCAGTAAGTCAAAAATATACGTACGTTATATTACAAACATACGTTTCATCTCTTAGCTGAATCTTTTCAATATTAATTTCTTCAAAGAATATATATGATCCATATCTCAAGTTCAATATTCATAAGACAAGTTTAGCGTGGAGAGCGACATGCGACATTTTCTGCTAGAACTCTTTCTCTCTCACTCTCTCTCCCCATTTGTCCTGAATTTGCAATCACCATCTACCAGAAGGCGAAGAAAATGTTTAAACTCAACGCAGTTGCACGGTATTATTGCGCTTAAGTGTTGCAAGAGTGGCTTTATTAGTTAATAGTTAACAGTTTTCGGATGCCACGTGTGAAATTCCAAGTGTGTAAATAAAATGCAGTTGTATATGTTGTTGTTCTCTCGAAAGATACATTTTCGAGAAACGGTTGTGTCATTATGACAATAAAAACAGCGTCGAACTGAAAATTGATGCAGGAACTGAACGATATGAAGACCTATGCCTGCTTCATTAAACTGCCAAATAGTATTGTCTATTATACACACATACATAATATATATATTCTTAAAGAACATCCATGAACTTCACGCGTAATTTATCCAAGATTATTATTTGAACGCGAATTTAACATTTATAATAATGCAATTACTAATATTTATTAGGAACGTTCTCAAGGAAAACATTTATGGAAAATAAAGATAAATTATAAATTCATGTAAATAAAATATTGATTGACCTACGCAAAACGCTGGGAAAATAACAACTGGAACTTCACGACGTCCGCTTGTGGGGTGCCTACCCAACGCGCGGAGATGTTCGTGACATCTAGTAGCGAACGCGCTAACTACAGGCTATCTCATCCCTTGCCGCGAGCCCTCGGCCGGGCGTGCTGAGCCAGCGCGACAAGCCACGCTAGTAGGGGCGGGGGTGGCGCGGGAAGTTTGGAGGCAGGAAGCGCTTATGCAGCAAGCCGCGGCGCGCCGGACGCGCTCTCGATGCTGCGGGACGCCCGCTTACAATTTGCTACGGGCGCGGCGCGCCCAACGCAGCGGCCCCGCGACACTTGCCCAACGCCCAATCACCATTTCCGCCAGGGCTGCACTTCAAGCACATCCCGTTCTAATTTGAGTGTCCATTAGCTGGCACAATATTGGGGTTTTTGTAATAAAGACAGAATGTAGTGACGAAGATGTCTTAAGAGAATAGAATAACAAAGAATTTAATGAAAAACTACATTTCCGCGTTATTTCTAACTTCTGCTATTTTCGAAAATCCAGAGTTCAACGAAAATCAGACCTGCTCCATTTTTAAGCGTTCTTTGTTTTGAAGAGTTAAAAAATAGTATATTTCAAGCAAACAGGAAAAAATTATCCATTAAAAATGATCTTATTTACAGGTCCATTTTTTGGTAATAGATTTCATTAAGGAAAAAATCTTTACCATCAACGTTGTACTTTTGCAATCTAAAAAAAAAAAAAAAAAAAAATCCAAACAACCATTTTACTTGATCGTAAGTACCAAGTGTTTTAAGAATTTAAACGTTCAAATTAAATCAAAATATGTTTTATATTGCTGTGCAAAATATGTATTAAATTGTGAGAAATATTGCCAACCGAGTGGTTTTCGGATCTTGACTTATTACCCTTCACTACTAGCGACTTACTAATCCTAATACGAAAATAAATATTAAAGAATCAACGTTAGGCTGTTACAAATAGATTTCAAGAGCCGCTATTATATTATTTCGTTACAAAGATACTTACCGCACAATAATTCACACGAGATAGCTAAGTGTTCAGAAACTGTGAGGGCGTGAGGGTGCTACTAGAGAGGATATATTTGATACCCATAAAATGGGAAGACATAACTTTATACACGCATCAGCTACACTGTGTCTGCCTACTTATTGGACCTAACTACAATTCGATTAAAGAAATCATACGAAAAGGTAAGTCGGTTAATCTAGCTATTTGAATTGAATTTAAAACGAAAAGATAATGCAAACATACTTATTTCAAAATTCTACCGTGAATTCGTCGCCATTCGCACGTCGGTGAGATACCGCAATTACAGGTTTCGTACACTCGTGTCGATATTTGGAGAGGCAGTCACGCCCTCATCCCGCCGGCTAGAGGGTGGGTGCAAAAGTCGGCCTGCCCTCGCGGCCGCACGCGTATTGGGGCAACAAAGCGCCGGGCGCGTGGCGGCCTCAATAGGCGCGGGGGCGGCGGGGGTTCCGCGAGCGCCAGCGCCGTGGGCGGCCGCGGGCGGCGCGGGCGCCGCGGCCAGCGCGGCCAGCACGGCCAAGGGGTCAGCGGGGGAGCGCGGGGCGGCGACCCCCGATCCGGGCGGCGGCGAGCCCCGCGCGCGCAATCCGCGCCGCTCGCCTCTTTTTCGGGACGTCGGCACGAGCCGGGGACCGGCGGATTGTGGCTCGGGGCAGCGGGAAGCAGACCAAGCAAAGTCGCCACAGGCGCGGGCCGCGAACGCGTCGCGGCGCACCCAACTCCCGTCCACGCCCGGGCAAAAATGGGCTCGAGGATCGGCTTTGCATGTTTTGGATCAGCGTAGTTTTGGAAGTTTAGATATTTGTTCTCACTTGTTAAGAGCGGTTTCTTAATTTTGAATTTATTTATTTCTTCGTAAGCATAATGAGAATAAATTAAGAGAAAAAAGATTATTTTTGAAAGATAATCCGTCCCATCCATCTTAAGCAAATGTAAACCTAACCGTAAATTTGGAGGGTAAATTCAAATCCGCGGTCACCGATCGCAGACATTTTTTACTGGGAATGTTGGTCACTGGATCTCCGATTCCCAGCACATTGCTTTAAGCGCATACTTAGCTGACTACCTCGCAACAATTCCAGAATTAATGTAAATTACAGTGGGTCGGCTCAATCAGATACGAATTGTTGTAAAAAAGTCAACCATTAAGCAAATACTTTGAAAAAAAGATCTCATCTCGTCTTATGCTTGAATTAACTGAAATATAATTACTTATTTCTTGTTCTCAATGTAACGCATAAATTGAAATGGATAAATGAAGCAAACAAATTGAACAATTAAAATAAAAATAAATAATTTCGTCTTGCCTCTTCCTTTTTGTATAGCAAGAAAGACCATAACCACAGAATTGTTTCACTGCAAAGAGATGCTCCGATTAGAGTCAACATATTACATAATGTAAACGTACTCGTAAATCTCCAACTTTTATCTCATAAAATTAAAAAAAAAATTAATTAGGTGGAAGCCTATAGAAAGCAGGATGTCAAATTTGAATGGAAGTGTTTGAGTGACAGTTATGTTTATAAAAATGTCAGCTGCAGGTCAGTGTTTTACTAGCAATAAAAATCATTTTTTTTTCTGAAAATATTATTTCTATTTTTTAACTCGTTTTGCGTTTACGGTACAGACTGGTTAACGTTTTTCACATTCACTTAGATGTTAAGAGTAACATTTCTAGAGGTGGATGTAAGTGAAGAAAAAACTGTCGATCAATATGCGTGTGGAATTGAGTCCCTGATTTGTGATGCTCTGATCAAATTCCGAACTATAAACGTGCGGACCGCGCGGTCGCGCAGTGTCAAATAAAGCGTCCTGGGGCCGCACGGCCTGGGTTCGCTGACGGTAGGACCGCAGCTGGCGCGGCGGGACGCAGCACGGCCCAGCAGCAGGGCAGACGCAGGGCGTTCGCCGCGCCGTTGGTGAGTCGCGAAGGAAAGACACGCCTGCATCTACCGGCGGCACGGCGCACGGCACGCGGCGTCCGCGGGTGCGTTGCGCACCGCGGCCGCGGAGGGTGGGGCGCGTGCGGCGGGGCGGCGGCGCCGAACGCCGGCGGGCGGGACGGCGGCAGGTGCGCGCCCAAGCGAGCGAAATCGCGCGCGGACGAACAAAGGCTCGCAAAAGCGCGGGCGCGATCGCAGCGACGCTTTTCTTTTGTCCGCGGGGCCGCGCAAATCGAAAGGGCGGCCGACGCGGTGCGCCGCCTCCCAGAGGGGGACCTGTGCCCTTCCGGGCCTGTGCGTGGCGCGCCGCCGCGGACCCCCAGAGCGCGCCCAGCGCCGCGTCGCGCTGGACGGTGCCCGCACTGCGGCTTTTTTTCGGTGGGGCTGCTGTTATGAACAGGGCGGTGTGAAAGGACCATCGCGGTTCAAAGGGTGGGAGGTAATTAATTCGAGGGGCGAATGAACTAAAGCGAAACGACTCTGCGTTGCATGACTGGTGTGTTGGACACAGCGTGCGAAATTTACGAACAAAATTATTTTAATATCAAATACCAAAAAAATAAGGAATTTTTTTTCTCTTCGAAAATTTTTGTGTGTGTTATGTTACAGAATTACGATATTGCAACTGAAATTAGAGGACGTGTAGTCTTTATAAATGTTCCAGTTATTACTTAGAAAATCGAACGCAATATGTGAGACTTAAAAACTTGTTCTGACATTATTTCTTCAGATGTTTGTCAAGGACCCAGTGGTGTATCTAAGGGAAGTCAAGAGGGCCCTGAACTCTTATGCATTAAAGAAAATTAATCACTTGAAAAAGCATTATATTTGAATCAAAGGCACATAAGTTCTATGCTTCATTACTGTGGGATTACTGCAGAATATGAAACTAAAACTGATAATATTCATATGCATTTCAAAACCATAATTCAGAGTTACTCGCCATCATACTATATGCAAGTAAAGTCAACTGGTGAATTCAAGAATAATATTGTTAATAGGATACCAAAACTTAAGTAGCATTTATGAATAATACCATACTATAAACATAATTAACTCTATATCATATGAATTCATATAACTATTTCTTATGCAGATTAACAAATAGTGTACGTTTTATATCCATCAATAGATAGAGCTAAAGTAGAATACTTACTCTCAGCTTCCTCTGATGATATTTCGAACTGGACAGTTTGTTGTCACTCTTAGTGAACGTGAAGGGTACTCAAGGTCCCGTTTCGTATTTAGATTCGGTATGAGAAAAATCATCAAATATGGAATTTAACGTATTTAAATTAGGAAAGGCAGTGGTGGGTGAAAGTAAATCTATTCTAGAAATTTAAAGAGATGACATACATATGTGAGTTATATAAAATGAGGGCAGAAAGGAATCTAAATATGCACTTAAGAACAATACAGTTTCTGATAATGGAATGGACACTTATTCCATGCTTCAACAAATTCAGGAAAGGTATCCTTGAAGGGATTCCAACGAATAACATTCGAAATAAAATTGAGCCACGAGTCAAAGTTCATGAAGTGATAAAGCTCAATAGAAGAAATAAAGGGGTACAATCAGATGACGATAAGTATATACCCTCATCGTCGATATTAGTTACTTTCGTTGGTACAATCTCACCACAACAAGTGTGTATTTTTCGTATTACTAAAGAAAACTAATGTAGTTCTATCAGCAAGCAATATTAGAATGTTAATATTTTAGGATACTTTGCTAAAAATTGAAGAAAGGAGTACTGCTTTCAGTGTGTTCAGGTGGTATGTTTGAGAGTGTACCGTTGAAGGTAAACTGTCAATCTGTATGAATTTTAAAAGATATCATGTGTATATTGAAAGACAATGTCCAATATATTTGTAGTAAAGGGAAGCCTAGGTACTTCTGGCATATGAACATTTTTCGTAGGCCGAAGCTCGAAAGTAAATACAGTCGACTCCGATAATAGTAAGTTCTAACACCACTAACATGTTTGGTTCACTATGTCAGAGGTTCACTATATCCGATGATGTCAAAATTAAATAGAATTTCTCCATAACAATTGATTTTGTTAATATAGAGATAAAGAAAAATCATTAACAGCACGAATTGAAAATATCAATATAGTTATTATTTTGTCAATTATTTTCAATTGTTTGCTCCGTACATTTTTCATTACTAATTTCTCTAATTCCTTCTCCAGAGTTCGTGCTCTTTCCATGCTTGATTGTATATTGTCCTCTGCCTCTATCGTAATGCAGTCTTGACACACTCCAATGCCTCTTGTACTGTTGGAACACAAGAACTCCCCTGAGGGGAGTTCTTGTGTTCCAACAGTACAAGAGGCTCTTTTAGTCGCTCTCCGAAGGCTCTCCGAAGGCTCTTTTAGTCGCTTAGTAACATACGAGATGTTTTCGGTAGCGGGATGGTGCAAGTGGCTAATGAAACTGATCGCTTTTTCTCCCGGCACAGCAGATATAGCCAGGCTGTCCTGGCGATAGTTGCGTACTTCCTGTCGCCTACTTAGAACCAAACGCACTTTGTCCCTCGGAGTATCAAGTAATACCAAACTTGAAACTGAAGCCGCAATCACGCATCGCCGCCGCCAGTTGTAGTCGACGGAGGACACGACTTCTTTTTCTGCAGTGAATCTGAGTGGCATTAAGTCATCAGCAAGGTTCCCATTCCGAGTGCGCTACCTTCACCTCAGGGGAGACTTCTTCGATTATAACCTTTGAACGACAATATTATTTTCAGGCTGCTTAGTGTTCGAATTTGTAGCAGTGGGACGATATATTATTTTCCAGGAAGGAATTAATTTCCAGAACGTATTTCCTACGTTCGTTATAGCCGAGGTTCAGGTTTACTATAACCGAATATTCTTATGCTTATTTGAAATGTAAGTGAAACGGGACCAGGGACGTAAGTTCAATATAACCGACGGTTCACTATGCCCGAGTTCATTATAATCGGTGTCGACTGTGTTTCCTCAATCTCATAGACGAAGAAAAACAAGGGAAGAATTCCCTCAACAAAGTAAGAGATATTCTGAACTGTGTAATCAAGTGGCCATGTGGAAACATGGTGAGAATACTGAGCTTTCTGACCGGGAGAGGTGATACAGGGATGGCACTGCAGTGCCTCTGACCCGGAGGTCCTAGGTTTGATGGTGGTACGATTTGCGACTCTAACTAGATAGCTAGGTCGAATTAAGTCGCTCGCTGGAGGACAATTATCGCGGCCAGCTGCTCTGATAAGTAGTTTTTCCCCATCTATACCAGGCGAATGCAATCACAGTACCATCAGAAACAGGCCACTGACAGCGCGCGACCTTTCATTCCTTTTGCTTGTACTATCCTCACCCCTAAATTATACACACTTACACTTGTCGGGAGCTTAGAACGTGTCAAGGGTGGGGCGGTGCCCCGCTGGTGGGAGATACCCACTAGCCGACGGAAAGGGCGGTACAGAATCTCACCATCCAGCGAGGGAAGATCGCCGCCACCTGCCGAGGGGGAAATACACTACACATACGGGAATAATGACCTTAACACTTCACGCACCGAGAATCACTAATCAATCTATCAATTAACTAAGCTATTGGACAAGAATACCTAGATGGCAAGGCCAAGTAAGAACGTAAAATAGAAGAGTATTTACTAAATAGTTAAGAAAATAAAATGTTAAAATATAGTGTTCTAGTAGTGAGTTTGAAATTGCACAATTAAAATAAAAATAATCCCAAAGGTATTGCTGACGATAGGCCATCAATACCTAAGGATAAGATATGAAAGATTTCTATAACAATTAGTTTCCTGGCACTACAAATAATATGAATTCTTGAAATTCAGTGTTGCTCGAAGATGAAGTTAAAATTTCCTTGAAACGTTGTCTGAATGAATAATGTCTAAATAATCTACTTTATTAAAAATGTTGACTTTTTTATTATTTCAAGTACACAGGAAGCTAAGAAATAAACAATAATTTTAAGCTTAAAATCTTATGTATTTTTGGCATTGAAATAGAAAATGTGAATGGAATTGCTCCAATGCGGAGAGTTTTTTTACAGACTGCCATAGACAATTTAGAAGGTCGCAGTTTATGAACGAATCGTCAATGCTCTCTTAACATAGGCAACAAGTTTTGTAGTATTCCCTTCAGATGGCAGTATCACAATGAGAAACACTGACTAATGCGCACATCAAAATGGTCTTTGCAGAGGAAGTGAGAAAATTTTCTTCACTAATAATTTTATTATCTTTGGGAACTAATTCTAGTAGGTACTTGCTAGGAGAATTGTATGTAGTTTGTGGCTGTGTAGTGTGTGGCTGGAGTTTGTAGTTTGAGCTGCAATAGCTTACCTCAAATTTATTTTCAGAGTTTACGAGATGACTAGTAGAGGTTGTGTGAATGACCCAGACAAATTTTACAGTATTTACGGTGAATTTACCATTAAAAACTTTAAGAGTGGGTGAAAATAGTATACTTTCCTTATTTTGGTTTGAAATGGAAAATAAAACAAATTTTGGACACCGCGTAAAGTATTACACCCGTGCAGAAGATCTGAGATTGTGGTCTAAAATTTTAAAAAATACAATCTTTAGATTTGGAATACAAATGATATGGATGGACCAAATAGTGACGTTATAAATATTATTATAAGTATCTTATTATATTATATATTATTATAAATAAGAAAGTTATTGTGAATTTAAAGCTTTCCTCAGCTTTACGTCCTGTCGCTCAAGGGCCCGAAGTTCCTGTTCATGAAGGATCCAAGGTTTTAGGAGATGCTCTTATCACTGTTTCGTGTTGAGACACCGAATATGATTACAAATCGATACAAATCTGAACTACTCTCTTAATTTGAAATAAACTAATTAATAAGATAAGTAGGTCTAAGTAAAGAGAAAGGTGAACCATTGGGCCATACGTTTGAGAGGAAATAATTTATTAGCAACAGGAACAACTACTCATCTGCATGAAACAACGGAATTTACCCGTTACTTTTCACAGAAAGATGAATTAGAATACTGCAGAAATATCCATGGGGTAAATAAAAAAATAACATTGAATACAAAGTGGAAGACTGGTGCTTTTTATGGATGATTACAAACGTTTGTACATGACTTTATTTAAAAGATATACTGTTTCGGGACAGATTCCATTAAAAAATACTATAATCAATATTATACATTAACAGTGTAATATTTTTTTTGTAATTTTCAAAAATTAAAAATACGACGAAAATGAGACATTATCCGTTATGTAAATGTCCTTTGCTCCATCTGATGAAGAAAAAAATTGAAGAAAAAATTGGAGACGTTTTTGAGAAAATATTTGTTTATAAAATGGCCTCTATTTCACGAGAAAACTGCTTATACATTCGAAACATTGTTCATGACCTTATTTTACGTTGTTTTCAACTACAGAATTCATTTAGAAAAACATCTCTCACATAAATATTGCAGTTGAAGAGGCCAAACAATTTTTATCTTTTGTAATTTTTAAAAAATCAGGGAACAATCAGGAAACAAAAATCAAGGACAGGCCCTATTAAGCAATCCAATGACAAAGATAAATTGAACATTTGAAGTAATTTTTGAGAAACTTTGAAAATAATGAAGCCTTATGTAAAGTAGCCCCAAAATCAATATATCCGTATTAATCTCGCAGGGTGTTGAGCTCGTTCATCCCAATTGTAGATTTTGAGGAAAATTGTGAGAACAGTTTAAGCGTTAGTGTTGTTCACTGATAAATGATCGCACGGACGGACACACAGACAGACGTTTTGCAGTCAACAAATTTTTCGGTATCAAGGGTCTATAATACGAGGATTCTGACTTTACAACTTATTAGAGGTCATACAACTTTACTACACATAGGAACAATATTTCTCTCTTATTTCGATACGTTAGCCCCATACGAAAAATCTGACGAAAAATTGTCGATATTTCTGCAGCATTACAATACACTCACCTTACAAAGTAAGTACGTTGTAAGGGGATAAAAATAGTACGTGATTTGATAAAATGAGCTCAGTTATAAAATCAGCGCTCCCATTAACTATAAATTTTGTTATATTGCAATAAAGTTTTCATGGACCTTTAACTATCAGGTGTGTGTTATTTTAGAGTAATAGGAGAGAAAGGGGATGTGACCCTAGCTCCTCAACCGTAACCACAAGTATTCCGTTTCGAAACTATTATTATCTATGTTTGCAAATGATCTTCCAACTCGTCATGGGCGATGGAGAGGTTCTTTTGTTTGCCAGACTGGTTGTCTTATATAGCCGTTGCCAAACGGAGCGCCGTGTTTTCATTGGTTTGAGATTTATTTCAATACGCATGGCTGTATATGAAATTTATCCAAAATTTATATTGTCCATTCGATCTTGACGAACTGGAGGCCTTGCGAGTTTGAAACGGACATTTTGAAAGATTGCGGTACTTTTCATGAAGCCTACTTTACATTTTCAAAATTTTCTAGAAAATTGCTCCAAATTTGTTTATTTTTTTCTTCGTATATCGTGCAGAACGCTAAAAAGTCTCAGTTTTCGTTGAAATGTCTTACTTTTCGAAAACTTCAAAATTTGCTCGACGTCTTCCTACGATTACAATACATAAAATGGAGATTTTTTTCTTTCAATAAATCTGTTCCTGACAGACATGTATTTACAAGATTATGTAGTTTGTTTAAGGAATTGGAATTTTTTGCGTAGTTTTGCGCAAAATAGATAATTCTTAAGTATTATTTTCTCAAAGCAAGCTTCATATTTTTCTTTGAAGTTTTACTTTCTCGCCTTACTTAAAGAGAAAATATTGTAATCATGAGCCAATAGGGTAGTTTTCTGTAGAACAGTTATTGTAATTTGTTCATTTTTTTAAAAAAACGGGACGTGTTCACATTATTTTGTTTGAATTTGAGAAATGCAATTTAAAAAAAAATGTATTTCTCGAAAAGTGTTCAAAATGTGTTCTTTGAACTTTTTCCTCGAATAGAGCAAAGGGCGCCTAAAAGTGTCACAGATCTCATTTTCTTTGAATACTGAAAATTCAGTGATGCCAAAAAAGGAAGATTAAATCTAATAAATTATTAATAAGTAGCAATAGTGCGGAAGCGATATCCTTTTGTGTAACATCTAGTTTTAAGATGAATCTATCAATTCGGATAGATTCGGATCTTTTCAGATTTGGTAGTTAGAGCATACCGTCTTTATAGTCTAATTAGCAAGAAATTTAAATAAAAGTAATTAAATGCAGATTAAAACGTATATTTAATTAATACAAACGTATTTTTTGCATGCCAAGTAATCAAAGGCAAAGAAACGCAAAAAACAGGAGAGTACATAAAGATACCAGATGAATTTCCATTCACCTTCGTTTCATAATGAAACTTGTGAAGAAAAGTTTTGCAATTAAGACGAAAATGATGGACATCATTGATAAAATGCTAAGTTATTTATCTTGTATGGCAAGTTTAAAACCAATGAGCTGTGTTACAGGTGGGTCTCGTATGGAAAATTGGCTCAGAATGACGTTCTGCAAACAATGCTGAGAACTACATTTATGGTTTTCATTTTTTCGGTGTACCATGTACTTACGTGGTGAAGAGAAAGTATTATATTGTTGCTGAAAAATCAGCTATCTTTGAACAGAAAACACTGGTATTCTAAGACCCTGAAATGAAAAGGTGGATAATTAATTTTCCTAAATGTAGTAAATTACTTCTAACAATTTGTGTTGTCAGAAATACGTTTTATGGGTCCTACATACTGAAATATCAATTGACAGTAAAGCGTCTGCCTCTCTGTCCGTCCGTCTGCCTGTTTGTCCGTCCGTTTCTGAACAACGCTAGCGGCCAGTTTCAGCCTATTTTCTGTCAAATTGATATTCACCAATCGATCTGGCTGATGTCGCGGCCCCTTGAATTTGAAACTGATATTTTAATTTTGGGGGGTACTTTCCATCAAGCTCCTGGGGTATTTTCTGAATTTTCCAACAAAAAAAGCATCATTGTATTTGATAAAATGTTGTTGTTGGAGAGTCTTGGAGTTCTCTTAAAATTTTGGAGTTGGTGGACTTGTAAGAGAATGGTGCAGTTAGCATGCTCGTTAAAAACCTGATTTTTTGAAAATTGCAAAAGTTTAAACTTTCTTCGGAGACTTCCTACAACTGAAATATTAAAGATTGACTTGTCCCTTAGAGAATTTTTTTCTTAACGATAGATTTTGAATTAAGGTCATGAACAATTGTTTGAAACTTTAAGTACATTTTGCATAATTTTGCGTAAAAATAGAGGAAGTTTGATGGCATGATGATAAGTGCATGATGGGCTGTTTCTGCACCACCATTTTCACTTTGTATGTATCAAAGAAAAGTAAAAAGTGTTACTTGTCCCAATTTTTGTGAACTCGTATTTTCGAAATTAAAATAAGCATCAAAAATCTACATGACAAAAGAACAGTATTGAAGATTCATTTTTTACGCTCTCGCTATGGAGTAGAGAGAATGTTATGAATGCTGCGAAAAAACAACAAATATTCAGCAGAAAACTCGTATTACAGGGCCCTGGTAACAAAAACTGAATAAATTCGGTTGCTAAATTTAGAAAAAAAATCTCTAACACGTGGTGTAGCCAGAATCCATGTTTTGGGAGTCCTCGTTACCAAAACACAGCATGATAGCAAAACGTGTCAGTCCCTCCGTCTGTCTCTCTGTCCACCTGTGAACAACCCTAGCGGCTAAACCGTTCACCCGATTTTCTCCAAAATTGTCATTGCCCAATCATCTGGCTAATGTCGCGGCCCCTTGAATTTGAAACCAAAATTTTAATTTTGGGGCTACTTTACATGAAGCCCCTGGGACATTTCTCAAATTTTCAAAAAAATTGCTTCGTCGTTTTTAATTAAATTTTGTTGTTGGATAGTGTTAAGTACGTTTATGAAAACGGTGTGTCTCTTGTTCGTTGAAACTCTTCATTTTTTTTTGAAAATTCAAAAATTCAATTTTTTTTCGGCGTGGTCCTATAACATTTTCTCTTAGTTAAATCTGTTTTGTAAAGATAGATTTTGAAATACAATTACGTACAATTATTTGAACATCGTACATTTTTCACGTAATTTTGTGTGAACGTACTTGCGAGAAAGTACGTGCTGTTTTACAACCTGGCCTCTCCTTTTCTTGGCTCGACAGTCTGATAAGGACCTTGACCGACCAGCGGTGACCCAGCATTTCGGCCATAGGATAATAGTTCGTGTGGTTAGGACGAGGACATCCCTTCAACGAATACACTGGTCTTCTTAACTTTTGGGTGGGCTTTCTCATCGTCACACAGCAAAGGATACTGGTATATTTGTAAGGAAAGCGCCCAATTATAATTTGCCACGACTGGGAATCGAACCCGGGGTAGCGCTGTGGAAAGCGGGCACGCGAACCAACGATCCACCACCTTTTAGCACCACTAGTGTGTTTTAAAGAAAATCTGTTCTAAAATAGCATATTTTTAAAATGATCATGTACCATTTTTTGAAAATATGAGAATTTTCCCGTAATTTCCCCTCGATATTAATGCAATTTATAAAAAATATTTTTTTGAAAAACAGCTCCAAATGTTTTCTTTGCTTTTTCACGGATTGTGTAAAAGAAGATTAAAAAAGTGCCTTAGGTTTCATTTGCATAGATATTTCTGAATTTTCGATAATTACAAATTCTAGAAATTATTCGAGAAAGTATGTGCTGTTGAGAACTTCTAGTTGCTACATCTGACATAGTGGCCCTCTGATAAACTGAACCAAAAATATGAGTCTTCAGTACTTGATTACGAAATAAGACCGAAGTCGACTGTATGTGAACTGTCTACACTGAAGCCTCAGGTCTTCAATTTATTCTATCTTCTTTGTATTTGTTTTGGGATGTGAGCCCACCTTATTATCAGTATTATTTTCATGATCTTTAAATATCCAGAGTATCCACAATCTTCAAATACCAATATGTAGCTTCTCAGAGTTTAATATACTAAGGCGTGGATATATTTATCCTTCCCCGTCTTCTGACACACGGGCAAGTAGCTGGATTGAAATTACATACGGGTTTTTTGGGATTACATACGATGTTTCTAGTATCAGAGCAGGTTTATCAATGCATTCAGGGGTCACGACAAGCAAGACTTTCAAGATTCATATATCATTAATTCCTTTTTTCTACTGCTATTCTTCGTGTCTTCACCTCTACTCGAAAGATCGCTTTCTCTAATACTTGACGTTTCGTCTGTTGCCTTAATGTCGCTTCATCAATAGATTAAAATTAAGCACTTATTTTATTATTTACTGGCATATTTTTATATCTTTCGGTAGCATTTGTCGTATTGATCATATAATTTTTGTTTCAAAATTACCTTCGACTGGATTTGGCTTTACTGAATACTGATTGACTGAATATCTTCATTTCTTAACCATAAATCTCAGAGTATAAATATCTTACTGGTTGCATTGATGTTATTCATTCATATATCCTACAAATTACTTTTTGAAAATGGGATCCAGTAGGGTTCTAATTTAGTCCCGTTACCTTCCTCCCGTACTTGAACCTCATACCCTCATCGAATAGAAGAACAAGAAAAGTTTTTGTTTTTTTTTCAAAAGATATAATACCTAATACGCTACTTTCCAATGTATCAAATTGGTTTTGTTACAACTATTAAAACTAAAGATAGGATTTTAGTACAGTAATACTCTAAAACGTTCAGTAGAACACAAAAAATGTGATGTAGCCAATTACTGAGGACTCCAACTACTAGATTGTTTTTTTGTTGGCTTTTGAGATTGCTTGCGTACGTGACTAATGTAGTCTGTGCTCCAATATTTAACTGATTTCATTACTTTTCTAAATCTTTCAGCTACTTTTCGCTGTTAAACTGTTTTCTTTACTATTTTACTTTTTACAATAAAATGAAAGTGTTTTTGTGGTGATCGAGGCAGTGAAAAATAAGAAATACAAATATTAGTTCACAATATGGCGGACAAACGAACTTGATAGAGTTTGAAGTCTATCAGTACTGATTGCTATGTATATTAATTTCGATTTGGATAAAGTTTTGAACAATTAATGAAAGGTTAGTGATTATTGTAAAAAACATCAAAATCCAACAGTTTCGTCTATAAAAGGGTAGCGGAAAAATTTGATCTTTGTGCTGCAAAATGTCGCATTTAAAAGTGGTGGTTTGTTTCATATGTTTCAAAAATCATCAGCATACATATATTATGTTTACTAAAGCTGAGGAAACTGAGAGAGTTAATGTATATTAAGATAAACAATGGCCCGATGTTGGATCTCTGCCGATCACTGTTTGCTATAGTTTCTATCCATGAGTGTTCCTTTCCAACATTAACAAATTGCTGATGGTTTCTAATACAATCTTTTGCTCATGATATCGAGGATATAGAAAATGATAAGTCTCTGCACTTATTAAGTAGTACATAATTGTGTAGAGAATCAAACTCTGTTGAAATTTGATAATGTAATTAATCTAAGTAATGACATTGGTAATGTAATTAATCTAATTAATTTTTAATAGTGATATTTCCACACCATTCTAAAGTTTTCTCAAATATTCGAGTGACGTCTTGTTATCCTATATGTGCACTTTTAGCTGGCATAAAACCTAACTGGGTTCAAGTTCAATTCTTCATTATCTACTAAGTACAAATAGATATGATTGTCTACCCTTTTTCACAAGATTTTCGACAGTGTAGACAGAATACATGTGAACCGCAAATTATTAGGAGAAGGGCATTGGAGCTTATGTCGAGGTCGAGGAATTCCCATGTATGTTGGAAAGAAGATGTATTAGGTGAATAGTCCATAATGTAACAGGATCTAACTGCATTCTATTTGCAATACGCTTCCACGCCTTAATTGATTGCATCAGAGCCGTTTCATTTGATTTTAAACTTGATTCCGTAATAACAAATTAATAGTAAATGAAGGAAAAAAGTTTCAATGCAGTTTTCCTATTCAAGTAAACAATTGCATACTTCATTGAAAATAAATATATGCAATTGACCGATGTTAGGTAACAAAATATTTGGTTCATGCTATGCGTTCAAAATGCTTCCAAATTCAGTCAGCCTTCATACTGCTCGTTGTGTATATTTCGATTATGTACATTCACACCTGAGATAGAGTAAAATTTTCTGGATAAACACATACTATAGTTTCAAGACTTCTAGATAACAAAAACTAATTTCAAAAATAATAAGCAGATCTCCCCCACGTAATTCTTGCAAGCTTCTCATTATTAATCTAGGAATTTTATCATTATCTTGCCTCTTAAATTACGAATCACAAAATCATCAAGTGATTCATACTATATCTCAATGATCTGGAATGAAGATGTACTGTACACTTGTAAGATTACATACATTTTACTAGATTTATTTTACTTTCTCTTTCAATTATATTACGCGATCGTTTTCTTCACATGAAATAACAAGACGTCCTCTCAGAATTCAAACTATCGGCGCAGGTGTGCCGGAAGTAAGTATCCTACCACTCTTCCATGCCATCTCTCCCATTCCTTATACCAACTTGCCAATTGCACACTGCACTATTATCTACGTGTGCAGATCACAAAGATTTCCTCGCTAACGATATAGATTCCCGTTCTTCACAACATTTACAACGACTGAAAAAATAGAAGAATGGAGAAACAAATGACATATAACCAAAAATGCAACTACATCCGAACATATTACATTATCATTAACAAGAAAACAGTATTCGAAAGTTAGTGAATAAAACCTCAAACACAAATTTATATTGGGATAACCACCTGACACGGGAAACGCATATAAGCATAAACGCATATAAAATAAACAAAAAGAAGCCCAACTGATAAAGTGAAAACTCATGGCTTCGCAACCGAAGGGTCATCTCTTTCTGTACAACTAAATCTAACTAAACCAAACTACTTGGACCAACGGTATAGAATTATGAAGCTTCGCCAGTGAATCAAACTTGGAATTCCTTAGAAGATTCGAAACCGTAAACTTAAAGTTATGCGGAGCACCTTGGTTCCTTAGCGAGAAAACAATTTATATCATGGATCTAAACAACTCATCTATTGCGAAAATCATCTGAAAAGAAGCCGACGAAATCTGAAAAAACTAGTGGTGCTAAAACAGCACGTACTTTCTCGCTGTATTTCCACTCAAAATTAAGCGTTATATACTCAAATTTTTGAAGAGTTATACATGATCTTATTTCAAAATCTATCTTTAAGGTACATATTTTATTAAGGGAAAAATCCATAAGTTTGAAGTTTTGTAATTTTCAAAAATTAGGGTTTTTAACGAACATGAGACCTGCACCATTCTCTTTAACGTACTTTTCACTATCCAACAAAAAATAATAAAAAACCATGGAGTTTTATTTTGAGAATTTGGGAATGTCTCAGAGAATTCATGTCAAGTACTTCCCAAAATCAAAATATCGGTTTCAAATTCAAGGGGCCGCGACATCAACCAGATTGATGGAAGAATACCAGTTTTGGAGAAAATCGGCTGAACGGATTAGCCGCTAGCTTCGTTCACGCACGAACGGACGGACAGAGACGGACGGACAGACGGAATTTTGTATGGTACGTAGTTTGCTTTTCGCGTAAAGTTGTGCCCATCTCTGTATTTGGTATGATATTTAAAATCATGTAAATATTTAATGTAGTTCCGCGTGAGAGCGGATTTAATTGCGATTAATTGAATTATAAAAATATTATTATACTGTATTATATTATAAAATATTGTATGATATATCTTTTTATTCTTCTGCTTTCAAGGATTAGGACGATGCCTGTTCCGGTCTCTCAGTCCATCTTCTTCTTTGGCGACCTGGTTCTCTTCTTCCTCAGGGCCTATATTTCATTGTTTCTCTTGGGAATCTTTAATGGGTCATTCTTTCTAGGTGTTCATTCCATTTCGTTTTATTTTCTTCTATACGAGTGGTAAGTGAGACGATATTGAGTTTACTTCGTATGTCAGTATATCTTATTTGATCGAGGCTAATGCAGCCTTTAACAGATCTTAAGAAGCTCGTCTCAGCTGCCTCTCCTCTTGACATATCTTTCTTACAAGTAACCTATGATTCTGAGCCATACAGAAGTGCGGGTACTGTCATTATTTTGTAGAATTTTATTTGTGTTTCTTTTCGTTTTATTTTTGAGATTTTTTTGATACATCCACAAATTCTTTGAAATTTATGTAATCTTTTTTTCATCCCACTCATAAGAAATATTACAACCTAAGTTATTAAATGTTTCTACTTGTTTCAGAATGTGTCCAACCACGATGATCTCAATTCTGACAGGATATTTCCCAAGGAAGGCCGTAGTTTTATTTTTCTAAGGGATATTATCATGTTATATTCATATACGAATCTTTGGAGGGAATGTACCGATTTCTGCAAATTATCTTCTGTTTCTTGTAGAATTATCTGTTCATCTGCGAACAGCAAGTTGTTAATGGAGATATTATTTCACAGTAGGATGCTTCGTGGAACATTCGATTGCCATTCGCGCATCATATAATCGATATAAAAATTAAATAATGTCGGTGATAAGCTGTTAACTTGTCTTACCACTTGATTTATAAAAAATTCCTGCTGACATTTTCCTCCAATGTCAATGATTGCTTTATTATTTTCATATACTTGTCGGATAGTCTGTATCAAATGTATGGGATAACTTCTTTTATACATGATGTTCCATAATTTGTTTCTTAGCACTCTATCAAAAGCTTTGACATAGTCTGTGAAGGCTAAGTGCGTCTCTAAATTAAATTCCCTTCTTTTCTCGATAATTTGTTTAATAATGAAACATCGTCAGTGCAAGAGAGTCCCTTTCTAATGATAGAGCTGCTGAGATATTTTTTAAACTTTCATTTAGAATTTTATTATATATTTTATAGCTTGTATTTAGAAAGCTAATTCCTCTGTAATTGTCACAAGAGCATCTTGATTATTTTTAAACAATAGTATAACTTTGGATAATTTTCATTCTTCACGGATTTCCTTTTTCTCCAACATTTATTAAAAAATATCAACATGTATGTTTTATGTGCCTTAAAAGACAGCCTGATAAATTGATATTAAGTGAAAAGTTGATTAATTCTTACGGTATTTGATAGACAGGCGAAGTAAATTTTCCTTTCTTGCATGTATGTTACATGTTCATAATATTTAATTAGTTTTTTGATTTTTCGCAATTTCAATGCGAGTTGTAATGTTATTTTACAATATCCGAGGTGACAGCCATGTTGATGTATGGCGCCCAGTATTTTTTTAACCTTGTAGTACTTTTCCACAGGCGTGAGTTATTTGCGGTACTCATGTGGCTAAGTCTATTTTGCCATATGCGTACCGTAAAGTTACTCTTTCAAATCAATAAATAGTGATAGAAAGAACTAGTTTTCGTGCGTGAGTGCTGATAAATAAAAAAAAACAATACGACGCGTGTTTTCCGCAAGTTAGAAAAGTATATAACATTAAGTGCTGAACGTATTTTTAAGTACTGAACTCTATTGACAATCTACGGAATTACTGTATATTACACTAAGGAACAAAGTTTTTATCTCCATGAAGGTAGAATGCGCAGCGTTCTTACTTTTATACGAAATTACGAATGTCACAATAAAAACGCCCTATCACACCATAGTTTTTATATATGCCATATAATTATACGTATCATACCGTACTTTGTTATTAATACAAACACAATTAAATTGCACCTGTAAGATATGTAGAATCAATAGTGTAAAATCTATTTAAAAATAATATATTTGTTCAGTTAATCTATACCACTTTCATGAGATATCAACAAAAGTAGGCTTCCGTGTTTTTTATCTTCTGTATTCGAAGATTGCCGGCTTTATTCTCGAGTCTGGTAGTCGCACTCAATTACGAGTGGGTTTTGGTGGTCTTAGTGTATGTTTAGAAACAAAGTCACATGCATTTTCATATTTTCTACTGCACATCAGTCACCGAAAATATTTATTTTAGCTTCTTACCTTATCGCAATTATACAAGTATACAATTGTTGGGGTGGCAGATTCTGAATCAGTCGATGTCATGCGGAACTGGACCGTCAGTGTGTGAATTTCGTGTCTGCTGTGCGTGTGCCTCAAATATATTAATACATTATAGTTATGTAGTTTTTATAAAGCGAACTCCAATGATGTGTGCAATCATTTCACATTGGAAGTTTGCGAATCAATCCGATAACTTCTGTTATGTTTGTGGAAGAAATGCACTCAAACTTCAAAGGGGAAAATTTGCAAACTTCAATTTTACAAAACGCGCTGATTCTTTATACTTCGGATGTCGTGTTTGTGGTCAGGGCAAACCATGGGCTGCTCGCCATTGTTGTGTCCTTACAACGAAACTTTGTTAGTGGTTGTATGGAAAACTCAAATCATTGTCATTCGGCTGTCCTAATGTTACGGAGAATGCTAACAAACCACTTTAATAATTTTTACTTCCTCATGCCACAGATATCTGTTCTGTTCAGATCATATATCCACATAATTCTTCTGCCACGCCACCTGTGTCTCAAAATAACGAATTACTAGTGCCTGTACCACCGGAAACATTGTCATTCAATCATGAAAAAACTATGATGAAACTGAAGCTGCGTTTTCCCCAGAAACTACTGCCAGGAAAGTCTGACACTCTCCTGCACTTAGTAGAACAGGAAGATCTAAATGACGGGCGATGAATTCGTCAAAAAAGATCTGAACTGCTAGGCTCCAAATTATAGTAATGGAAACTAGAACTTATTGCCTGGACAAAAAATTCAGAGTTTAGAAACGAGATCTTTGTCCAATATTCTGCTCTTGAAAGTTCGTACCTTTTGTTTCTGTGCATACATTAGGGGGTTAATGACTGACTTGTGTGTTGTCTATAATCCAGATGAATGGCAATAGTGCGTCTTCAAAATATTGTTTTAAAACTGTCCACGGATTCCACGGATGAGTAATGCAAAATCGAAGGAAGGAATTTTCATCGGCTTCATCATATATAAAAAAGCCGCAAATCAATAAACACACGTTGGAAGAAATACTGGAAGAAAGATTGCAGGACATTGAGTTAGCAGCTTGGCAATCCTTGAAGAGAGTTGTACATGCATTTCTAGGAACAAAGAAAGAAGACACTTATAAAACATTGGCCACAGAATGGTGAGAAAGCTACAAACATATGAGGTGTAGAATGTCTCCGAAAATTCATTTTCTTCACTCCCATGTTAATTTTTCCACGGAATTAGAGTGAAATTAGTGATAACATGTTGAACAGTTTCATCAAGATATTGCTACAATGGAGAAGAGATATCAAAGGCATAAAAATCATGCAATGATGGGAGATTACAGCTGGTTTCTTGTCAGAGAGAGTAAACAGGAATACAAGAGTTAGTGACAAGGCGTAAAGCATTTTTAAGCAAGGCGATAGGAATTTTTTATTCCAAGATATTTCAATATTATTGCTCAAATAAGCATATTCCATTTCTAACGTGTTCTTACCTCATATGAAGCATGCTCATGAAATTTTGTAATAATATAACCAGAGCAACAATGCGAATATCAGTAGGGGATTATATTTATTTTAAAAGCTAAATATGTTCATATCTTTTGAGCACTACGTGATAAAGTCTTCCTATGATGATTTTCGAATTCAGTTTGATCGTTTCCTTTGAAATAACTAACTTAAAATTCTGGAGGTATGAAAAAAAACTTTTGTTCACTATTGTTATTACTTTTATCGATTACATGCGTCTTTATCCTCTGTTACCATGCAACCCTACAGGTTTGTTAAATGCACTTGTATGTACCTGTATGTTAAGAAATTTACCATCCTTAGCAAGGAGTTATAACATCCTTAGCAAAATAAATAAACAATCATCGATTCAATGGAGGTCAAATGTTTATTAAGAAAAAAACATGGCAATTTATAAAACAAATCACTTTCAAACAATTCAGAATAAAAGTAACTTATGTTCGTTTTTTGCGATAAATATTATTAATTGCAATATTAGTAGTAGAATTAAAATATATAGTATGTAAATTAACCTCATTTTGTGGTATTCCACCAAATGAAACTTCTCTGGAAATCAGATTTACTGATGATCTGAAGGTGTAGTCAATGGAAGTCGACGCGCCAAACATCCTCACTGAACGTGATTTCTTTAGGTATATTTAGGTTCAGGAGAATTATTTGCATCCATCTTATCTCGAACCACGGTATACGAATATTGTTTAAATACATATATCGCAAGCAACACCTCACAATATTGTAGTATGGTTCCGTAGCAACAGAATCCATTTGTTTACAATTATAGTAATGTCAAATTTTTTGCGTAAAACATAAGATTTTATGGTAACCGAGAAAATGCTGAACATACCACGAAATGTTACAGTGGAATTACAGCCTCATTTAAATAAAAAAATCTGGTCTGCACAATGCTTCGTCTCGATTTTTAACTTTTGGCCTCTACAGTAATAACTCATGATATTTCTAGATATGTTAATAGCTATAAACGTAATCGGGGTTTCTGGTTAATTCCTCTTCTTCAATTCATCAACTGGTTTCTGGTTAATTCCTCTTCTTCGTAAATCAACATAATATTATTCTTAATTGTACCGGCATGGAAACGGCATAATTATTTTAATTTGTATAACATAGTTCATTTGGAAAACGTAAATTGGTTAATTTTAATTAATTGTTCTTTAATATGATTATTCAAAATTAACTTTTAGTGATCTACACTACACAGTCAAATACATTTGTGATGAAAAATAATTCAATTTGGGTAAAAAGCCTTGCCAATTTTTACTAGAAATTAAAAGTATAATAGAAGATAATTTATTATGCCGTCAGTCATTCAACACATTATTTTATCATAATTTAGTACATAGTATATTCAATGTTTTTTAGATAGACACCAAATTTTAAATACTAACAAAGCCCAAGAACGTACGTATTAAGTACAGTGAATGATAAAATCAAAACTCTAAGATTTCTTATGTTTCTCGCTAGGAAACTTGATTTTTGCTATAACATATTCTTTCAATTAAGATGCATCAAAAAGGTATTTGAATATTTTCTTAGCTATAATAAATTAGGATGTAAATCAGTAATTTGCTTGAGACTCGACTTTTTCTTGGCGATAAAGAAATTATTATTATTATTATTATTATTATTATTATACAAAATAACAATATATTGCGGAATATTACATTCGTTTCATCCATATTTATTGATTATAGTACAACTAGGAATTCTTTATATTTACACTCTTAAGAATTAAATTTCTCATCTGATTATGTAAACAGTATTTTTATTACATCATAATGACGCTTTCTTGAGTTATAGACAAATTCTTACAAGCTGTACTACATCAGTGAATGTGGTTCTGAAACTTTGGACGAGCGAGAACAACAGAATGGACAATGGAAGCGTTTGCTTGCGCGTCTCCGGTGTATGCATACCTGAGCACCTACGTAGGCATTCGCCGTAGGTGATCCAGAGCGTGGCAGTAATCCGATTCTATAGTACTGGCGTTCAATAGTAATGCTCTGTGATCCGTTCTAGTACAACTGAAACGAAAATCGTAGAAAGATTGGAACAATGCATACAACTGAGAAATAATACTTGCAAAGAGCACATTATTAAAATACATCAACGTCTGTATGATTAACAACACAAAAAACAATACAAAATTAATCTGTCATACGTAATAGACAAATTGTTTATAAAATACGTTAATATTTTGCTGATACTTTATTGCTTGTTATTGACTTGGTTACTAAGCTCGATATAAATGCATGGATTGCGCTTTTCAAGAGGATCACAAGGGAAATATCAAATATGTTATATCACATATTCTCTTATGGAGGGAATTATGAGACTGAAGTATGAAAATAAATATTCTTCAATGTTATTTTATTAAATACTGCTTGTGAAGTGATTTGCTGATGAAATTACACACAATCAACACACAATATGAAACAATTATAACATTGAGATTTAAAACAATTATATCCAGGAAAAGTTTAACTATTTAATAAAGTAATTTTTAAATACACATTTTTTATAAATACTTCGAAAGTGCAAGGTGGAAAACCAATAATAAACATGTTAGACAAGGTTCACTCGAAGAAATATTTTCATATTTTGTGCTTTAATTTACAAAACGTCCTAAGTGGCTCATTGTATTATTTTAGAATACGTTCAAATCACTTTATTCAAACACCGACTTTCAAATTTACCGTTGTATTATATTCAATAGAATAACTTTTCTATTCTTTATCTTTCTTACAATTAATCCGAAATCCTTTTTTGATGGCCGAAAGTAGCATTGATGGATTGATTGATTATTGATTCCGGGAGCGTCACTACGTACTAATCGTAAGTGCAGTACTTTTCATAGCGAGTGTGGCAGAAAATATCCCTCGCTGGCTGGTGGGATCTGGCGCCGACCTACATCGGCTTGTGGATATTTCCCCATCGAGATATCTCCCAGCAGCGGGGCACTGCTCCAGCCGGAACGAGCTTTAAGCTCCCGGACTGGTGTCGCGACAAGCGTGATAGTGTTGTGCATGTGTGTAAGTTTACATAAGTAAGGGATGGGGAAGGGCAAGGAATAAGTAAACATTGCGTGCGATCCGTGGCCCTTTTGTTAGGGTACTGCCCCGGAATTCGTCTGGTGTTGATAGGAGAACCCACGGAAACTACCGATCAAAGGCAGCCGTCCGCTAGAACAGACAGGGACTGAATTCGACGTACGTAGTAGCTGCAGAAAATCTACACTAGGCAAACTTTGTTCTGAGTATATCTGCGACTTTTCACCTGAAACGGTCGACGCTGAGAATAGTATTTTATTCATCAATCAAACTTTGCTCAAGTGGAATCTATCGCAAACTTTCCTTAATATGTTGTATAAATATATGAATTTAATGTATTTGTATCAGAAAGATCAAGATAGTATTTTTTTCTGAATGTACTGCACTGTTTTATCTTCTAGCATATAATATTTCAGTTATATACTTCAATTTTTTCTCTTTTGTATCCCTTCGTAACTACAACATACAATTTATTATCAAACAGAAAATTAACAGTGAAAAAAGATATTATAAAATACAAACTGTGTATTTTTATTTTGGATAGTTCTTCCAGAGTTCCATTCGACCAAGTAAAAATTCCTTTCAAACTTTCGTATATTACCTGTTCGTTTCTAACAAAATAGCTAACAACACACACCTTTTCTCTCCATAACCTTACACACTTCTCATTCCCATTCTGATTTCTATTGATCAGATATCTCTTATTATTCGATGCCATAACGTACTTCACTCACCGTGTTGGCTAATGTTAACTTCATACAACCAAACTCTGAAGTATGCTTCAGAACGTTTCCGTATCAACGGACTTTATCCATCATTTATCGATAACAAGAACATTCACCGGCTAACTGATGAATTAGTGAGAATCGCGCCTAATGCGCATTACACTGCTTGGGGAAAGTACATAACCGCAAGCTACTCCTTTCCCATCCCCGCGCTTAGGTGTCATACCCCCAAAATATGCTTTGCCAATTGTAATTCCCCAATAATACTGTGCTCCAAGTTTTGTTGAAAGGAAATTGCTCCTGCATAGAAAAATAAAGCTGGAACAAGAACACACACATATAGGTCTACCATCCATTAATTTTATATTTTACAATATTAGACACTGAGTTCATTTGTGTGGCGATGTTTACACCGACGGTGAGATAAACAATAATAACATTTATTAAAAGTTAATTATAATATCTTCAACATATATATTTTCGCACACACTTTTTTACAAATGAAAAGCAGCCTTGTTTTGAAAAGCTGTATTTCGGTTGATTATTGGTTTGGAAACTAATGATTATGCAAAAGTTGTAGCAAATTTTATGCACTTTCAAATTGATTTGAATCTAATTTCTACAGGTCTTAAGATTAAATACTTGTAGAGAAGAAACAAAAAAATAGAAAAATACCAGAATTTCGGGTCTTATTACAAAAGAGAGATCTTGTCGTTCGCACAGAGTCAGTGGTTTTAACTTAGGGGTTTAACAAGTCTCTAAACACATATATCATACCCAAAGAAAATATTTTTGTGCCGTTTTTGCAGGTAAAATATACTTTGCGTCTGAAATATTTCGTTCTCTCCTAACAAATGATATCTCGGACGTTTTAGGAAAATTTGTCAACCGACTTAAACATTTTAATTCCATTGTTCCTTGTGATTACAGATGGAATCATCTGATGAGTATTTATTACACGTTTGTCCGATGTTTCAAAAACAGGGTTAGCAGGACAGGTCTGCTAGAATTGTCATCAGATTGTGCGTAATATCTCGTTCCATTTACATACATTTTATTTCACAGCTTATTGTTGACGTGAAAGAAAACTATAAAATAATTAGCCTGCAGCAAAAACTGCTAAACAGAACTACACAAAATAGTTTTTCAAAACGTGGCACGCACATTGATCAGGAATAACAAATAAAATACTCTCTTCACTGCAATAAATTAAATCCTACTTTAACATGGTAGCATACTAATATACTACGAATATTAAAATAACATAGCATACTATTTACAGATACTTAGTATTATAGTTCTTTTCCTACCAAGAACAAGGAAAATTGTGCTGTTCCATAACAAAACACGTGAATAAGAAATATTAAATGGCTGCCCCTTCTTTGGAGGCTTGCTGTCGGATGATGTCATGTATCGCAAGCCGTAACCCACAGAGTATAAGAATTCAGTCGATGCATGCATTACCACAAACGGCGCAATAACGCAATCAGATATTTGCATTTTTGAGAGTCAAAGTTGAAACTGTTTCATTGTTTTTAAATTTTCCCTCGAGTTCCTGGGTATCTAATGAAACTATACACACCTCTCATGTGGCGGGAGGCTGCATAGTTTTCATGCAATGTCTTCGTCCATTGAAAAATAGTAAGACTTTCGTATTTTTCGGAGTTCCAGAGTAAACAAAAAAAGCATAGACACCTCTCACACAGCCAGACTGCATAGTTTCATCTCAAGTCCTGTGCGAATTGTAAGTTGGGAATATAAATGCTTATTTGCCTCCTAAGATGGACCGGTGTAATCAAGGCAACCTTCTGTGATTTAATTTCTGTATCTTGTAGAAATAGATTACGCCGCCAAGTACATTAAGATCAACAAAAAAAATTACCAAGCCTATTCAAAAGCTAATGAAATCTATTTCTACCGTGTAGCATGAACGGTGACGTTCCAAATTCGATAACGTTCCCAAATTTGTATTAACTTTGTTTGTTAGTAATAATAATAATAATAATAATAATAATAATAATAATAATAATAATAATAATAATAATAATTATAATAATGGCTTTATTGATGGCGAGGCTCAGGCCATAGGGCCTGCTCTTCCGCCTAACCACTGAATTTATATACATAGAGTAGTAATATTTTAAGAGGAGGGTAAGCTGTACATTTACGTCTGGGAGTACAAAATTAGGGACCATCCCGGCATATGCCTTAAGCGATTGAGTAAACCCAGAAAAACCTCAATCAGGATGGCGACTTAGGGCCGAACATTAATAGACCTGAATACGTTATATAGAGTAGTGAACGAGAAGTTTAGTGAAGGAGAAGGGAAGACGTACAGGGGAAGGGGTCGTAAAGTAAAAATGAGGAAATTTGTGAAGAAGAGTGAAGAGAGAAGAAGCGAAGAAAAGGAGAAGCAGACGAAAAAGTAAAATTATTCGGGGAACGTTACAGAAAGTTACGTTTGGTTTACATTAGCACTTGATATAAATATAAAATAATTTTAACACCAGAGAAGCACAATACACTATAAGCTAATAACAACATTAATTTTAAACACAATATTGACAGTATTAAGGAACAATATAAAGAGTGCTGGGATCTTAATATTAATTTTTATGGCAATATATTGTAATAAAGATTATGACCACGGTACAAAGATAGCTACAAGTATATTTTATCTGGAACGTCACTAATAATTGTTTGTATATTTTATTAAACAATTTCATTAGGATACACAGAAAAATTATCATGTTAATAGTTTAGAAGGTGTGAGGGGGAATGGAAAATGAGGTTAGAGCAATGAGGTATGGGATAGAATTTTAAAAATAGAGAGGGAGAAAGTACGGTGATTCTCAGGGACGGTGACCGGGCTCTTGGAAGTGGGAGAAGTCAAGAAATTGAAGACGACGTTAACGCCTTTCTATATGTCGTTATTTTTTACCCATGTGGTTAATTCATTTTTAAAATTACCGAAAGTATTTGAATGATTTAGACTCGCTTAATTTATTCCAGGCTCGGATAGCTGTAATGGTGAATGATCTACTGAACGAAGTCGTGTTGTGACGTGGTACACAAAGCAGGGCTGATTCACGAGCTCGATTTAGTTTCAGAGAATTGAAGTTACTTATGAGGCGTGTTGCATGAGAACCGTTTAAAACTTTATAAAGCAGAAGTAGAGAGTGAAGTAACTGCCTGTTGTCTAGAGAGGGCATACGAATTCTTTAAAAAAATCCGATACATGGTCCTATTTTCTTAGATCAAAAATAAAACGTATGCATGCGTTCTAGACTACTTGAAGTTTACGTTGTAATTTCAATGTCATGTTGGTCAGAAGAAAGTCGCAATAGTCGAAATGTGGCATGATGAGTGATTTGTACGAGTGCTAAGAGATGAGACGGGTAACCACTTAGATATATCTGGAGATTATCCGCATACATTCGATGACTGCAATATTTAAGTACATTTCCTATGCCATTTACATAGATTAAGAATGCCAGTGGCCCTAACACAGTGCCTTGAGCAACTCAGCGGTTAAGTTTCAAGTCCCTTGAGCTGCGCCTACCGGACACCACTCTTTAGGTTATGGAATTAAGTAATTAAGAAACCATGTACGCGTGGGCTGTGCAAATCTCATGATCTTTAGTTTTGAGAGCAAGATGTCGTGATCTCCTGAATCGAATGCTATGCTGAAATCTAGAAGAACCAAGATAGTTATATTACTGTAACCTATTGCTGTTTTCGCGTCTTCTATAACGTTTAGTAGCACGGTTCCTGTATTCCTGCCGGAAAGACAACCTGATTGCTGATCGTATAAAGTGATTTGTTTCGAAGACACTGTTCAGTTTGCTTCCGGACGACTTTTACGAGTACTTTAGAGATGATTGGGGGGATGCTAATTGGGCGATATTCAATAGGGTTATTGGTGATGCTGTCTTGGGAATAGGATGCACGAGCGCCGTCTTCCAGGATAAGGGATATTGTCTGCTTATTAGTAAGAAATTTACTATTTCGGTGATGATTTGGTAGTTCACATCTAGGCTCTTTTTAGCAGTTTGGCATTTATACAATCGAAACCTGAAGCATTTTGATTCGAGACTTTGAACGCTTTTGATTATATACTGATGTTCAATGGACGAAAAGAAAAATTCATCGTTGGATTTTATTGCTGAGTTTTGGAGAAACGCAAGAGATTACCTTTCGAAGTTACTGTCAAATGAAGAAACGTTATTTATGAAACTATGATGTAGTGATACTCAGAGAATATTCCTTTCAATTTCGGGAGGAACTTTGTCTATTCCTAGATTTTTCAGATTTCTCCAAATCGTTCTCGAGTCGCGGATTCTGCCGAAGGTGATGTGGTAATATTTTATTTTAGCGTTGCGGCATTTCTGCGTAACTAAATTTCTGAGCATTTTGTACTGTTTTTTAATCGCATTTAATTTTCCGGAAAATAGCATGCTGTATCCAGATCTTTCATTAAATTTCGGATTTCATCAATTAACCATGATGCAGGAGGACGAGTTACGCACGAAATTTTTAAAGGTGCATGCCGGTCATAGAGGTGTGTTATTAAGTTTGTGAAAACCGCCACTTCAGCGTCCAGTGATATTACTTCGTGTACAAGGTACTATGTCAATCTATCTATATTAGATGCTCTCTTATAGAATTTTGAAAAATAGCGGTATTTCATTATGTGAGGTGAGTACTTAGGGCACTTCAGGTTGTAAACAAGGTAGATTAGGTCATGTTTTAAAATCCCAGGAACGGGAAATTGCCCGTGTCGTCGAACGTTGTTTGTATTAGACACTATAATATGACCAATCCAAGTTTCTGTGTGCTTTGAGTGGTGTGTTGGTGCTAGAGGTTAAGCCTTCAACAGTTTCAAATGTTTTGTCTATTAATTGCAAGTGTATTTCGAATGACAGCTCCAAGTCGAGTCGAAATGTCCTTTACTAACGGGTATTCGCCGTTTTCAATATGTAATTAACTTTTGTTGATAGTTTGCAGAAACAATTTAAAATTTTAAATTTGTTACGCCTTATCAATAGTTTTTTAGCATCAAGGGTTTTATAATGGTATTAATGATCGAGACCGAGATCATTAGACACTGTTAATATGGTACACACATTATTTTTTACCTAATTTTAATGATTCAAAATTATAATTATAACTAGATATTAAGTAGACTCAGTTTGTACTTATTTTTATAACTGGGACAACGTTTCCTGATAAAATTACTCAGTCAGAACCAATTAATTTATAGCATCTTAACATAGAGATTCTTAATTTTTGTTGGATGTTTCGTGGTCAGATGGGACAACTCGTCCAAACGTAAAATATCTGGAAATTGAATACTTAGACTCGACCTCAACTGATGTCACTGCAGTTCCACTGATAGAGAAGTCCTAATTTCGAATTCCTACGGTGGCAGGATGTTCGACACCAGCTCGAGGGCTACTATGTGCGTCAGTACATCATTTGATTATACGATATAATATTTCTTAAGGTGCATTTCGTATTATTTTAAGCATGTATGTGCTTTACGTCGATCTCCAATTCTAAGCTATATTTTCTCTTCCCAAATTTGACTTGATAGGTGCGAAATCCTTGCTACGCGGGCTGCATTACATGTAGATGGATTTCCGACAAGACGAAACAGGTTTTATCATCGAATTTGAAAGTACGTGGTAGTGGAGATCCTCCCTATATCCTTACATTAAGACTACTTATCTCTCCACCGTATAAATCGGGAACCAAGTTTCATCTGCTTCAGCAATATTTTCTTCTGCACCTTCTGTTTGATTACACATATTATTTGAGACAAATCACACTGTTTCCGATAAGCACTGCAGAATATTTTCTTTCACTGCCTAGATTACCTGGATATATCACATCCACAAAGGAAAATGATATGTTCTGAGTCACATTTAAATGACTTGAATGATTGGGATTTGTCCTTCCTAGCACTAAATGCGTTGACGTTAGTGCTGTTAGTAAGTTCAGTAGATCCAGAACTTCATGTATGATGGCAACACTATCAGACTGTAGCAGCTTTTTGCAGTATTTACTATCGTGACCTTTTTGCACTGTAAACTGCTCCAGTAACTGTCCGACGTCACTATCTTAACACGGATTTTGAAATCTGGATACTCTTCTTTTCCACAACATTCTCTCAAATTCTTATGATATATACCATACTATTTTCTCGATGAAGGTTATATTATAGCGCCGAATTTCGCGACGAAATATGACTTGAATATACGAGCAACTGTCAATGGTAGGGCAATAGTACAACAAAGTAACCACACGGGGTATTATACAGAATGTTAAGGGAGGAAATAAACGAAATTTTGAAAATAAGCTCTTAAATCAATTTTAAGAATATTTTGTCTAATAAACTCTTTCGAGGTTTCGAAAAGCTGAGCCAACGCAAGCACTCGAATGTTGGTATAAAAAATACATTCTATGCAACAATTGCCATTTCATAAACATAAAAAAATTCAGGAAAAATGTAAATCGTGTATTATTTACAAAATAAATTAATACATTTGTTTACAAAGAAAAAATAACCCAGAAATAAAAAGCAATTGAATTGTGTAAAATGGGAGCAAAATATAAATGTAACTTGCTATGTCAAAAAATTCCGATTCTAATTCATTAAAAAAAATATTTTTAATGGATGTAAAATATATTTTGTTAATATCATATTAATATTTTATGTTATGAAGAACATATTTGTCGTGGATGATACTCCAAATCTAAATTCGCAGATTGTTGAAAATATTCAATACCTAATGTTCCATTGATTGATTATATGCTTACGGGTACATCAACTGCTACACTTCCGTACATGTAGTGCATGTTTTATCGCTGAATTGGCAGTAAATGTCCCCCACTGAATGGCGATATTGAGCGCCGACCTACTCGTCAACTTGGGGGGATTTTCCCAACCAAGTATCACCTTTTAGTGGGGCACCGTCCCCAACGGAACAAACTCTTAGCTTTCTACCGGTCTCACGACATGTATGGAAGTGTAGGATATGTAACTTTCAGTGGTGGTAAGTAAGAAGTGAGAATAGGACAAGAAAGATGAGGAAAGATTGCGCCGGGCTCCTCGCCGTTTGTTATGGTACTATTCGTCTGGTGTTGTTCGGAGAAACCACGGGAAACTACCGATAAGAGCCGTCGGCCGCTAGAATTATGATACTGACAGCGGCTGAACTAGACCTACGTATCTAGCTAGTGATATAAATTCCTGTCGCTGTCGCGATTCGAACCCCCATGATCTCCCAGCCTGCGGCACTCCTGTGACATCAATTGCTACTCAAGCTACTCAAGCCGGTTGTAATGTTCCACATCTTTCCATTTTACCCCGAAACCTTGCCATTATAATTGAGAATAGCAGTGGACTATGAATTCAGTAGGCTATGCGGTATGATGCCGATTATTATTATTATTATTATTATTATTATTATTATTATTATTATTATTATTATTATTATTATTAAATGTCAGATGGCCAAACCTTATCACTTTACTCAAAGCCTGGCATGAATCGCGTTATGAAGTGAATCGCTGGGCACTTTCGTAACCACGGAATCATTTTTTTTGGGGTCTGATTAGTGGTCTCCACCAGCGAAAATGCAGCTTACCACAATGGGGTTTAAAAAACAGCACACACACTGCTCAGAAACAACAAATATAATGCTCTCATATAACACCACAATAAATTAAATATTTTAACAATAACTGTTTTCAAAATACTAAAATAACATATGTTTATACAGTACAATGGTTTTCTACGTATCAAGAGCGTCAAAAATTGTTGTTGCTCCTAAAGCAATACGTCAATAGCAAATATTTTATGGGGGAGGGTCTCTTTATGAAGCCTTCTGTCGTATGACGTCAGGTGTGTCTTAAGCAGTGACAATGGAACAAAGTAATTACACATATTTTATAATGAAAGTACATAAATTGTAGATTATTACGGCGAAAATTCTGTTTTAATTGAATCATTCTTGAGAAAATGGAATTGAAAAATACAATATCGCTCCAAGTTAGGCAACTTTCCTCTAGACACTGAAGAACATTTAGTTTATACCGAGTTAATATAATACACATTTGGTATTATTGTCGACATGTGAGATGAAGTGCAAAAACTGTGAGCTTGTGATCATATCTGAGTACGATAATTTAGTCAGTATGAGCATTATAAGAATAGATGTGATACCGCAAATGAATATTTGAATTTTCCAGTCAAAATCGTGGCGTGGTTTTTTGGACCTTCCCCCTCACGATTTCCTGAATAACAAAACCATCAATATGGCCGGAGACTGCATAGTTTTCTACGTTTCTGCATGCATTGGACATTTTGAATATAGATAAATAGTATAACGAAGTAGTCAATAACTCATTTACTGTTACTGTTTACGTATCTTCCTGTGTCTTACATGAAATCATCTCAGAAGTTAGCCTATATATTGCGCCATTATTTCGACATTTACTGAATACAATCATCTTTTTTGTTTTATTAGTTGCTTTACTGTTTTTTACTTGAGGTTATTAATCTACTCATTTGCCAAGTAGTCATACTAAATTCCACGGCTTTTTGGAGACTAGCGATTATTATACATTTGTGATATTATTTCCAAAATCTCAAGTTAGTAGTCCTGATGTGGGAAGATACATAAACATTAAACTACTAGTTGTCGGGTAAAAAAGTACGATGTTACTTCATCTGTGCTATCTCATGCCGTATCATCCTCCCCCTTTCTTGGGTAAGTTATCAAAGCGGTGATTTCCTTTGGCTCCCATTTCGTGAAGGATGGCCGGGAGATAATATGGAAACGACGTTCTGATAAAATGATCATGGATGGGAAGATGTTCAGTTGGTATAAATGATGATGCGAGAAAGCCAGTAACACTGCAGGCACATAATGAAAACACTATGCACTGCACGAAAATCCCAGTGTCCGGTTTCCCATTCTTGAGCGTTCTTCCAAGCCGGTGCTCCACGGAGACCAGTGTTAAGTCTAGTAGGTTGACTTATATTTTAAACATTATTCTAGAAAATTAGTGTTTATTTCATTTTTGTTCGTTTTAAACGTCTCAATTGATCTTTGCCAAATCTGATTACATTCGAAGAACTTACTTCCAAAGTGACGTGGTAACTTCATTAAACACATTAATTAAATCGCTGGTTTGGTAGATACATTTTAATAATTAAATATGGTAAATTAACGGTGTTGTCTGGTATCAACAAACTTATTTTGCTAATGATCGTTTCGATTCTTCTGAGCTAAAATTAGAATTATAGAAATAAAATTATATAAACACATGAATTATAAAAAAATAGTGATAAGTTAATACAATATATTATTTAAAAAATATAGACATTATATGCCAGATGCGTAAGCAAGTCCCGTTCGGTTTTTTAGGATGTTGTGTAAAAAAACAAAAAACAAAATAGAACATAGAAACAAAATAGACTTGTCTTAACCAACAAATCCCTGAACTCTTCATCTCTACTAAAATTATCACAAAGAGTAAACCCCTAAACCCCCCAAACTCCACTCGCCTTCGCTCGCCCGACCCCTCCACACGCCTCCACCAGCTCTTTGCTTTCGGCCCGGAAGCTGCAAGGTATGTACGACCCAGCTTACGCATCTGGTATACAATGTCTATATTTTGTATTAACTTATACCTAATTTTTTATAATGATGTATTAATATAATTTATTTCGATAATTATAATTTTAGCTCTGAAGATGATCGCTACGCGATGTAAACGATCATTTGCAAAATACATTTTTGATACAAGACAAGTTTCCTTTACCGTATTTAGTACATTAAACACAATTTACCAGAAAGAATAAGTATTCACAATGAGCCTGATAGTTCAGGATACATTTCAACGGTATTTGGATACCTTAGAACGTAGAAGAAATGCAATGATTGAACATATTATTTGCCACTAATGAGGCGAAACTCTTGAGATACTCTTGAAAATATATTGTTTCGTAAAACTAGAAATCAAACGGGAACGGATATACATCACTTTGGATATAATCTGAACTATTTCCAACCTGCATTTACATTTATTTGAAACCGACAATTGGAGATATTAGCCCTATCTGCCATCATCCCATTTACTTTTGTCCCTGATTCTGCAACCGTGGCGTGCGCGTGAGTGATGGCCGTGGCCTGTTCCGGGCCGTCGTGCGCAGCAGGTAAGTGACGTGCGCTGCGCGCGGACGCAGGGAGGCCAGGGCGCAGCCGCGGCCGCAGCCCCATGCAGCGGCGGGCTCCCGGTATGAATTTGGCCTAGCTGACAGGCAGGGATAGATGGCTGCAATAGTGCCGAGCTATGTACGGGGCTTCTGGGAAGGTGGTTTGCACCGCCTCACTCCCCACCTGGCCCTCCTGCCTGGCATTCCATCAAGGCCTTTTGCGAGTGGACACATTTATCATTATTCATCATTATTATTATTATTATTTAATAATAATAGTGATAATAATAATATAAACCTAAACTATCTCTGATGTGGTCAAAACTATTTTATGACTTTTCATCAGATGGAAACAAATTTCAACTCATTTGAAGAGAATTATGTGACAGTCGGATAATGCAGATTAGAGGTTAAAAATACGTAAACGAAAATATTACGTACCAACCGGTTAATTGATCGGAATGTAGTAGGTGTCGAGTTAGTAAGTCAATCTATCAAGGTAGTCTGACAATATTACCCAGCTCAGATAGAAAGATATGTCGCTTCTCATTCACATTCAAAGTAAAATGAAATACTAGTGTTATATAAATACAATGCGACCCGCCACGACCTTGGAAAACAATAACTTTCAATTAATTGAATGAGTTGTGAACTGAAAATACAGCATACAAGCTAACGGGCTAGTATGAGGGCATATTTCCTGAAATTTTCCAAACACAGGAAACAAAGCTCAGTTTACACAACTCACTGTAATGTAGGAAAACCAATGACACGTACTTAGAGGCACTTTGAGACACTTCTCAGTTATTTTACGATATCGTTGAGAACACGATCATGGAGCATTTATCAATATCTTCCTTACATGACGACGCACGCTGGTTCAAAAGTGCCAGATATCTGGCAATAATGGTAAAATTTAAATTCGCGTCCGGGATTCACACTTATCAAATCACGCTCGGATGACATTGGAGGACAATTCGTCAGCTAAAGTAAGTTCTTTAAATCATTTTGGTCTTCCTCATGGTCTCGTGAAGTTACAGTTGCTCGAATCACTCGAATTCATTGATCCTCGTCGATGGTATTTGTGAAATTTAAAAAAGTGTATTTCTGAATAGAAGACACTTTCGGCTATAAGTTAAGTATGTTTTTAAGAAAAAATGTATAATTTTTTGCGCATGATACAGCAGAATTCTAACCTACGCAGCGTAACAACGTTAGTCATGTATATTGTTGATTATAATTTTTGTCCTACGTATTACTGTCTCAATTTTTTCATATATCAAGTAGAATGTCATTAATCAGAATAACACAAATTTACTGCACATATATGCACCTTTTTGTTTTATAGCCATTTTACTGCAATGCTAATTTGCAAGAATTAACATTAGATCTCCCGGAGGTGTTTTCGACTCCACAGGGAATTAATTTCTCAATTTACTTTTTCATCGGATAATTACTTTTAATAGTAAAATTACATATATTCGTTTTTACAATGATTAAAAAATATTAACACATTACAGCACTTAAAAAAGTTTAGTGTACATAAGGGATCTTATTTTCTTTTTGTAGAAACCAGATCTTGTAGGTGTTATGGGTGTGTCAATGTGTATTCAAAGATTTATCTCAAACTACAATTGACTATTCCTGAAGAAAATGTTTATATTTTTAGTCCAAGACGAGTATGATCTTTGAGTTGAGTTTTTCAAAATGTATCACACAATTACTAATTAAAGTTTATGTGATTCATATAATGCTTCCAAATCACTAAAAGTTCTGGATGGACAACATTCAAATTCTGTTTGTCTCGGTACATGATTCTAGAAGTTATACAATTGAAATTCTTCGCTTCGGGGAAATACGTTGCTCTCCTAAATTTGATTTTTCGAAATTATCCTTCATCACATTTTGTTTCTGATAATACTGTTGCGTAATATAGAGGAATCGCATACTACGATTCGTCCTTCCGGATTGTTCGTCTCGTGATGCAAGGAAATGTGTGTCAGCTGTATTTTAGACGGCCCATTTGACATTGAATGACAGCATGTTTTCTAAAGCATTTCCCTTTTCGAGCATCTAATTTGCAGTGACGCATCAAAAGTGATCTTTGTTTTCCGGAGTCATCATCTTCATTAGTATTTGATCTCCCGAGGGTCTCCACTTGATAAATCCATCTCGTACATTATCTATCTCTTCGCACTGTCTCATTCCCTTTATGTCAAAAGGTTACAACGGTATATCGCATGCCCAAAGACATCTAGGATTTGCACAGATATTCCAAAATCGTCTGGATTTGGCACAAGATTTTCCGTTATTGTTCGTGTATTTAGGATAAGACATCAGATAATCATGATTGTCAATCAGTGTCTGCAGTGCAAATTAAGTTACATTATAAATGACAAATTGTAGACGGTTTAATTTCTAAAAAGCAATAATTAGAAGAGATTATACGATCAGTTAATATATTAAATGCTTCAAAAACTCTTGTTTTGAAATGTTACCAAAATCTCATTTTTTTTCACAATTCGATTTAAAAAATAGTATAGGAAAGGAAGAGGTAGAGATTCGGAAGCTCAAGAAAACGTGCGCAAATTCTATTTTTCGACCAACCCGATTGTTTTTTAACATTTAAATTGTTGATACGTATATGTACACTATAGAGACAAAATACACGGATATCAATAGGAAAATATACAAATGGCAGTATACAGGTAGTAGGGTACAAAAGATATAAAAGGGCAGTGCATTAGCAGAGCTTTCATTTGTACTCAAGTGATTCATGTGAAAGAGTTTCTGAAGTGATTATGGCCGCACGACGGGAATTACCAGAATTTGAACGGGGAATGGTAGTTGGAGCTAGACGCATGGGACATTCCATTTCGGAAATCGTTAGGAAATTCAATATTAGAGATCCACGATATAAAGAATACATAATTTCAGATCTAACCTTTCATTTCGAATCTCGGTGGCCGATGGACTTCAGTTAATGACCGGAATCAGCGCCTTTTACGTCGAGGTATTAGTGCTAACAGACAACAAACACTGGGGGAAACGATCGCATATATAAATGTAGGATGTACGACGAACGTATTCGATAGGACAGTTTGGAGAAATTTGGCTTTATTGGGGTTATGGCAGCAGATTCGAGTACCTTTGCTAAGAGTAGGAACAGCGTCTCTCCTGGGCTCGTGAGCATGTCGATGGGACCCTAGACAATTGGAAAACCACTGCTCGGTGAGATGAGACCCGCTTCCAGTTGGTAAGAGCTGGTGGTAAGGATCGAGTGTGGCCCAGATAACACGAAATATGGATCCAAGTGGTCAAGAACCTTCACCACGCTTTTCTACATTAATTTAAATTGGAAAAAATGGACACCGGCAATCAATTGAATTGTAAATCGAAAACAGTTCATCCATCAACATGTGTCCTCTAACTATACCACTGCAATCGCACAAAATTCAGGAGAAATTGCAAAATATTCTGTACAAACGCATCACAAAGTCTCCGCTAAGTCGTTATAGAGGCACCAAAGAATTAAGCAAATACGCTACACATTGTGTATGAACCAACGTTGCCAAGCATTGATTACGTATTGAAGAAGAAATAGTTAAGCTATGGTTTAGCGACCATTATAGGTAAAAATTTAATCCATCATTATTCCGAACTTTTATTAGTAAGGCTGAAGAAGTGTGATACGTATTTCTCTCAAGCATAGTTTTCGCAATTCGTTGCTTCATCTTACTGCATAGAGTTGGTTAGTTGAACTAGAATAGTAGAGTCAAGACTATAATTCGATTAAAACATTACGTCCGTTGACATTTGATCAGCTGTAACGATCTCGGCGCAACGAGAGCTTCAACGACACTATAGTGACCTTATTGTGGTGACGTTCAAGCTACTCATTGGATGACAGCGTCACAGCCGGCCAAGTATCACCGGAATTTCTGTTTTAATCGAAGTACACAATGTTAGTCCTTTTGGTGTCTCTATAAGTTTGTCCATGTTAATACAATTGCAATCAGAGGTATGCAGTATATAGAGCACTGAAGCCAACAAACTGTGCGTTACTTCATCTTACCATCACCCCGTTCTAAGACGTTGCAAGGCAGTTGAGTCGTATTCTCATATTTTTTTTAGAGTTGGGAGTATCAAAGTGAACCGCTGTCTGATATATGGGCTTAATTTTAAACATTTTAAGATTTCCTTTATCGGGTGACACTTGAAATATTTCTCTTTAATTGTAAGCATTGCACTTCCGTAACCTTATTTTCGTTCTGTAAAACCTGACGTGATGCATATTTCTGAGCGGTACAGAAAACAACTGGAGCAGCCTTATTTAGTTCAATCAGAGTTGAGGTTCAAGAGTTGAATTGTCAAAATGAGATTCAGTAGCTCTCTAACAGTTGACAATACGATGGAGACACACTAGGGCGGATATTTTAGAAGCAAAGTTAATTCTGTTCATCGAATGAAAAAAATATTGTATATACTGATGATTGCTTTTCACATAATTAAACTAGATCGTAATTTTCGTGCTGCTAAAAATAATTTATAGGAATTATTGTGGTAATAAATGAACATTTATTGACATTTTCTTTTTATTAAATAAGAAGGATTGCTGTTGGCAAACAATTTAAGTTCAAGCAAAAAATATATTTTAAGTAGAACCAAACTATATTTCCAATGATACAAATGCAACGCATATACCCGTATATGTGAAGTCAAGAGTTGCGCGCGCCGCCATCTTAACTTCTCCCACTTGACCTCACTTTTAAGGGCAACATTGCTAATCTTAGTTATATATCTGTGGTTGCAATAAGAGCCAAGATTTTGTTAATCTGCTCTTTTAAAATAACGACTGTGTCTCATGTTCCAGCGCCATCGATAGGTGTCGGTCTCTCCAGCAACTCAATTGAAGAAATGAAGATTTTTCTGCGATTCGTGATTTTAGTTATAGTATAATTCAGAATACAACGTATAATATTGGTTTATATTTGTTATAAAGTTTAAAAATCTTTCTCATTATTTCTCTATATTTTTGCCCGAACTCTTACGTTTTCGAGATCTGAAAATATGCAAGAAACTTATCTATATTATTGAACTGCTTGGAGATATAATAAATCAAATGCTTAGTTCTTACAATAATCTGTATTCAATTCAACCCTTGAACCCTGTTGGATTTTCAGTATGGGATAATATAAGACCCCAACAGATAACATTGCATAATTTTATAAATTCAATAAATACAAAAACCTAATTATCAATTTTTGCGTATTTAGTTATACTATTATATCAAAATATTTATAATAAAAAGGAGGATACATGAATGGATAATTATAGCTAATGCAGACGTAATATTTTCTTTCTTTTCTCCCTTCAGATTCCACCAAAAGCTGAAATATACTTGAAATCACTGCATCACTTATAGATTTGTTGTTCTGTTTTTTGAGTTTCTGTAATTTCTTTGTGATTTTGGGTTCTGTCTTTACTGACATTTGGATTGGACCTTGGTAAGAAATGCCCCCAATCAGGGTACAAAGATTAATTACACAGGCGCACAAAATAAAAAATAAAAAAGGAGTCAGACCCAAAAAACTTGAGACCTGTTTCTCTATGAATGCCGACGAGCGGAATTCGAATCTGAAGCCAGAGTTGCACCAGCACCTTCAAGTTTTTTTAATGAAGAAAAATTGAGAAAATATGAGGGGAAGCAGAATTATCGAGTATTAGTACCTTTAGGTTGCTCTAAGAGCTAAAAATGTCGATAATGTGGATATTTCATCGAACCTATGCAAAGAATTGATTCTACAAAGAAACTGATATCACACCAGAACTGCTCGTAAGGAGAGCCACATGAATGACAGCAATAAGGATAATGGGAAAATCATATTTTAAAATTTGGGGGAAATATTTGAATGTTAAGTTGATAAGACAGATTGGTATATCATGATCGAATATCATATCATCAAACAACAAATATTATTGATGAAAATGCGCAACAAGAAAACAAATGTTTCTCCAGTCGCCCGCTGGTCTAAGCGGGGCTAAAACCTGGCCGTAATTGAAAATGCGAGCGGATTTGAGTAGAAATGGGTAGCAAGGTGTTTTTGAGGTAGATGAATTTGAATAAAATGCAATTTCAAAATTCAAAATGAAGGCTTCAAAATGGCGGATCGACCTATTTAAAAACAAACAAAAATGAATAAAATCTGGGGTACTTGGGATCATTGATTTCGAATATCATAATGAAATTTCAAAATTAAAAATTACGGCTTTAAAATGGCTGACTCGTAAAAATGAACCCAATATGCGTAGAAATATGGACACAACGTTTCTACAGGTCGCTGATTTCGAATACCGAAACGAAATATTAAAATTCAAAATAGAAGGTTGAAAACTAAGGGAATATGCGTAGAAATGAGGTTAAACGTTAAGTACTATTTTCGAAGGAGCTGAATACAAGAAAAGTGAAAGTGAAAACAAGAGAACTACAAAGAACGGACATAGGAAAATTCTCCTTTGTAAACCAAGAAATAGTAGATTGGAACAATTTGTCTTCGACACTTTTTGAGACTTTTCGTTACTCAGAACAGAGTTTTAGAAAAATTATATGAAATTGAAGGGATCAGGAGAGCATGGTGGTAAACAACTTGCCTATAATTATTGTCAGCCAGAAGAAAACAGTTGTAGTACCATACGACATTTATTATTTTCTATATTCAATTCTAGATGCTTTCTGCACACAAACTGTGGTTCTATTAAAATATGTGCATTTGGTGATAATGTTTGTTTTTAGGGAATATTATAAGACCTTTGGTTTGGATTAAAGATTAACTTTCTTCTCCTCATCTCATCAGTTAATCAATAGAGTGAAAACGTGTACTGAAAGTGAAGTGAAACGTACAATAAATGTAAGGTATATACCAAAAAAAATTATTGAACAGTGAATTTAAGTTAAGTGGTGTGCGGTGCAATGAAGCGAAGTGGAAATGACGTTTTTATTCCTCTTTAGTTTTTTCGGCCTCTTTTGTAATTACTATTCTAATACGCGTTTTATTTCTAGGCTATTTTAATATGCGTTTATCATCAATATTAATGAGGGTTTCACCAATATGAAAAAGTGTTGATTATAGTATTGAATAGTTTTGTATTATATTGTTAATTTGTATATAGTTTCAAGGAATTTATTCTGCCACGGAGCAGCATAGTCCAATGGTAGAATAAAGTTTCAATATTTCTAAAAGATATGAAATTGTAACTCCTATTTGAATGGTTAAATACGTAGTATTTTACATTCAATTAATCATACATCCACAATCCTAATTTACATTCCTATTTGATATAATCCTTACATCCTTACATTACATCAAATTAGTCCTACAAATGGAAACCTTTAATCTATACATGTTCGGTTGCAAGCTGGGGTAGATTTCATTTTTAACACACAACTAACATCTTAATTCGTGAATATAGGAGTCCAAAATGATTAATAATAATAAAAATGATAATAATAATATTAATAATAATAATATTTGTAGATGTTGTTTTTGTAGATTGTTGTTATTTGTTTTTGTTGATTCTTTATTAATGATGTCCAGATGGATGGAACACTGCATGTAAGTCGAAACCATGTAGGATCAATCGTCAGAGATATGAGGAATTATGTTTTCTTATTAATTTTTTATTGTTGTAACACATCGTCATTTCGTACACCATGTGAGCATCTTGTCAAAAAATAATGTCCTAAAACTCTTGTGCACGGCTATTATCATTATGATAATTATTATCATTTTTACCATTATTATCATTATCATTACTATCATTACCATCATTACCAACGTTACTATCATTATCTTTATAATAATAATAATAATAATAATAATAATAATAATTATTATTATTATTATTATTATTATTATTATTATTATTATTATTATTATTATTTTTATTTCTATTATTGTCTCAATTTTTCCAATTCTAGCAGAGACCGAATACTTTAAAAAACATGATAGGGTGCGCAGTTACCTCCATTGGCAGATATGTAACTCTCTCGAAGTTCCAATCACATGCTCCAAGTGGTATGAACACTCACCGAAGCCAGAGACGTCTGTTGGAGTGGGTACAGTATCGTACGACCAACAAATTCAAACTGATCGCAAGATAGCGGCAAACAAACTGGATATTGTTACAAGGTTTTTTTGAGAGAAAACGTATCTACTTGTAGATATTGCTGTGCCGAGCGATCAAAACGTAAACAAGGATGAAGAGAAACACTTTTAGATACAAGAGTTTGCAAATCGAGATCAGTCGAAAGTGTGGCAAAAAAGCAGAGGGCGTCCGTACAGTTATGGGAGCTCTGCGATTTGTTTCGCAAAATTTTTGTAACAACTTGGCTGAACATACGGATCATCTAAAAGACTGGAAGTGTAAGAAATAATTTTATTGGGAACAGCCCACATTTTGAGCAAAGTATTGTAGAGGCACCGACAGATCCTTAGGAAGTTGGTTTGCAACCCGGAGTAGATTTTATATTGAACCGACTCATAACATCTTTAGTCGTGTGTTAGAGGATTTGTAATAACTATAATAATAATAATAATAATAATAATAATAATAATAATAATAATAATAATAACAATAATAACAATAATAAATGTTTATCAGCAACCATGATAATATGTTCCCTTTTGTAGTTTAATTTACACGATTGATTTGCAATCTCAGTAACCCACTAACATTGAATTCAGTCAAATTGAAAAAGATTTCTCTTGACAATAACATTGTTTTTTCTTGCTATCACGAGTAAGGATTTTTAATTTCGATTTAGAGAGCCACTCACGACCCAGTCACTTTCTATTAGTCATACTTTCTGAGTTCAGTGAGCTCGGTGAAATGTGATGACAGTAATAAATTGATATGGAATGTAAAATTAGTGAATTATGATGTAGTTGAGAGTGAAATGAGAGACCATTCAAAGAGAAGTTCTCCGATCCTGTGATCATCTCGTGCCGCTGGCCGTTTCACCCTCGCAAATTCACAGATCGAATTCGTTTTAAGCCTAGATTATGAGTTAGTGGAAAAGCAAGTGCAGTGTTTCATCTGCTACAAGTAACTGCATGAGAAAAGAATATATTGTTGGAGAGAAATAAATTATTAAGTTTATTTACTTGAAAACCTTCTTTCTTTAAATATCGGAGATACTAGAAACATATTGAATACTTCCGTCTCAATTTGATAAGGGAAAGTCTTTGCGATTTGCAGACGGTAAGAGCTAAAACAGAGAGGGTCATAGATATTGAAATATAGTTTTATTTCTATTTTGAGAGAGAGAATGAGAAACTAATTGACCAAAACGGGGAAAATATATTAGGAACTTTACAACTGGAAATGATGTTTATCAAATTTAAGCTATTTGGAGTTACATTCCCGCATTTCATGTTTGGTAATATTTATTTTTTTAAAATGTTGTTCGAAACTAAAATTTTCGCTTTAAAAAAGCATTGAGAGAGGAAGTAAGCACGCAAAAAGAATATTTTACAACTGCACGCTTAGAAAATATAATGGTGGTGAGTATTTACGATAACTTCGCACTCCTGGCATATCGAAAATATAAAAATTTCTATTATCTCTCGCTGTAGAAATAAATTATATAAAATATATAATAACGAAATTAAAAAAAATCTTCGGAATAATAATATTTATTTCTTAGGATTTGCAAAGTTGAAAGTTATAATATCTTAAATATTTTATGAATCTAATAATGTGCATGACTATTTTTTAGTTATTTAGTAAGATACATATCTAAAGAGCTAATTCCATTCAGAAACGAATTCGTGAAATGCGCGTATTTCAAAGATTTTATCGGTTTAGAAGACTGTTCGCATCGAAATATTGAGAGAATGTTTCTTTTCGTAATTCCTCAACAAATGTTTAATGTGTTCTATGCAAAATTTAAGTAATAAATTCAGTGAATTGTTTTTAGAATGACAAACATTATTTCGGTAGAGGGATACCTTTAGATGATGCCTGATGCCATCGAAAACACATGATGATTTCTCGCGTGTTACGGAGAATATTACGTGAAGCTTGCAAATAATAATCCAACTGCCGATATTTACATGAATACCAAAACTTTTTTATCGATAAAAGCTTTAGTTACTTATATATATATATATATAAGTATATATAGGTAGATAGATAGATAGATAGATTTACATATTACTGATACATTTTCTATCAAGTATACTACAAGTTTAATTTAAAAAACTGGAGTATTTTAACTTTGCGTTTAAATCGTGTAAAAATAGCAAATAGACTTTTATTCTAATTTATAGCCTCACTTATAACAAAAAACTCCATGAATCTTGCATTTTTGGACCAATAGTCAGCTCGCACTTAATTTTGTAAAATAAAATTGTACAATTCCCATAAGTTCATTAAATCTATATTGTCATTTTTGGAGCCATTTGCTGAGAATATTTTGAAAATGTATTCTATTGGGCCTTTAGATAAATTACCCCCTCCATTTAAAATTTTGCATTTTATAATGAAGGGGCGCGACATTAATCAGATCGATCTTGGATTTTCAATTTTGACGAAAAATATGCGTTTGGTTTAAGTGGTAGTTTGTTTACAAAATGCATAGTTGGAACAGAATGCTGAAAAAAATTTCTCACAATCAAAACCTCGATTTGTATTCGAGAATGTAATTTCCTCCGTAAAAGAGCAAGAACAAATTATTTTTTTCTTACGAGGGACCCTCGGAACTAGTTAATCAGTAAGAAAAAGGCATTTTGCGCTGCAGTAATACACTTTCTTCAAACTAAATAGTATACGAGAAAGTAAAATATAAAAACATGGATTAATAATTTTTCTGGCGTGAATTGACCAAATAAATAGAACAAATCCTGTTTATTCGTTTAATTAGAATGAATTTAAGCCTCTAATAAAAAGATACACATTTCTAGGATTTTCGTCTATCACGAAAAGTTTATTTTCTGAGAGACCATTACGAGAACGTAAATGTTATGTTTTGAGAAATTATACTCTCTGGATACACTAATCTATAAATTTCTGTTTGAGCAAGGTATAAAGCAAATAAAAATAGAAAATAGAAAAATAAAAAGATATATTCCAAATATTTTAAAAATGATAAACATTGTTCTAAGGAACATTTTTCTGACACTTTTAGTCGTTTATTTTGCTTTCAATCAATGAAAATAAACAGATAAAAACTTCGTCTCAAGATTTTAAGATCCCATATTTACCTAGCATGCACTGCGCAAGAAGTGTATTTCAAATACTTACACCCAACATATGTTAGTTATCTTCGGAAACGTGAACAATTTTAGTAATATGAATTATTGTAAGTTCAATTTTATTACTGACGGATGAGGAGTAATGTCCTTGTGGATCAAGATCGCAGCAAGTACTTTCAATACTAATGCACATAAAAGCCAACTTTTCATAGTCATGAGGGACGTCTTTAGAGCTGAATTTTCATGAACAATTTTATTACAAGTTATACCAAAACATACTCATACACTCTGCCAGTCTTAGATTATGTAGTGATTTTAATTCAATTCAATTCAATTTAGGTACGATCCAACATTTTTTGATTTACCATGCGTTGCATTTAATTTTCCTTTTTTTTACAGAGAAGAAAATTTTATCTTTTTTAAAATAGAAGAAGTGTGAATTAAGTGAAAATTTTATCAAAATATGGCATTGTTAATTGTTTATTTAAAATTGTTCCTTTCGATACATTTCTATGCTTGAAAATTGACATATACTTGAATGATGCAGTTATTTACTCAATGTTACAGCCCGCGGTACGGCCAAACGTCTCTTTGCGTCAGCAGCAATCTCGTTGCCCTTGCAGGTATTCGTGCGAATGAGCTACGTGTTCCCATATTCGCGACTAGTTAGTCCGCAGATGACACCGTGAACAAGAACACGAGCGAACAACCTGCCTCGGTCTTCTCTCTCGGCCTCCACTCCACCCTACGCGTCCGCTTCCCCGCCTCCACCTCCGCCTCCGCACCCGCTTCCCTCCCGCGTCCCCCAGCCCCGCCCCCGAGGAACGCGCTGCCGCTAACTACTAAGATAAGAAACTGCCACCGCGCCACACTGCTTATAATTACTCCAAGACGCGTTAAAATGTAACGGCAGATTTAACTTTGTCATTATGTCACTTGGCGCAGCGATGGAGGCTCAATACGCGGATTTTACGAACGCGCACTTCATTAGGGAGCGAGCGACGAGTATAACCCGAGGCGATAATCGGTCGACAGTAATTTCCACCTGCCGCGGGGCGAGGAGCGCGTGGCGATCGGGCTGTCAGGCTCATAGTGCACAACCACGCCCGGTTCGCACGCCGCAAGGCGAGTCTCTGAGCGTGCCTTCGCCTCGTCGCCCGTTTCCCAGCTGATGCCCTTTACGCACCCTCTTCACCTTATGGGGGATATCTCCAACAAAAATCCACGACTTCGATCGGGTTTGATCCCACGAACTTGAGTCCTCTAGTCCGATACACTAACCGTTGGCAAGCGAAGCCACTGTCACTCATGGGATCCTTGGAAATTGGGTCAGGAAAACGCAAGATCCTCTTCGATTTAACTCAAAACAAAGACACGGGACAAACGACAACCATTCCGAAAAGGACAGGGTTCTCAGAGAGGAATGTTCTCTGTCATTCAGGTCGACTGAGCCTCACATTCGACGCATTCATATTTTTTATTGAGTTGCAGCGAAGTTTGGTACTTTGGCAAATACGAAAAAGTTCAGATCCATTTTTAGAGGACACCGCTTGCGGGCAAGTAAGGTGATTCATCTAAAAAATTATCTTTGCAGAGGAAGTATTTTTGAGCGGAGTCAAAGGCTTCGCGGACAAAAACAAAATAGTTTATTTTTTTTCATTTAAATTGTTTTGCGAACTTTATTTATGGATTTTGTTCTAGAAAGAATAGAGCCGATCCGGGGAGCCGAGATCGCTAAGACGGTAGTGCCATGGCGGTCTGGGATCGTGGGATTAAGTCTCGGTCATGGTTGTGTGTTTCGTGATTGTCTGTGTTGTCTATGAGTAATGTGCTTGTTTGCCCCCCTGTAGTTGGCGAAAGGAATGGCATCCGATCGTAAAAATATCGCCAAATCATAATAAAAATGTAGTGTGTGGAAAATCAACAAAAAATTGAACCCTCCCCGTATGTAGTAATGACTTCTCCATATTTTCAGATTCATATCCGAGACCTTTTTTAATGAACCTATACTTGCTTGCCAGAAATATCATTAACTTGCAAAGTTGTAAAATGACTTTGCTGTATCGTTTTTGATCGTTATCGATCGTTATCGAATTTCAAATTTTTGAACTTCTAAAATTGGTTTTAATTGTTTTTTAATATACACTGTTTAAAAATCTACAAAAATATGTTACAGAATGATATAAGACACATTCTGGGGGAAACACTGACACAGTACTCCGACGTAATCGCGTCGAAAATCAATTTAAAAAAAATTTATTTATTTATTTTCTATTTGAATTAGGCGACAAAATTGGTTGACAAAAATAGCTTCAAATTCAACTATTTTGTCCCGTCTCTGCAATTAGTGTCAGCCTGACACATGCAATAAAAGATGATAAAATTAAACATGGAAAACACGTTTATTGTCGTGTCCCTACAACAGATTGCCCTAGGAGGCTGTTTTTTTAGAATTCTACGGAATTTTTATTCTTTGATATGAGCATTGCAATTATCAATTTGGTTTGGGGGCACTTTTCAGCCCCTTATTCGGCAATATCCTTTCTACGCTCTCCATGAGACCGGTCGCCGTGCGCTGCTGAATTGTCGGGGCTCGATGGTCGCCCCAGTGCAAAGGATAGAATTGAATTGAATAGAATTGATGCCTTATTTTACGTGGTGAAACTCGGGCTTTTAGGCACGCTTTTCAGCCTGACCACGCAAATTTCGCTACGCTCCTTTCACCAACTAGCAGAGAAAGGAAGTATTTCTTGGGTGACGAAACAGACGATTCTAATTTAGCTCACAGGCGTCATTTAAGCTTGAAGATCTTTTACATGCAAGCAAATCTACTAACATGGGACCTCCGAAGGAAGGCGTACGAAGGATGTTTTCGCCCTTAAAAATCGACTACTTCGATCGGGTTTGAACCAACCAACTTGGGTATAACAGCCCGATATACCCTATATACACGTTACACCAATATCGCTGCAAAGCAGATAGGCAGTTGCCTGCACTCGCGCCCCCGCTTGCACACAAAGTAAAAGCAAAATGCACTACCATTAACAGTTTTGATATTTTATTCATATTTAGGGATCTCTTTAACCCATTTTCAATAACACCCATACCCGTATACTAGTTTTCTATCCATTTATAACATTTATAACATTTTTCTGTTGAAATTATGAAAAACCAAGATATACTAAATTTCTCTAAACGAGCAAATATCGCTGTAATCCACACTTACAAATTAAATTTCTTGCCGGCAACGGATACTGAATTCCAAATTCTCATTTCACCGTTTCGTCTTCGCCAATATAACAGCCACTCCAATGATCATTACAGACAATGATGAATTACTCTTTATATTAGAAAATTCAGAATATAAAAAACGATTTTGTGTTAATGAGCAATTGTAAAATTGCAACGACATTTTAAATTATTTGTACATGAAGATCTCAAGAAAGCTTTTGATTTTTAGAAAAAAAGCAAATATCTGAAATATGAGTCAAATGGTACGCAAGATGCATTTAAGTTTATTAGAGCTCTGAAACTACTCATATTATCTTTGTTAAGAATGAACAAAATCACCTAACAATGTCATTTCGAGGAGATAAACGAAATTTTATATTGTTATAATAATTGTTTAAAGTGTACATTGTCTTCAATTTTTATTTGTTTCACAAGAAAAATTGTTGATTGTTATTTTGTGTACATTTAATTCGGTTCAAGTTGGTATTTGTAAATGTTCATGCAATATGAAATGGACTTCTAATGAAAATAATGAAACGCACGACAATAACACTTTAATTTTTAGAAGAGCATCGAAATAATTGTTTTACTTGCATTCAGAATTTAAAAGTTATAAGTCAGGATAATTAACCTTCCTATTGTGAATGGATAATTTCTATCACCAATGTTTACGCAGAATCTAGAATTTTTGAGTAAGAGGAAAGGAATTTTAGTTATATTTTATTTCGTCGTGAAATTTACTCTTGTTACATAAATAAAACTATTTTGTTCGTCATTTTGCTTTGAATACAAATATTATTGATTTTTTAGAGCTGCGAAGGCAATTTCTCTAATAAAATAGAAGCCATTCAATAATCTGCTGTTTGGTGCTCTAGATAACTTTTGGATAGTTAGATAATATTAACATTTCAGAATACTTTTAAACATAGTAAACGTCCAATTTTATTAGAACTACGGATGTTTTCGAAAATAGCAAAAGTTTAACTTTAGTGTAAGAGCAAGGTAATTCTTGGAGAAGCAATCCGGGCGGACTGTTTCGTTGCCGGGCCGAGCCGGGCCGAGCCGGGCCGAGCCGGGTAGAGCCGGGCCGAG
>BOPP01000004.1:16271048-16310950 GCA_017312745.1 Gryllus bimaculatus | reverse complement strand
AGCCGGGCCGAGCCGGGCCGAGCCGGGCCGAGCCGGGCCGAGCCGAGTCGGCCGTTTGCAATGGGATGCGTTGGATTGAATAGCCTGCGAAACATTGCGACCGGTGCTGCGCCGTGCTGCACCGGACTGTGCCATGCGGTGCCGAACGCTCATAATGGGTTTCCCGCTCTACAAGATTCAAAATCAAAATCTTTCCCTTCTGAAAGTTTTGCAGAGCACCGTGGTTCGGGAATAACAAAACAATTTATGAAGTGATTGCGGGTCATTCCAAAAAGAGGTTATGAGTATCTGAAGAAATAGCTGAAAAATTCGAACCATCTATTAATCAACCAACTTGACAGTAGTGGACACATTTACAAACTGTCATGCGAGCACATCTTGGAACTGCCCAAATACTAGGGCCTAGTATAATCCCTAATTAAACTAAATATGTCACTACTATGTCTATGAAAATGTTATTGTTGTTATTTCATTCCTTTATGCAATATTCTACAAGAACAGTTTGCCAATTATGCAGACGTGAAATTAAAAATAATAACAATATATCCGTGCAGCCATACCAAAGTTCACTAAATCTCAATATCTATAAGTCCTCTTATCTGACATTTACTTGTGTTGATTTGACTTGACTTTAATTGAAATTACTAGTTTTAGACATGATATGTCGCTTTAAAATGCACCTCATAACCAACGGAAATGGAAGGTAGCTAATTTGTGTAGCAATGCAAAATTAATCTATAATTAAAATCAGCTTGTGTCTTAATTTAGAAACGTGTATGGCAAGCCTTTATTTCTCAAATATGTATAAAAAGTATCATTTCTATCTAGCAAACACAATACCATCCATTTAGAAATATATCCGTCTATCCGTCGTGAAAAATGTACTATGGTATCATTTGCGAGATAGTTATTTTCAATTTTGTAAATAATTTATTACAAATATTAAACATATTATACGGTACAGTGTGGCTAATCCTTAGGCCATTAGAGAACTTATATCTACAATACTATAGCATTTAGAATTCTGGTATTTACCGCAACCTTTCCCTCTCTCCATCACACTAATGCAGTGGAAAAGAGACCATATGGAGTATAGCTGAATAAAACCCCCTGGTGAAAGAAAACCATCTAGAAGACGAAGACGCACTAATCCACTAAACACTTTTCAAACTAATAAAAGTCTCTCGCAAACGTCACTTATATCTCGTTACGGTCGCCGGTATCTTCAGTAACTAAAACGAAACGACACCCTTGAAAATCGTTCGCAATCCCGCCCCAATGATAATTCAACACACCCATACCTGATCAAAAAATTCATAATGTATAATAACGGAACAGAATGACTTGTAAGGGGGAGCAAAATATGCACATTTATATGTAATTATTTTTCAAAAACATGCAAGAAAAAGAGAAAACGTGTAAATAAGACTTAAGTTTGTGTTTTTTATATTTACTCTATTGAAGAATTGTTAAATTTGCAAGCTAAAACCTCACTCTATCGGTCTAAAAATGGAATCGTAGAGAGTGAACGAACTTTCTACATTTAATGTAGTAATTGGACACTAGTCTGATCGACAAAATATGAGTTTTAGTCGAAATACATAATACGTATGTGGTACTTAAAACGAATCTAAGAAGGGGAGTTAAAGAGACCATGTGACATCTATTCATCGTTTGTAATTGAACTTAATGTATTGAAAACAATTATCTAGTATTTATCACATCACATTCATAACATGTACTCGTATCAAACCCGAGTGGAAACATTTCATTAATGCTAGGTCCGAATCCTGACAGAGAGGTGTCTGTATCCCGGCGGCGTGCAAGACGCGCATTCAGGAAACGCGATGTACGAAATATATGTTCATATTGATTGAGAGGGCAATATGAAACATGAACATGCACGTGATTGCAATTATTTCTCCATCGATAAAACCCGCTCATCTCCGATACCGACAGCGCTATTTCTGAAAAGCGGGTGATAAGTTTGACAATTTATGTCAACGGTCCTGAGACCGTAGGAACTCGGTATTAAGTGCTAGCTCGACTGTTAAGTACTGTTACTCAACACATCCATATCTGAACAAAAAATTCATAGGATTATAGAAACATATACAGGCAAACTCGTATGTAATACTGACATATTTCGTTGCGACACGTAAATATATTGAATTGGTGTCCCTCGGGTGGCTTGTGGACAGCTTTTTGTGGACCTTGTGGACCGGAGTTTTTGTCAGATAGCTCCGGGTTCAATTCCCGGAAGGGGCAAAAATGAAGCTAATACAAATCATCTCAGTTTCTGTTGCAGTGTGACGAAAGAAAGGCTCAGGATGGCAACGTAAGCTAGGTACAGTTACGAGAGTTGTGAGAGTGAAAGCCATTTTTGAATACAACAATTTTTGGGTTTTGCATATGTATTTTAGGTGTCACTGCACCGTTTAAGATGTTTAACCTCTTTCATAAATCCTCAGTAATTTCCGAAACAAAAATTTAAATAATCGGGATATAGCAATCCAAAATGTTTAATTCATTATGACGTTGACGTGTCCGCTTCCTTTACATAATTAAAAACAGTTGATGCTTGATGTTTCTCTGCATCGGGGATACAAGATAAACGAACAGAAAACTCTTTAGAGATGTTCGTTTCGACCATACATAGCTATGTGGAAATGAGGAATACTGTTTATGAGGCAACTATTCTTCGAAAAAAATCGGCCCTCCAATCCAGAGGAAACTTTTAGCAGTACTTGGGTTTACAGGGAATCTAGCTGAACTGGAAAGCATTATGAGCATGTTATCTTGAGTTCTAAAGTACCTTCTTCCCCCTATTTACTACATGTAGTTGAATGATGAATGATGAATGATGAATGAATGATGAATAATAATAGTACCAACAAAGTGAGAAAAGCAACATTTGAAAAACAGATATTTTCGCTCTCGAGTTTTACTTGAATCGGTAAACCAACTACAGATTTCTAGTATAGCAAAAAATAATAACAACCAACACCCCGGCTAAACTTCTAACATAAATAGCAAAGAGAGGACACAATAAAACGTGCGTATAATGAAACTACATGTATCCTAAAATAAGTTATGTTCAGTGAGAAGTTCAACTAGTGTAATCGGTTTGTTTGATAGTTTTCCTTTGGTATAAAAAATAAATATTTTGTCAAAAGGATAATCGAAAGTCAAATCAGAATTCAGAACAAAATGTTATAATATATTCCTAACAAAATTTATCAACAAATTTTAAACCCGAAGACGAAGAAATACCTCAAATTTAGTGTCAAATCTTCTAACCTCTCAATAAGGTGCAGTTGAGTTTCTTTTTTTACTCTAATTTGTAACATTTTCGTGGAGTAAGTGAGAGGTCGGAACCGATGGTTCGCATAAGGTGGTACGGGGCGTACTTTTAATGCCCACAAAGAAGTTAATATATTATTAAAATTCTTTGATCTCGTGTAATATCTTTTAAAGAACAAAATACATATTGTTTTAATGTATTATTATATGCTAAATCGAAGAAGGGCATTATCTTATAGATTGAATTGTTAGAAAATGCGTCTATATCTTGCAAGATATTATCACAAATGTCTCCGGTGTGTTGTGTGCAACTGGGTTGCGTATATACACTATGTGATGACATGTACCCGGGCACGTCCACAGTAGTCTTATGGTGTTGTCGCGTTTTTCATGGAGGGGCTTGCACTATCACGTCACAGACCTACGTTGATGTTTTAAACACCTTCTCCCACTATTCTCCCACTATTGAAGAGTAATTGCATCTTTCAACACGATCAAGCACCTGTTCATACTGCACGGCCTGTGGCGGAGTGTTTACAAGACAAAAGCATCAATGTAATGAACTGGCCTGCACAGAGTCCCGACGTAAATTCCATCGAACACCTTCGGGATGTTTTGGAACCCCGACGTCGTGCGAGGCCTCATCGACCTACATCGATACCTCTCCTCACTGCAACACTCCGTTAAGAATGGGCTGCCGTACCCCAAGAAAACTTCCAGCACCTGATCGAAAGTATGCCTGCGAGAATGGAAGCTGTCTCCAAGACCAAGGGTGGGCCAACACCTTATTAAATTCCAGCATTACCGTTAGAGGGAACTAGTAAATAATTTTCAGCCACGTGTCCGCATACGTTTGATCACATAGTGTAAGTCACATGCTTGGAGGTTTCTATATTAATAATTTCTAATGTGTACAGAAATTAAAAGTGAATTTTAAAGCCCATGAAAAGGGTGTGTATGGTTTCGTTAAATAACTAAAGACTTGGAAAAATCTATAAACACACAACTTCGCGTTTGGCTGAAAACTGCAAATATTTGATTTTGTATATCGTCTATTTTCATATAGCATACAGACAGACTTTTCATACACAGTGAGTAATTGCGTATGAGAAGCTGACGTCGTGCGACAGCTTGGCTCCAAGGAAGAGGCCACTCTGTAATAAAACTTTGCTATTCACATGTGTTATGAAACAGCAACAATTTTAATGTTCTCCTTATGTAATGAATTGAATTTAGTACACTACATAAGTCCACTACGTACAGTATTCGTAAAGTCTATGTGGACTGTGTTTTTGTATTATAACATTTAATTTATTGCAGTATTATGCTAGAGTATAAAAAACGTTATTATTGGACATTGCTTGCTTCTTTTTAGAAAACCAAGGTGTGATGTTTTGTTAAGAAATATTTTTGCTGCTTTAGGCTCCTAGTACCTTTCAAATTGTCTCATTTTATTTCTTAGTCTATAGACATCGCCCAGTTTTGCCAAATTATACGGTAATTGGAATCGTGTTCTAAAGGCGTACTATATTACCTTACCATAACAACTGAATTTTTTTGTTTTAGAAATATTGAGGAAAGAAATTTGCCAACCTGGATGCCCGAGGTGCCAAAAACGTATGCTGACTCAGCGCCTCGGTCTGATGTGTGCGTTGTTTCAAAGTTAATAGTCCGTACCCGGCGCGGATAGTCAAAATTGACATGTCCTTATAGCTAGAAAAAGCCCCAGCAAGAAAAATGGAGGAAAGCAATTTGAAAGAAATATACATTTTAATTGATTATAAATCTATTATATACAACAAATATGAACTGACATTATTTAATAATTATTTAAGAAAAAAATGTTTAAATTTAATATTGTTTCCTAGGGTTTTTTTTCAACCAACAGCCAGTTGCCCTTCACGTCCCTAGGGAAACATGTTTGGCAAACATGTTTCCAGTGAACAGGAGCCAGCAGAACTCGGAAAAACGTCTTCTCGGGCAAACATACCCGAGAGACATGGTACAAATAACCTTGTCTAAGGCGGGACTCGAAACCGCAACCCTTCGGACCAAAGCGCCGAGTCGGTACACGCTCTTATCTACGTCGGTCATCCAGGTCGGCTTAAGTTTCATTTATCTAAGTCTGATTTCCAAAAGACATACCGCTAGTAACCGTTATTCGAGAACACGCGACGATCTCTCAACTGCAATATTCGAATTTTATCTTGTTTCACAAACTGTCTATTGAGTATTTTATGTACAAATGTACTTCAAACACGTTAAGTGATATGGACTTTTTAAAACTTCCTGATACTAGATATTTTAACAATAATAAGAAAAAGACATATTAGAAAACAGTTGTAGTTGGAAATTGTATCAAATGACCTGGTCTTAGGGATGCAGTGCCGCGAACGGTTTGATTGAGACTCTTCTTGCGGCATTAGTATAAAGCGTATTGGCAAGAGAAGGAAGTTATGACATTTGATAATAATGCCAGAACGACTGTGACAAGAACGGTGTTCTAAAAAACTCTATGACAGTTTATCAACGGAAGACCATCTCAATCAACTGCAAGATACACCGCGTATGCCGGAGGATTATATAATATATAATTATTTTGGCTATGTGCTATTCGTACCGATGTTAAAGTAATTAATAAATATAGTTTTTATATTGATCGGAAATAATAGATTTTATATACGCAACAAACAGTTGTTAACCACATTTTTGACTCCAAGTTTAATCGAATTATGGTTGCATCATTGTCTCAATCTTCAATACAACTTATGTTCAAGAAGTCATTTTGGCTTCGTGTAAACAGTGAATTCCCAATATTTAGCGAAAGAGCCTTTAAAGTTTTGAATCTATTCCTAATGAATGACGCGATAAAATGCTCTCAAGGTAAAGAAGTATCGCTCTTTGCCTGAATCAGAAGCTTTTTACGCGTAGTAGAGACTTGTAGACAAACAAGGAAAAATTAGAAAAAAGAAGTCAATTAGAAACTATGGGACAAAACCGCTATTTACAAAATAACTCTTTGATTTTATATGAAACTATGCACATGTTTAAAATTGTATTTTTAAGCTCTATCTAACAACTCAAAATTTGGCATATAGCTGCGTTTAAAAAATATAAATTATCCCTGCATCAACGAAATAAAATATGTTGAAGGTGAATCATGGTGAACCTAAGTAGCTTTGATATAGTAGTATTAGTTTCGGGGATTGTGCAAACATTCAATATTCACCTAATTTTTCACGGTTTATAAGAAAAAATGAGTCTTATGACCTAGTTGATTCACCATGTACTATAAGACCAATATAAATAGACATTTTTGTAAGTCAATAATTAAGGGAACCATGTAACTAAGAATAATTAATGTTTATCATTAAACTATTTTGAGTTACGTTGATTCTTAGTTTAGAAGCGCAATGCTTATATTGATCGGTACCTTTAAAAAGCATGTTAAGTTCTGAGACGTTAAATTGGGGAGTTTAACGGCGCGCAATATCATAAAGGGTTTGGACCTCTCGTATAGACTACCAACTTAAAGATATATTTCCTAATGGTATCTACTATCTTCGTCTCTGCAGAATTGTACATACTGTTACATTAAGGTATGCTTTAGGCAAACTGTTGATCAAGACTGAGGTGGACTGAGGTGGACCTGTGGACTAAGAACTACGTAGCCTCTGAAACGTATGCCATTTGGTGTATGTGATTAACGGATATATTTACTGAAATTAAATTTTGAACTGAAGAAGTAGAATTGTCTCATTGTTTTACAAATAACTTGCATAATAAGATTATTTGATTACATATAATAATGAATTTTACCAATTTAATATTTGTGCGTCCGAGTTCACTATTAATATTGAAAGGAGAGAGTGAAGTAGACCATCGTGAGAGATAAACACAAAATATTCTAGACACTCAGGTAGTGAAAAACAGTTATTATCACAAACTTTAATCAGAAGTGTATGAAAAATATGAGTTGACATTTTTTCGTTGAATGGACTTCCTGTTGGATGAAGACACATAAGTAAGGCATCTTGCAAAGTATGGAGATCGTTGCAGAAATGGATGAGCTATTTCACATCTCTTAATTTAGTAAACTTTCAAAGAGGTCACGTATCACTGAATAAGAAAACATTATTAAAAATTAAGACACATTTTAGAAAGGTGGATTCAACACAGCCATGGCTATCAGAGATATACAGTAGTTGAATAGCAAACTGACTTGATACGAGAGGGAAAACATGAAAGTGATACTTTTCAAAAATATCAAACGTCACACAGCGACTCTTAGAATGAACCATATCGCTAAGGAAAAAATAAAACTACGCAATGTATAGGCTTCGTCGTCCATATCAGGAAAGTTGTGGGGAAATAGTGCATATACAATTGAATAACTACGCTTTTAGATACTCACCAAAGATGGAATAATTGAAGTCATTCTTCGGCGAAGAGAACGAGGAAGCTAAGATGATCTAAATCTGAAAGAAGAGAAATTAATGCATTTATTTATCGTCATAAACAATAAAACTGTGTAAAATATGATATGTATAACATGATTTCGAAATAGTAGTGAAGTAAACTGTGTATAAATGTTCCCATGCAGTAATACGAGCGCGTTTAAGTAAAATGTGATGCGTGTATTGTGATAACAATATTTTGGCATCTTCTGGTAGAAAATCTATACAAATCTTATGAATTTAATGTCCTTAAATATTCTGCCCTGTTAAATTGTTTTAATTTGTACTGTCACCAAATCCTACGATCCGGAACATCCATGATTTGGTTGACTTTATGAACAATAACGTACCAATTAATATATAGAAATATACGGACCATAACCAATTGTAACAATTTACGGATGCATAACCAATTTTAAGAATTCACTCATTTCATCAATTATTAACACCACTACAAGATAATTTACAGCATGCATAATTTACAACAATAATACCACAACAATTTAACACTATCTTTCCTAAATTGAAATGCTAATGACTTAACAAAAAGTCTTAGTTAACTCATTTTCTTCAGGCTAACAACATGTAATACCGAAACCCACCTGTTTCCCTCTGCAAAAATATTCATACCCAATTACAGAATACTCATATCAGACATAGAAACCAACAGAGGACAAGGAGAAGTACTAAATACGCTAGAGAACAAATCAAAATTTAGTGCTTCCTGAATGAAAGTAGGCGATTTCAAAGGAAACGATCAAACCGATTTCAAAAATAATTATAAAAAAGTTTCTTTCATGCATTGTTCAAAAAATATAAACATATTTAATATTTGAAATAAACAAAATCCTATACTAATTTCCGCATTGTAACTCCGGTTATATTACTACAAATGTTTATGAGTATGCTTCATTTGAGGTAAGAAGACGTTGAAACTTGATTACGAATATCGTGCAATAATATTGAAACATCTTGGAAGTAGCAATTCCAATCGCATTGTTTAAAAATGCTTTACGACTTGTCACTTACTCTTATATTCCTGTTTACTCCCACTGACAAGCAACGAACAATAATCTCTTATTAATGCAGGATACTTATGTCCTTGGTATATCTATTAAATTGTAGCAATGTCTTGATAAATCGTTCTTCATGTTCATCATCAATATCAGCCAAAGTCCGGGAAAAATCCGATGGGAGTGAAGAAAATTAATTTTCAGAGACATTCTACACCTCATATTTTTATAGTTTTCTAACCATTCTTTGACCAATGTTTTATAATTGTCTTCTTTCTATGTCTCAAGAAATGAATACACAACTCTCTTGAAAGATAGCGAAACTGCTAACTCAATCACTCGCAGTTTTCCTCTCAATATTTCATTTCATTCCACAGGAGTTTTATGATATGCGGGCCGATGAAAATTCCTTCCTTTGCTTTTGCTTTATGCATCCGTTGAATTATTTAACTGCTTTGAAACTATATTTTGAAGAATCTATAAACATTTGCCATTCATCTGGATAATAGAGACCACACAAACTCACTCATTAACCCCCTCATGTCGGCATAAAACAAAAAGAACCTTCAAGGTCAAAATATTAGCTGAAGTCTCGAGTCTGTTTCTAAACTGCCAATTTTTTTGTGACGGCAGGAAATAGTACCCATTACTGTAATCTCAAGCCTCGCAGTTCTGATTCTTTATTGACTTATTCGAATCTCCTGCCAAATCATTTAAGTTTCTAATGTTCTACTTATTGTTGGATTTCCCGGTAAATAGTCTTGATCTTCTGAAATGAAGGCTTCTTTTTCTGGGGGGGGCACGCCTTCAGTTTCATCAGTTTGCTTCATGATTTATTGACCTTGTTTCCAGGGCTACAGGCACTGGTAATTCGTCATTGTGTGAGTCAGCTGGCAAGGCAGAATAATTATGTGGATAATTGATCTCGTCAGGCCAGTTATCATCATGAGGAAGTAGCATTCATTAAAATGGTTTGTTGACATTCTTCGCAACACTGCTACAGCGAATGACAATTATTTGAGTTTTCCATACAACCTAAGGTTCGTTGTACAGGTGACACAACACTGTTGTCCATAGTTTATCGTTATCACAAACACGACAGCAAAAGTATAAGTAATATACGCAAGTTTATAATGTAATTTTTATTGTTATTTTGAAGTTTGGGTGTAAATCTTTCACAAACGTAACAGACGTTATCGGTTTTATTCGCACACTTTCGATATAAAATTACGATTTTCATTTCGAACCGATTCAATTACACTGATCGCATGATTTCGACTGACTAAGACATCTGCCACCCCAACACTCGGATACTAATATACTTGCGATAAGATAAGGGTCTAAAATAATTCATTTCGGTGACTAATACGAAGAGGGAATATGAAGATGCACGTGACTTAACATCCACTAAGACCATTAAGATCTACTCGTAATAGAGCGCAACTCCGAGACGCAAGGATAAAGACCGCAATCTTTGAATTTGAAAGGTAAAAAGATCATTAAAGCCCAATTTTGTTGACAAGTCATGGAAGTGGCGAAGATGAACTGAATAAATATTTTAATTTTAAATAGATTTTATGAATATTAATTCTACATATCGTACAGGTGCAATTTAAATGTATTTTCATTAACAGTGAAATACGGTATAAAGACACGGTATACTAAAAACCTGTGACGTGAAACGACATTTTTATTGTGATATTAGTATTCTACGTATAAAATTGAGTACGTTGCACACTAGCTTCCTGGAGGTAAAAATCGCGTTTCCTAGTTTTATGTTTAAAACTAACATAACACAACCTAGACCTTGAGAAATTTGCATTAAGACTAGAACAAGACACCCAGTTTGGAATATAATCACTGTTTATAAACAGCGTAACATTCAAAGACATAAAAGGAACATCCAAAACCTATTCCAGTCCTCTATAACCCTTCTAATCCTCGGAGACTTTATCGCAAACACACAAGTTGGTGATAGTGAACATCAAACCTAGTAGGAAAATTCATGAACGCTATGCCAAACAACAATCATTTAAAGATATTATGTTTCCTATAAGAAATATATTTTCCATTTAATACTCTAAAACATGCCGACTTACTACAAATATAGTTAACAAATTCCAATTTATTTTTCTATCTAACTACCCATTATAAAGTAGACTCAAATCACATCATCTTAGCACATCATTACATCACAATTCTACAGCAAACAAAACCCTCACGTACTACCTAACCAGAATTACTTTCATACAATGCAAATTGGTAAAAGGGTCAAACAATTATTTGTCACCAAATTTACATTTTTTAAAAATAATTCTAGAAATAAACTAAGCAAATTCATTCATAAATAGTACCATTTAAAATTGTAAATCCAATCATAATCGAAACCAAACCAAGCACCCTAATCTGTACCTGTCAATGAAATTACATCACTTAATAAAGATTAAAAATAAAATAAGATCATGAAACGCATTACAAACACCAAGAATTATACGTTGATTGCACATACTAACCAACGTCATAAGAAAACAAACAAAAAAACCACACTAATCAGCAATATCACATGATGCAGTCTGTAATCACTAAATATTAATCTTTGTGGCAACCCACAGAATAGCTTACAAAATAAGGTTGGTTCCTCCGCTGAAGTCCTCATCCGGGTGATGTCCACTCTAACATTAACAAAGCTAAACTCGTAGCATCTCCTTTCGCAACATCTTTCACATTAAATCCCTGCTCTCCCAACCTCACATTCCACTATAGAACACACACTACTATTCCTGCAAACGGCCATGATAGTCGGATTAATTTTTCTTCACCAAATGAAATTAATCAAATATTAAAATTCCAACAAAATCCTCCCTGCCCAGAATAAAATAAATAACTTCATACTTCAAAATATGAGTATCTGCCACAGCTCTAACATTCATAACTAACGTTTTCAATTCAAATCTAAGAAGAATATTTCCTCTAATCATGAAAAAAATCTCTAATCTACGTACACTCAAACCCAATAAAAGACATCTAACCCTAGTAACTACACAACCGTCGTTTCACTCCGTTCTAAAAAAAATCTATTGGAACTATTGCTAAACCAAATATATAGATGGGCAAAGAAGAGAAAAATTGAACTAAACCCTAACAAGATAGCCCTTAAAATGTTTGCACTAAGGCCGGATACTCCACGTCGACTTTCACCTATAGCCAGCCATAAAGACACACCTCCGATCCTTCTTGGCGACGAAACTAGTGCCCTGAGAGCCCTTTATCCAAGAATGCTAATATCTTCCGTTTTGCGAACGAACGATACCAATCCTAGGCCTATTATCGGGGTGCGCCCTCCGCGTCGACGGACGAAAACCAACGACTGATAATGAATGCAAGCTTCACCGGATCTCTCGACACTGTTCTTTGTTGCAGTTGTCTCCGAGCAGTTGTCGTTGAGCATGCTGTGGCGGTTCGTAGCCAATGTGGTCGGCATCGGAAGTGCAATATAGCAAGTGACATAAAACAACAGTGGCCGTTATTTTTAATTATTAACTGTGAATCCAATCCATCCTATTTTGGCTTCGGCAAAAGCGTAGGAGACGCCATGGCGCTGATGTGTAATACATCGGGCGCTATGGACACGTCCAACGACGCAACTAGACGGGCTACGGAGATCGACTAGGGGACCAGGCTCATCAACTCCATATACTCAACACAGCCATAGGGAACGTAAACCATAAACAAGGTACAGAAATCACGTTTCAGGAAAATGCCACCAACGGAAACGATGTCAGTACCCTTGCAGCAGCTAACGGCGCTCCCCCACTCAGCCCTCAAACTCAGTTCAAAGGAACTCTTGCTCAGATTACAAATGTTCCATATTCCATACAATAACCAATATGATTTCACGAACTGTAGCCGCAATGTGTGAAAGTTTGTGCTCGCCTAGCACCAAGTTTTTTGTGATGGAGGGAGATAAATTTGCAGATACAGAGCCTGTGGAATCTCTGCAGTAATAGCTCTCGTGAGGATTGCAAAAGGTTGCCAAGTGATAAGCTTTCTTCAGAATTTGTTTTATTTCTTGCATGAATATCAATTTTTACAAAGAAGAATATAGTCCTATATACTTTTACCATAATTAAATACTGAAATTTTTTTAAAAAAATCATGCTGTTAAATGATACTTAAACTTTCAATTGCAAGAACTGTAGTTGTATTTGTCTTCGGTGGTCAATCACAAAATTTTAATTCGAGCTGAAATGTGCCAATGGAGGTTTTTGAACCAGTTCCACTAGATCAGACTGAACCGTATGTTCCCTAAACATATGTTGTTGTGCTGCGATTACAACGTTAGGAATGTAATGCTTATATTTTTATTTGATTGTTTACAGGCAATATGATTTGCAGCAACATACGTCAGACTGATACAACTCCAGAAGGTGAATTAATGAGAAACACAGTTGAGGCTGCAGGAGAAAAAAATCTATGCGGAAAGTAGGGAAGACATTTTATATCACTTACCCTCCTCTAAGTGGGCATGTGAAAAAAATGCGTTGGTTCAGGACATGACATACGTGTCGCGCTATGATAACAGAAGTATTTTCACCTCATAACAAGAAAATGAGCAGGCAAACAATGTTATTAAATTATTCCAAAAACAATTACACTTACACGTGTATTATATCGTAAATTAGCTTTACAGGATGCAGAAAAAAATAAATACCAGATCTTGAAAACAGTAAAAAGACAAAATAGCAGGGCTTCGTTGGCTGTATTCTTTAGAAAGTGAAATTCTGAATTATATATCAGAAAATAAGAAGTCTGAGGCTTCACTTGGCTAACATATTTAATAGGCATACTGTCAACTTGTTTCTCAGAAACTTAGAGGAAGTGCTGGTAAGAAAATCTGAATTTTGTGCTAGGGCAAATATTTTTAATACAGATGAAACTACTACACAAACAGTACCTAAAACATTACAGAAGGTAATTTGTCAGAAAGGAACTGAATTAATAGCTCAGGTAACGATGAAGGGGTTTAGGTTACCACATGCTTCCGGAAATACACTACCCTATCTGATGATGTTTCCTTGTGCCAACGTTAGCTCTTTGATGTGTAAGTCCCTCCAGGGTCACCGACATTGGCTATTCGAAGTGAGTGGATGACGGCAGGCACATGCTTATATGATGAGTTCCAACACTCAATTCTCACCTACATTACTAACCGGATTCTTTTAGATTGATGTTTGATAAACACTCCCAGAAACTATTCTGGAGTGAAAGTTTCAGGATAAAATATTACTTTCTCGAGTTTATTCTCAAAATCTGAGAAATTATATTTTAAACGAAATGAGTGAAAATCGAGTAGATTTAGAAAACGCGGGGATAAAAGTATCATAGATACTGATACCCAAGAAAAGAAAACAAAAAGAAGATTGTTAGTCCTAAGCAGTTAAACCAGTAAAGTGAAATTATTATTCTGTGATTTTGACTCGCAGGTCTGACAACAAATTGAAGTGTGTCTCCTCTTCAGGTGAGATTGATATTCTCTCTCCTCAAGAGGAACATTTGCCACAGTTTGACAGGGAAATAATAAGAATGAATGACTGTTTTAATTTCATTTTCAAGTGAATATACCAAGAAATTTTACATAGTTTGAGAGATTAGAAAATATAATGATTTTCTAATATTGTATTTTCTTGTATTGGAAATAATCATAAAATCGCAAAGCATTTCTATTTCCCTGAAGAAGAAGAAGAAAAAGAAGAAGAAATATTTTTGGAAAGTCTTTGAAACGTGTTTCGAGAATTTGTACAATCGTTGAGTTAATTTACACGTGCTTTTCTTCCACATGCTTATTTTTAATTGTAATGTTTTCAATATATAACGATAGCATGACATTCAGTTTGGTTAATAAATACATGGTAGTATATGAATACATGGTGTCAGTATACACATGTTGTGGGGCACGTACTCTACCTTGTGATTGTGGAACAGTGAACCATCATTATTTCTTTAAAAAAAATTCGTTTCATGCATCTGCAGAAATGAGAGTGTAAATATTTATACGTAGCTCAGAAAAAGTAAAGCATTTATGCATGTTTTAGTACAAACCTTGCCTTCTTTGACTCATTTACATGATTGTAATATAAAATATTTTAAAAATATGGCTCACTGTTACGTTTGTTCGCCTACACATATACACAAAGTTCTTTAATTATTTGTCAATTTGTTCTAGGTGGCGCCATTGATTACGATCATTGGTGTTGCGGTGCCATTGGGATTCGACTGTTAAATACGTGTATAACTAACTAAATAAACAAAAAAATACATCAATATGACTGTAGGGTACCGAGAGGACGGAGAGGGCAAGTTGGGTGAATTAGTCGTTTCGAGTCGACGTGCGAGCACGCGAGCACAGACTGGGCATATGGTGAGGGTGGCGGGTATGTTATTAGCCTGACGACGCAAGGCGGCGGTTGGGTGACGCCAGCCGAGCAGCTGAGAAGCACCTCCTCGATTCATCAGCACTTTTTACGCCGAATCTGTTGGAGATAGGCCGCCGCCAGGCCGTCCTCCATAAGGGCGTCCGGGCCCCTCGCGTCGGCCTCCCCCACCTGTGCGGCGTCCCTCGACGATGCGACGCGGGGAGCTTTCACTGCCGTTTCCTATTCATCCTCAGTGGCAAGCGGATGCGGACTGCTTCATTATTAAGGTCCGCGAGTTAGTCTAAACATTAACGAACGAGAAAGTGAAGCCCGTACTTCGACTTTCGAGTTAATTAGTTGGAGTGCAGCTGCGAGTCGAGGTGGCGCAAGTAGATACATACTATTAATTAGCGCAACCGTATGAATGGAGTGACGTTTGCCATATACAACTCGTTTGGAATGACGGGAAATTCGAACAGTAATGACGCATGGCATGCCCTTCAGGACAAATACAAAATTTCATGGAACTCTTAGTAGCACAATGTATTTGATGCAGAGCAGATTTTTTTAATCTTATGCTTTCCTTAACCCCTTGGATCACATTGAAACTATCAACATTTAGTAAAGTAACGTAGTCAACATAAAGTTCTTGAAACACGAAGTTCTCTGTCTTCTTTGTATAAAATGATATAAAATGAAATAATATGGAAGATCCCTTTACATAAAAACCTTTTTTGTCAAGCCTTCTCTAAAAATGTATTGCTATTTTTGACCACATTGAAAAATTATGAGGATATCTTTTATTCAGTTCAACTACGTACACAGAAATGAATAAATTCATATTTGGTTTATAGCGCGATTTGTTTATTTTCATACAAAAAATAATATAGAAATATTAACTAACACAGTAAACTAAACAAAAGATATAATTGAAGAGAGAAAAATGTTCAAGAAATCATTGCAGAAAAAGAAAAATGCTTGCGTAGTTTTTGAAGAGGATCTCCTCAGAAATTACAAGATGGTCGGAAAAGACAACACGTATTTCGATCTTTCTTTTCCTAACATTTAATAGATTTTTTCATATGTTCTAATACTATCACATATTTCTTTTTTAATCCTTATATAGTAATCGAGAGAATCCTTGTATATCCTTTTATAGTAATCTCCGTCCTTCACTACGGTTAGACTACCCCGATATTCTAATCGAAACAAACGAGGTGTCATTCAACGCGTCTCGTGCTCCTACTACGAGCTGATCATTTTTTGCCCATTAATCGAGAAAAAAAAATTTCACGAAAAAAGTGTTTTGTTTGTTAAGCAACTAAAACGCATTTGAGATGACGTACGGCAACTAGAGTGATGATGAAAAGTTCATTCGATTCCTCTCGAGACAAATTGAAATCGATTTGCACACTCCTTAGTTTGTTCCCTAGAGAATATTGTGGCAGAATACTAGAAAATTACGTGTTTTTGGTGGTTTAAATGTTAATTATTATACTCTCTTTCGACATTTAAATAAATTCATTAGATTCAAGACTTAATTCATCAGACTGAAGAGAATTAAAAGTAGCATTATAATGCAGCAAACAATTAAACTAATATTTTAATATACTACTCCTTAATACAATGAATACAGAACGTTTGTACGGGTCAAAAGATTGTACACTCTTACACAGATTAAAAGCCTTGAATTCGATCGAAGTGGGGTCAGAATTGGAAATTCTGCAGTATTAGCAGTTTCTATAATAATATTGCTCTAACATCTACAATCTGCAAATCCTAAAAAGAAATAAGCCGCAAAGAACAAACTGTAGACGAGAATCAAAACAAAGACAAACCCACCCTCGCGTAATAAACAACCCACTTGTCCACATCTGAAAGTGCTTTACCAAGAATGTTCTATACTCAACCAATTTCGCCAGTCATTTCTACAGTAACAAAAGTCATTCAATAATTTAAATGAGTACGTTGTATGAATTAACAAACAAATCAATATTTTAATTCAGCATAAACGAAAAATTCTTATGAGAAAGCATAAAGTAAATTGGACTCTAAAATTGTAGCCTCCCCTTATAAATATCTTGATTGCGCCAATGTATTAATTATTTTTCTTTATTTACCATTTTTCAACTATTTATGAACACAGAAAATGTAAAAATGTATTGTATGTAATGAATGTCGTGTAGATGTGTTGAAATGTAAGTGTAAAACTGTGAACAATATATAATGTAAATAACTAAACATGTTGAACTAATGAATTAGCAGTAATAGCCTTGCTGTTGAAGCAACCCTAAATAAAAGAAAGGACACTGCATTTTTTTAAAATAATATAATTACACGGTCAAAGAAAATCTATGATCATGTTGCGATACGAGTAAAATAATATAATAATATTTTTAGAAATTTCCAAATCAATTATAGATCATCAATATAGCACAGGGAAATTCTCAGTATATAACTGGTTTATTTTCCTTACTAGAAAATACAACATGACGTTTCGCAGTTTAATTTAACCACATTTTCAGGTGATGGTTTTGAAATTTTCAATATAACTGTTTTGAAAGCGGATATACAAAATTAAAATAAGTAAACAATTTTTTGTCAAGAACCGACATAATGTACATAAATCATGATGAACACACACGAAGAATGATATTTACATTGCACATTTCCTATTATACTGATAGTATATGGAGATATCAATATAAACGTAAAAACCGCCACAGAGATCAAACGAAGTTTTCTAAAAACGTACAATAAAATTTGTGTATTAGCTGGATAATACAAAGGAAGGAAAATGTTAACAGACAGTAAATAATTGATACACTTGTTAAAGATAACCAAGCTTCACGTAATCACGTATGTTAGTAATTCGAATCACCGCATTCACAAATGGATAATCTGAGAACCACGGATACTAACGGCACTAAGGTAGTGGCCGAGAGGGACAAGAGGCAATGAGGGGCTTCACGACTTGACGTAGAACAAGGAGAATTACTCCTTTAACAAAAGCTTTTACGCTGATACACAAATGACAGCATAAAAAAACATTGAATTAAGAGTACCAAACGAGAAGAATGTTGTTTATGTATACTTTATACACGATATTTGCCCAGAAGTAACTTATGTGCTAACTTTCTTTGAAGGTCAGGAGTGCTATAGGCTATGATTTACTGCCATAAACCTTAATATATTCACAAAATAATTACTTTTCTGGGCTATTTTTGCATCACAGATTCAAGAGTGCATCAATGTGCAATAGTTTGGCTACGCGCCACCGGATGTTGACAATAGAGGTCTACGATTGAGTTCATCAATTCACAAAATTGTGTATATCTGTAGAATACGTGACGACTTTGTTGATTCCACAGTCAATTGTTTATTGCGAAATGTTTCTCTTTAAGATTAACCCTATTTTTCTTCACTCTATTTCTAACAGTAACTTCGATATAAATTTTCATTGCATCTAGGCGTTAATGTACTAGAGAGAAATGTACCTGTTTATACATGAAATGTTTGGAAAACGTTTTGTAGCTGATGGATGTTTGATATTGCTGCAAAAAGGTAAGAATGCAGACAAGTGTTCTACATGAAATAGTTAATGCTTAAATTGTAGTACATTAAGATTGATTACTACTGTATTTGCGAGTAGGATTGGGTGGGATGGAGTAGGTCGGGATGGGTCGTGGTGAGTGTAAGTGAAACATTAATGGTTAGGCTGAAACTGAGACGGATGAATTTTTCTAGGGAAATGTTTTATTATAGTGGACAAAGCGTACTTTTTGCTGATGAAGGAATAATTATTTAAATTGATGAACGTTCGGCGAGAAGAAGTAATATTGAAGTAAAAGAATGGTGAGATATGGAAGGAATGGAATGTGTGTCAACACTGTTTTTCAAGGCTGTTGAAAATAGAGCAAAAGAGCTTTTAGATAACAGAAAAAGTTTGGTCAAGCCGGGATCCATTGTTTGATTTCGGATTTTTGGAGATATAATTATGTAAGTGGTTACTGCCGCCTTTCCGTCAGCCCCTATTTATTAAGGCCACTAAAACGCAAACTTGAATTCAATTAAAATCACTTTAGTAATATTTATATTTCCATTTCCTCGGTGTGGGGTCAAGGATCAAATCCAGAATTTTCTTTACAAATACGCTAGATGAAAATAATGTAAAATAATAAGTTGTGTGGCAGCAAATTGAAAATACGGGAATAATTCATAGATCTCCACAAAAATTATATGAGTTCCTGTATTTAATTATGTTAGATTTTTTATTATTTATTATTAGTGAGTTAAGCCTGGAGACAGGAAACTAACCAATTTTTAAAAAAAATAGATATTTTTATTGAGAAAGTTAATGAGGAAGACGGTATTTCCAAGTGGGAGCAAGGCATAGAGAGGTTGTGGGGATACAATAGAAGACATGCAAATAGATGGCATTGCAGGGTGGGAAGAGATGAAATAACTCTTCCAGTCAAATTATTGTGATATGTTCCCCGGTAACGCGGAGTATGTTTTTTTTTTCATTTCACTATCTTAATTTTTTTTTACTTTCTTATACCTCATCCATACTTTATACATACCTCGCTCATAATTTTTCTCAAGACAATCAACTGTATGTAATTATTTAACATTGTTGGAACCGGAAAAAATTTCTGGCCAACTGAAGAATAAAATTTAACATCTTCATTAGCTTCTTGATTGGAATCCTCATTAAGCAAGGTTTCGATTTTCTTGTCAATAATATATTATTTACATTTGGCTATATGAAATGGTGAAACATTTAACACCTATCTCTGAGATATTATCCATTTTGCAGATACTCAAATTTACAGTTGTGCAATAAAAAACGATGGAAAAGGAAACGAATATTGGAAATTGAAATATACTAACTGCCTGTAAAGGAAATTGCAATTTTAACCTTAAACAGAGATAATTGAATAGAAACAAGCTCTAGACCAGGGATACTCAACTTTCTCATTCATCGACTGCTTTTCACAGAACTGTGTGCTTCATTGACTCCCTTACTTTTTCTCTGTTTTTACAGCATTCACAATAATAACAAAGATCTGAAAATTATATAATCTGCCTTTAATATAATAATTTCATACTCCAATTTCCTCTTAAATATCTCGATTTTTAGTAAACGTAGACACTTTTGAGTAGCTGAGTTTTTATTGCCGTTTTATTAGTTAAAATTTCTTCATTTTTATAAACATTTTTATAAACTCCTAAGGATAAACAACGGATACTACAAATTATGAGCGAAATTGTAAGTTAGTTATGATTGTATGTTTTGTTGCTTTGTATAAAAAAATAATTATCAAATTTATTTATTTTATTTGAAATCAATTGAATCTTGATTATATTTATTATTTTTCGGTTTAGATTCGGTTATGAACCCCCAATAGTTCTATCATTGTTGATCCCCTTCAAAATTTCGTCGAGCACCACTGTGTCGATCCCAACCCCGATGGATATTCTTATCTAGGCCAATTATTTTGATTCGCATGGCCCCGTATTTTGTGGCAAGTCTACACGATGGATTGTGCTCATTAAAAAATAAGAAATAAAAACCATTTTTGGAACCACTCATAATATAATAGAGAGGATGTGTCTGCTTCTTAGTACTTGTTTTCTGGAATTATTACAAATCTGTTCCAGACAATTGAGACAAAGGGGGTGAGAGTCGTCGCGTTAATATTGAAAGGTTTTAAGTCGATCCTACTAATGTTTGTTTAGTTGATTACATTGAATAATGAAAAAAATGTCAGTCCCGATTTTCCAAATAGGTAGTAGACGTTGGAAAATGACTTCGCATATTATTTTGTTTCATCTCTTTTATTAAGAAAACTGAATCTAGTTTGTAAAATGCGAAGACACCTATGACCATAGTCATGAAAAAATGTTAAACGGTACACTGATGTTAAGACAGTTACATTAAAATAATCAAAATCAAATAAAATGGTTTTATTTACCGAGTTTAATAATTGGATGTCTCAACGGACATTTTGTAAACTTGTCTCACATAATGCATACATACGCCGTTGCTTGAAATATTTTTGGCAAGCAGAATCACAGGAACAGGTATTTTCTCTGGGTCCAGATTTCTCTTCTGAAGACTATTTTAACGTTTGAATTGCATGTCATTTCCTGGTCTGCTAGCGTTGTAACGTGTTATGATTTTTGCTTCTTCCCGAGATCTACGAATTTCCGTTCCCAAGGAAGCCATAGCCACGCGCTGAGTACACCGTTGGCAACTTTATGGACTATGACTACGAGAAGCTATGCCTAGAAAAGTATCAAACCGGTGGTCTCCTAGAAATAAGGAGAAAAGAAGGTTCATGAAAAAGCGACCCGGTTTGACCGGCCGCTAGCTCGCCTCCTTCGAAGGGTGCATTCGCCTCCCCTTGGTTCACACTATTCAGTGCACCCTGACGCAGATTCTTCTTTGTTTGACGTTTGAAAATGAGCAAATCTCGTCTTCATTTTTTAACATAGTTTTATTTTTGGTTTGGTCAAGTGGTCGAAGGGGTTGGACCACCTACCGTCCAGTGCCCTTGCTTTGAGGGGTCGCGATGTCGAATCTTACTAGAAGCTTCTATTTTACACAGTGCGCCGGGAAAGTCCCTCCGCACCAAGCCCAATCAGGGGCTTATATTTAAAATTGAATTTATGTTAGTAGTAACCAGATCACTGGGAAACAAGTGAAAGGAATAACACTTCCAGCATCTATTATGATTGTGGTGAGTACCCAATTTACGTTTTCAAGTTGCAACCAACATAATTTCTGCTGCAAACACTCTCACCAGCAAGGTGCCACTGCAAAGAGATTTTCCTGGCGCGCTATATTTCTTCTGCTGCAATATTAAACTACTTCTACATACGTCACAACGCTTTTACTGTTTTTTACAAAAATAAATGAAAATCAAATAATATCATGGCAAAAAAGTCTCGCTTAGTTTTTTTTGATACATCATCTTGTGTGATAAAACAACGGAAGGATCAAGTGCATTTCAAAACAAATAGGCAAGCCAATATAAAAAATAACGGAAGAAGATAAATATGTATGAGAAATGAAATTTTAAATGTACAAGAAAGTGATTATTAAAATTTATTAAAGCAGCTGTATTCAAAAAAATAAATGATTAGAAGTTAGCAGCAAAATAGATAGAACAACACTAGACTGACATTTTGTAATATCTAAACCAATATGTAATTCTTAGTACTTTCAGTGCAGTGATTAAAATCACGTGAACGAAAATTTCCCTACACATGCCAATTATTTGTTACACACTTCACGTTTATTATTACGGTCCATTCGTACTTCAGGAAAAAAATATTTTAGTATTGGCAAAACAGGTGATCTTTTTCGCGTGTTTGTTGCACATTTATCGACAGTATGAGTCTGTGTATTGGAAGATGTTAAGAAATGTGATTAAGAGCTACCACTATTCGTGGTTTGTGACAAAAGTGGCGTGTTTTAGGACAGGTTCGAAGACATGTAAGAGACGTGATATATATTACTCAAATCCACTGTTATGTTGGTAGATTGCAACGAAAAAGGAAAGAGGAATATGTTACAAACTTTAGAAATAGGAACAGTATATTGATTGCTTCCAAGGCATGAATTCTCCATAATTGTTGCGTTCATTGTGTAATAAAATAGTGCGGATGAAATTAAAAGTCTGGCAACGACGTTCAGAATCTCTTCAGTTTTGCGCGAGCTAAAGGATCATGAGACGGTTTATAAGACACAATAAAACTCTTTGCTTAAATAATTTGGCAGACACGTGTATTATACAACTGCAACCACTGCCCATTTGCTTAATGACTTCGATTGCCTAGACTCAGTAGAAAGAAAGTTAGGCTTTCATGCATTAAGGGAAATCTTTTTCTCAATTTTACCGACGCTAAACTTATTGTTGGTATTTGTGAGAGAAACTCACATTACAAACCTCCTTTGTGATGCAAATTTTGAAACAAAGGGATATAGTAGGTGAAATAGCATCAAGGAAATCATTTTCATTGACATGGGATAGTTTTCTGGGTAGTAAAAAGATTCTGAATTGACTCAATTGAATTGATTCATTATTTGTATAAAGTTACTTGTGTAATGTTAAAAATTTGGTTACTAAGATAGTGCCTCCCAAATGTCGTTAAAAATTTACATAGTTGAAGTTATATATAAAGTTGATTATACTGTATTCTCATTGGAACATTTCTTTTGGTTATTTGGGTGAAATGAGAGATAATCATGAAGAGAGATTTCACTAGCCGGAATGGAACGACGATGTCAAGGGCAATGAGGATACTTATATGATGGGTGATTTTTGCGAGCTCCTTTGCAGAGAAACTCGCAGTTCGATATACAAAAAGCAATACATTGGTGTTATATGGTTAGTGAACATATTTTATATACAATATTTGTATTATTATAAATCTGAAAACTATTTATGGCCCATTGTATCCGAAATTCTGCTTTATTGTAACAGATCCATATAAAAAGTAAATCTGTAACTAATAAATGTGAGGAGATAATACGATTTGATACAGTACAACGGTACGGTATATTTAAAAACTGTGACGTGATATGACGTTTTTATTGCGATATTCGTAATCTACTTACAAACCTTGAGTATGTTGCCTACTCTATCTTCCTGGAGGTAAAAATCGTGTTCCCTGGTGTTATAAGTACCTTCTTATTTTCAGTAACATTGAGATATGAGTTTTAGCACCGTATTTACGAATTACGTAATAGTTTCAGAACTTTTTCTCCAATGTCTTTAAACATAGGAGATGGGGACACTCGTGTCATGCTTGCTCAGTCTCCCGACAATCAGGTGGACAACGTATTGTCCTAACACGTCTGTCGTTTAATCAACCGAAAGCCAAATGCGATGGTCACATATGTGAATAGAATTGTCGATTTTTGCAGATTGATACCCAGGATCGAAATCATCTTTCCGTGTAGTGGATTCTGACGGCATTATCTGTTTACAATACTTTTCTATGAAATGTTTGCGTTTTCAATGGCGTTCCATGGGATATTGACACTCACCAAAACCTGACATATGTTATAAAAAAACTAACTTTATTTGCTTGTTAGGAAGATTCAGTCAGAAGCGTTTCTCAACAGCTCTTCTGTTAAATTTTTTATGTTAGCTTAATTAACTTTTGCCTTTTATTGCTGCGGAAAGTTACATTACTTTTCCGAAAATATCTAGAAAATAAACATCATGCAACTAATTCATGAGTTATGTGAATGAATGTAAAACGGATAGTTTTATCGACAACCAATAAACTGATTTCAACTTTGAATGACTTAAAATAAATTAAAAGTCTAAATTAAATTGAAACAAACCATTTGATAGCGAATTCAGGAAAGGATACAGTACCGCCACTGATAGAGGTTCAGTGCTACCACCCGTGGTCTAGCAACGTCTTTACGTCATCCACAGAGAGAGCTACAAAGCCATACTTTGCTTGTGTTTAGACATCGTAGTTTTAAGTGTAATGAACCCTCGTACACACAATCAATTCACGTAACTGTACAACTGCTACAAAGTTAAATCTTCAGCTTCGAAAAAATTATGCAAGCGATAATAAAGACATCCTATTATTTGTATTGAAAGCGATCAATCAGGATTCTTACAACTTTGTATAGTCAATCAATCATGTTCTCAGAACATGGTTAGTTTTGCGGAAACAAGATGAGGGAGAAATATGTGTTCAAATACTTTTAGGTACTCTCTCCTATATATAAAACCCTGAAATATAAAGACGTGAATTGAAGATTTCGTAATGAATGACACGTTGGATAATGGCCCTTTATTAGATAGCTGTACTCTAACGATAATACACAAAAGCCAAAAAATTCTACAAACACTACAAAGTGTATTTATGAAAAATCAGCAAAAATTAGCATTATAAAACTTTGTCATATTCCATCACATCTCATGATTCTTGCACATATATTGTCTGTATTTAAATGAGTTTGCTAGAATAAAACAGGCATTTGATTTGATATCCGATGTCTACTCATTAGCAATTTCATGTCAATCATTTCTTTTATTAATTTGTTATAAAATGTAGTAAACTGTTATCAGTTTACTTTTTTATTCTATTACGTGTTTTTCGAAAACCTTTTATTTTGTAAGATTTAGTATTGTCTGTGGTTACTGCAGTAGAACAAGGCAATTCGTGTAAAAAGGGCGTTCTGACTATCATTTTCCTAAAAAGAGTGATTAATCTTAATATTAATTGCGCATACTTTTATATTAACTTGCAAAAATATTCAATATACATTAAAATATTTCAAATGCATAGCTTTATTTCTACTCAACATCAACTGCAAAAGTTGAAAGCATGAAAATGTTCTAATTTCATTATCTCATGTCAAACTCTCGTACTTGCCTTTTTCACTGAACGCAATGGAGATAATTCAAAACCCTTCATTTCAATGAAAGCTATTTTTTAGATGTACTAACATTTTAATTTTATTTTTTTGCATTTTACTGAATATTATTACATTTTAATAGTTTGATTATTTATTATGCGTTGAAAGATATTTATCCAAAGGGGGGAAAGAAAGAGCTTCATGAAGATACAATAAGGGCTCCACTTAACGGGATGGCTAGCATGGCAACAGAACGAGCACAGGTACTTTTCTCACGGTAGGATGAGACAATTTTTCGTTCCTAACTTTTGTTCAGAAAAGCGCAGCCTAGGAAACACGAAAATAATGTCATTGGGGATGGGAGAGGATCAGGTGGTGTATCTAATGCAATAATATAATAATTAGTTTAAAATTAAATTGGGTAGAAGAAAATTTAAAGTTATACTCAAGCACAAATAACGACGAAAGAAAAACATTTTAAAACAAAATTAAAGAAGGTGATGAAGAAATTGTTGAAACATATTATTTTTCTTTCTTTTTCGCTTCATCATTTTCACAGTTTTCTAATTATCTACTATCTCTTCACCAGGTTTTCTAATCTTCATGAGATGTTGCTTTAAATTTTGCTCAACTGGTTTTTCTTCACTTTATGTATTCGGTACAGTTCTGATTTTCATATCTTATACGGTATTTTCGTTTTAGTCCAATCACAGAGGATAAATGTTTCCGCGCATTAAAGTCGGATTCTGTTTGGATGACAAGTATCTATGTTGCACTACCTCTACTATATATGTTTCTAGTATCACCATACAGTAATAGCACGGTTAAAATTGTTAGCCCAGTAATATGGTTAGTTTTAGTTTCGCCTTTCATTGCCGACACATGGAGTTCAATTTTTGGAATGTTGCCTTTAATATGCGTTTTTACTTTCTCTATTAAGAAGAGAAAATAGTATGATGGTGGGCCAGAAATCGGCGGTTGTTCGACGGAATAACTCTTATTGATTACAAAGAAGTGGATAAATCTTCTTGCTATATAAGAAAATTATATTCTTTAACACGTGATATAGGCAGAATCAATGTTTTGTGGATCTTTCTTACTGAAAATCGGTTCACGGCGAAACGTCTGGCTCTCTGCCACTGCTGTTCAGCTACCTTTCTGCCTGTGCGTGGGTAACGCTCGTACCTACACAGTTCTGACGATTTTCTTTATAATTGATATTCTGTGAGCAATGCGAACGAACTACACGTTCTGCGAGTACGAAAAGGATATATTGATTTTGGTGGATACTTTACATAAAGCAACAATGTTTTCAAAATTTTGACAAAATAGCATCGACATTGTTTACTAAACTCTTACCTCGGAGAAGTAAATGATGCATAAAAATGGCGCAGGTGTAATATCGGTTGAAATCATTGATTTTTCGAGAAATTGCAATGGTTCAAATTTGACATCTTACAACTACATTAATGAAATCTGTTGTTCATAGATACACCTTGAAATACGATCATGCACAACTTTTTCAAAATGTGAGTGAAGTTTTCCCGCAAATTTACATCAAATAAATAAAATATTTTCTTGAATACGGTTACAATTTTTTAATGTTTTTCTCGTATGTAGCAAAGAACGGTAGAAACTTGACCAACATTTATCAAAATTTCAGTATTTTGAAAAATTGCAATTAAAAAATTAACATTGCACAACTACAATATTGAAAATGGAGATTTTTATTTCAAATGAATACTGTTCTAAAAAATAGATCTTTAAAAATCGTCGTCTACGATTTAATTTAAAAACGAGTAATATCTGCATAAAGTAACGTAATTTATACAAAATATTTTTTCTCTAAACGGCTCGAAATTGTTCTTTACATTTTTCTCAGATCGAGTAGAGGACAAAACTGATGTAGGTTGCATTTTCGTTGCACGCTCTGAATTTTCGTAAATTACAAAAGTTATCTATAATGCAAGTAAATACGAGCTGTTGTAGTACCACTCGTTCCTTGAGAGACAAAGTCGCAATACAGGAATTTTATTGTACCGCCAGGGAAACATAATATTTCGCGTCGAAAATGCATTGGCCCGAGAGGTTGATGGTGATGGACATTCCTGCCGACTGCGCTATCTAACGAAAATTTTCAAAATTACGTGCTCGAGACCGAACTATTAAGATTAAATTTATTTAATCGGAGAGTGCATAAAATATTTTATGGTCCATTGAGAGCTAAGTAGTGTAATTGATAAAGGTAAAAGACTTCCGTGATTAATGACCATGAAATTAAATTGACATTAATTTTAGTGTACGTAAGGTTATGGTTCATTAATATAAAATGTGTTTTTATAAGAGGTGATTTGCAATAGCGAATGTACGGCTCAGAGGCAAAGTTTTGTTCCAGAATTCGAGGAGGAGCGGGTTCGGTTCCCTGTCTACGTAGATACTTTTATTAATTCTACATTATCATAAAATTCACTGAATTACAACATTCTACATTTGTCTTCCCAATGTTCGAAAATTACCAATGTGCCAAAATTCGCTTTCGCAAACGAGGAGAATATTTGAATTCTGAAGATATTACATAATTGAAGATTGTGTAATTTCGACTTGGTAAACGATTTCTACCAAAAATTAATGCAAAATATGACTGATTTTAGTTATACATCAGGTGACCATGTTGGTGATGTCTCTCTGCAGGCTAGAATTTTATAGTTCAGAAGAGAGTTGAATAAACTTATCTATTTTGTTGAGAGAGACTATTGATTTTATCTCTTAATCTCTGCCTCATATGTTTCAACTGTCCTTGGACGGTTTCAATCCATGGGAAAATGAAGTAAAGGACTATACAGTGTTGCTACTTGGAAGAAAAAGAAAAATAAAAATTTGCACTCATTTCCAATCAAATTGAACTACATCCTTTTTTTTCGACATGGCTCACCCAAGCAACATGAGAGTGGGTTATCGCCTTTGTGGAAGAGAAACACCTGTCTGTCTCAAAGGCAGCGTTTTATGTTTCCTTAGTTGTTATGTATTCCCTATATTTCCTAGTATAAAATAAAAAGTACATAATTTGCAAAATAAAAAAAATGGTAGAAAGTTAAAATCCTCTTTTCAGGGTTCTCACGATTAAATATGAAAATAATAATTTAATTACGCTAGGAGAGAGTAGTGTAATACAGTTAATTTGGCAAAATAGTTTACGGCAAAGCAACGTTTTTCAGCGGTTTAGATCTTACTGCCTAAGATTTTGGAAGAAAGCATTCTACCACGCCAAACGAATATTTTTGTATTATAATTTATCGTATTAAGTATTGTGCCAAATTTCAGTAAATGTTTCAAATTCTCCCAAGATATTTAGACATTCACAAATAATGTTGATATGAATTATTGAAATATATTTTGCTCTCGCAAAACAGTATTATGCATTCCCGAGAATAAATAAAGGGATTTGTTTTTGTTGAACATTCTGTATATATTGTTGCTCCACATGCGACTACCCATCTGAAAAGGTAACAGGTCATCTTGGAAATGAATTCACAGAACTATTCAAGTTTCTAGAATTATTTCTTTTTAAGTGATTCCTCTCCCGAAGTATCATCTGTTACGTTGTCTTCCTGTTTATGGTGCACATCTTTTTATTTTACGCATACGCGGGCGATGTTTGTATCGCCTCCTCAACACTTTTGCCTACAAAATCTGCCGAGTGAATTTAGACAGTGAGAGGCCAGGTATTTCTTGGAGACATATTGGCTCATTATGTAGTCCTTCCAAGGGGACTTCAGATTTATCGTGTGAAGTGTGGTTTTGTCGAAGAGTGAAAGAATGGCAGGAGCCGTCTTAAATTTCCACTTCCACCAAATTTTTCTTTTTATTCCTTCAAATGAATTTAACTATTAATATTATTATCTTTATCAATATTATTATTGTTATAATTATTATTCCTATTATTTTAGTTTGATGTGCATTTTTCTATGAAGTGGCATTGTTCTGTTGCAGGTCTTAAGTATTCTGAACAATTTTGAGGATATCTGACATTACTTGAGAGAGTGGTGGCGTTACTTGTGATATCTGCCACCGGATTTTGGATGCAAAACATAAGTCAACGAAGTGTTACATGTGTTTTATCCAGTAACCGTGACTCCGAGGATGAAGACTAAAAATCTTTCTTTTCTATCTGTCAAAATTTTCTTTCACAAATGTTAAATGATTTATTTTCTCTGTTTACTTTTAAATAAAAGCAATTATTATTTTATTATGTTTTGTCGTTGTTTAAAATAAGAAGAAATTTTAACAACCGAAACAACACAGAATACCCGGAAGAGAGTTCTAAACATACGCTACAATATTACAAAATAATACGCGATAGCTGGAGTGTAAAAAAATAGCTACGTCAGGAGGTGCCGCATTAAACCGCGTCTTGTCAGATTGTTTCTTTTTACACAGCTGATAAAAATGGTAAATGGATGGAATAATTGCCAGAGGGTTTTTCCGGGGGCATTAAATGTCAATGCTTCTAAAATAAATGCAGAATTGATTTATCATTGCGAGTATGGGCGGGTAATGTGTTATCAGCTAACATTTAACTTTTAGGTGTATTAATTGTTCCACGTTAGTTTGGGAACTTCATATATTAATGTTTTAAATAAAACAATTATTTATAATGTTTTGGTGTTATTGACTATTTATTATTATTATATATTATATTATTATTTTATTATTATTTTTTATCAATATTATATATTATTTCGGAAAAGTCATGGGCGGTTCAAGCACTAACGTTCTCGGAATCGTTATAAAAACTATGTTCGTTAAGTTGGCAAAGCCATTTTCAAAAAACATATTTTGATTATACCCAGAATTTTGGGCTATTTCATTACTTTCCAAATATCCAAAAAAAGTTTTGCTCCAACGGTTTTTCCAAGAATTGGGGGCTTTATGTTAAGCTGGCAAATCAAATTGACGGAAAATATTTTCTTTCTATAGCAAATACTGCCCTATTCATTTGCTTTACAAATACATAAATATTAATTTTTTGCTCTACCCGTTTTACGAAAATTAAAAAAAAAACTTGTCTTGAAATCTCGGACAGACGCAATTACAAGGAGTAAGAATACTACTCGTAGAAAAAAGAACCATCCACCCAATGTAGATTTTCTTGACACAAAAATTACCACAAATAAATACACTATACTATAATATTGTTTCGTATTTTTCAACATTTAATATTCGCCCTAAATAGTTATAATACATAACACTACTATCAAAAAACAATACTTTTGAAGATACATCAAACCTAATTAATACTAAATTACTGAACAATTCGCTCTGTCCTTCCCAAATAAACAGAACCAAACTTTTTCTAGTAAAACTCACCAACAATGATTTTGTTTCTTTCACCGGTTATTGAAAAAATTAACAAAACCACTTATGTGTGACCCGAAGGGACACATCCCCGTTGAATAACAAAAACATTCTTCGAATGAAGAACATTCTTTTTCTTCGAACCATTTTTCGGAAAATTGAACAAAACCACCTATGTGTGACCCGGAAATATGCATCCCTGTCATATAACAAAAAAAATCCTCGAAGTGAAACTATCTTCAAAAGTGAAAATGTCTTTACAGAACTTCAACTAAAATACATTACACAGCATGATAGTATTGTTTAAAATTTCTCTCTCCCTACTATCCATAAAAATTATACTTATTTTCAATGAGTATCGTAAGCCAAACGGACAGAGACACATAAACCCTAATAATTACTAACATACTTAACAATTTGCATTGTCCATTCCCAACAAACACAATCAAATATTTTTCTAATAAACTACACCAACAATGATTTTATTTCTCTCACCACAAAATCACTTATTTGTGATGCGGACTGGTGCACCCCTGTCAAATAAAAAACACACTCTTCTAAGCAAAACTATCTTTTCGAGAAAACTATAATTTCGAGAAACTTTATAAGAGATCTTCAAAACAACATGTACTCGCAAATGAAATAGTGTAAAGAAATACACATTAATGTAAATATTAGCGGCGTTAGAAGCTACTCAGGAAATTGCATTTTCTAATCATAACAGACAACAAAAGAGTATAGAAATACGGCGTTTATGTCATCTCATGGCATACATTCATCACTATCACTAACAAACGTTTAAAGGAAACTTTTGTAGCCATTTACAAAAAAAGTTGTTTGTGCTTTAGTTTTAAAATCTACACATTGCACGCAATACTGCGCAAAAACTACTAAAAGTTTCAAAAAGTCTACATGTCGTTCTTGAAAGAACTAATACGGAGAACAAATTTCATTTGAAGGAAAAAATCTCTTTCTTCAATTTTGTATTGGAAGGAAGACGTCGAAAAAGATTCAAACCTTTTACATTTTCGAAAATTGATAGTTAACAGTAATAATAGGACCTATACTACCTTTACATTTTTGTTTTACTTTATTCTCACAAGACATTTGACGGAATAATTTGGAGCCATTTTGACTAAATTTTCTCAGGAGTTTATATTAATAACCCTTATAAATTAATGAAGTAATTACCTTTTTTCAAAATAGCAGTGCTTTGACTCAGGCCAGATCAACAAGGGTTTATTCAGTTTGGAGACAAATCGTGGGCATAGTTTAAACGCTAGTGTTGTTCACATAACCCAGCCGGCCGGCCGGCGGGACTGACGTTTTCAAAACTAGAGGTGGTACAACAGCACACAGTTTCTCGCATAATTGGAAATAGTTATGTAATATTAAAATGTTGTAATTTCTGCCATATCAAATACTCAGTTATAACAAGGAAAGTCTGAATCAAACGAATCATCTCTCGTGCTTATCTGCATTTACTTCCATTGTCAGGAAGAGATTTTTTATATTTAGAAATGAAACAAACATTAATTTAATAGTTACAGTATTTACAGAACGTAATACAGAAAAGAAAGCATAATACGAGTATCACACAAGCCTACCTAGATTACATTTAAAGTGAGCTTTCAATTTTTTTAATATAATCTACGTTTAAACTTCTTAAAGTATAGAAGTGTGTTGGGAGTTAGTTGGGAGAAGGGAGGTTGGTTAGAAGGGAGTTAGTTGTAAGTTAAAATTTATTACTTCTCTTCAATCAATTTTCTTTCATAAAAATATTATCTACATCATACATCCAATCGTGTGATTTTCGATACTCATTGAAATGAATTATAATGTTTTTATGGGTAGCATAAAAAAATTTTAAAAATTTAAAAACCATACTGTTGTGTTGAAGAATGTATTGTAGTTGATGTTCTGTAAAGACATATTATTTTAGAAACGTAATTTTGCTTACAAGAGTGTTTTTGTTATTCAATAAGTATGCGCATTTTCGGGTCACATTTAAGTGTTTTTGTTCAATTTTCCAAAAAATGGTGAGTGCAACAAAATCATTGTTGGTGTAGTTAATTAGAATAATGTTCGGTTATGATAGTCGGGAAAGGACAATGCGAATTGTTGAGTAGTTTAGTATTTATTAGATTTTATGTATCTCTAAAAGTTTTGTTTTTTCATAGAAGTAAAATATATTATAATTATTCAGGAGGAATATTAATGTTCAAAAATGCAAATCAATATTGTTGTATAGTGTATTTATTTGTGGTAATTTCTGTATCAATAAAATCTAGATTGGTTGGATAGTTGTAGAGTGTATTCTTACTTGTTGTATTGCGCCTGTCCGGGATTTTGAGAAGTCGTTTTTTCACATTTTTGAAAAACCTTAAGAGAAAAAATAATATTTATGTACTTGTAAGGCAAATAAATACCTCGTTATTTTTAATACAAAGAATATATTTTTTGGTCAATTGGCTTTGCCAGCTTAACAGTAAGTCAACAGAGCCACTAATTTTTGGGCAAACCGATGGAGCAAAAAATATTATTTGGAAAGCAATTAAATAGCCCAAAATTTTGAGTGTAAGGAAAATGTGGTTTTTGAAATTGGCCAAAAACCTATAAAAAGTAGGTGCTACGATAGCACGTACTTTCTTGCCGAAACATTACGCGAAAAGTACTGAAATTTTCGAAAAGTTGTACATGACCTTATTTCGAAATCTACCTTTAAGAAACAGATTTCATTAAGAGAAAAATATATCTTTGTTATTTTATCTGTAGTAAGAACAAATGAAATTTTCCAAAATTCAGGATTTTGAAATAACATTGGACATTCACCGTTCTCTTAAACGTCCTTCCCACTATCCAACAACAAAATTTAATCAAAATTGATGGAACTATTTGTTTGAAAATTTTGAAAATGTCTCCAAATTTTGAAAATGGCTTCATTTAAAAATTAAAATTCGATTTCAAATTCAAGGGACCGTAACTTCAGCAAGATCGATTGGGGAATATCAATTTTGGAGGAAATCGGCTGAACGGTTTAGCCGCTGTTCGGACGGGCGGGCGGACGGACGGGCGGGCGGACGGACGGACGGACGGGCAGGGGGGCAGGCAGGCACACGAACAGACGGTTAGGAAAATTTTCGATGGCAATAAAATATATTAGGCTCATATTAGTATAATGTGGGTATGAAATTTCTTATTGACTAAAACAGCCGCGTAGTACATCAAGATTATGTTTTTAGAGTTGTCAAGGGGTCTACTGCTTCACTGAACGTATTAAGAAAAAATGGAAAATGTTTATTTGCGGTGTATCTACGCGGCATGCGTACTTCCTTGGTTGAAATTTGTCGCCAAGAATATTGTAAGTTTCCGTAAGTCGTTTTGCCAAGCGTACGGCGATTGAGGTGTTGAACAACAATAGTGATGCATTCATGTTTGTAGAAATGGAGTGGTGCAGGAAACAAAAGCCCATGTTTACTTAATGGTATTTTTTCACGTACACAATGTTTTTGTAAATTCCTGAGGCTGTATTTCCCGAGTTATTTTGAAAATACGTTGGAAATTACGCCTTGGTTACACTCAAGGAGGTTTTACGCCAATCACGTAAGCTGAATGCCGGAGCCTCGTAGTGAAATTGGACACGCATAGCTAATGTAAATTGAACCCTGCAATTATTTTATGTAATTAAAAATGTAATTTGTAATTCGAAGCCTTTACACTCGTGAGTATTCGTTGAACATGCTGGCAGAAATATACTAGCTCTGTTTTATTGATTTAAAAAATTCCAATTTTACTTTTAAAATCCATGAGATTGGTACTGTGACAAATCAAAAATAGTGTCGATTCCAGTTAAATAAACTAAATATACCAAAAATATAAGCTCGTCGCGCTTAGCCCAAGATATAAAAATATTTGGAAGAGTACATTTTGGAGAGTTTTTCAGAGTTTTAAAACAATATCCACAATTGAAATGGATTTCTGGGTCCTTACGTGCAACAGATTTAATTAGAGTAATAAAAGTTTAAATTATTTATATTTTATTTTCATTTTAAAACTTTAATTTCCATTCATGAATTGAAATATTTATATAGCATGTTTTAGTAAAACTCATTGAGCTTAAAATTTAACGTTAATTACAACGAAAACAAATTAGAAACATCTGACATCACATTTTGACGTTTATAAAATTTCATATTTGTCTATTCGTAAACCGTTATAATTCTCTGGAATTGTTCTGATAAAATATATCTACATCTTCTGATTTTAGTTAATATATCATTCTCAGGTCAATGACCACTCTTTCGCTTCGCACCCAGTTCCCAAGATACAGAGAGACGAAGCGTTTCTTGAATGTGGTTAGTGGAGCCAAGCTTCCCACACCAGCCATTCTCTAGAACCAGTTTTGTGTTTACTATTTCGTCACCGGCCCTTGCAAAGGTAAACGTGTACCCGGGAGGCAGTAAAGCAGGAAGTGGTTTGCGCGCGGTGGCTTCTGGAGGCGGAAGCGCTTCCCAGGCGGAGGGTGACGCGAAGAAAGCTGTCGCTCGCAACCCCCGGCCCCAGCCTTCAGCCCCCGGCACGCGCTCCGAGCGGCAATATGCGGGAGGGCCGGCGGCCGCCGGGGACGGCTCTGGCCGCTCGACCGGGGATTTGTCTATCGCTCTTGTTCAAATTACGGCTGCGCGTAATGTGCAGTCCCGCAGGATGTGGCACCGGTGCGAAACGGGCGCGACGAGCCGCCCCAGTGCAACACACAGCGAGGGCGGCGGCGCGGGCGGGCGGGCGGTGGGCGCAAGCGAAGCGCACGCGTCGCAAGCGCGTCTCTGTCGCAGTCGATCAAGCAACCTACAGTAAGAAGCACAACCTATACACCATCCAGAACGTGGGCGGCGGCGCGGCGGAGGCAGAAGGCGGTGCGGGCAAGGCTGCAAAGCGAGCAGTGAATTGCGGGCGGCGGCGCGTAGGCTGGCGCGGCGGCACGAGTAGCTCGAGGGCGCGTCAGCGGCGCCCGTACATGGCGGACGGCGGCGGGGCGCGCGCGGCGACGCATAGATCCCTGCGGGAGGGCAGCGGGCGCGCGCGGGGCGTTGCAGCTCTATTTAGAGCGCACGGGCTAATGAGTATGCCGCGTGCAGCCAGAGCGGCGACCCGGCGCGCGGTGAGGACCGGGGCGGGGAGGAGACAAGTGCAGGGAAACAGGGAGAGGCTATTCGATCCATCCAGGGTACACTGCCTCTAAGAAGACATAGGGGGCCGGGCTACAAAAATATAATCTAACAATGGACGCTGATTGCATACATAATATATTGCAGGTAGAAACACAATAGCTACATTAATTACGAAGAACTCAATCAAAGATTTAGGAACACAATTCAATATTGCATAATTGCTAGTAGGTAACATTCAATAGGTGGTTAAAAATTCTATAATAATTTCCCGAAACTTCAAACTGTTTCCAAATATTTTACACATATTAATAGTGAGTTTCCCGTCAGTTATTTGAAACAAACAAGAAGTTATCACGCACCGACATAATGAAATCTTAAAATATAATGGGAATTTCACAACAGATTTTTAGCATTTGAGAATAGAGAAATAATAGGTTTCTCTATTGAAAATTTATAAGACGAATTTCTTCTTTGATCCATTTTTGAACTTAATGAAAAACTCCTATAATTTCGAAAGTTGAAACTCATTTCAGAAAAAAATATCTGTATTCCTAACATATTATTACTAACTTTTGCAATTTTTGAAAGTTCAGAGGGTTCAACGAATATGAAACTTCTGCCATTCTTTAAAGATTCTCTTGTTCTATCCTACAGAAAAAATAAAGAATAAAATTGGAGCCTTGTTGGCGGAAAAAATATAAATTGCAATAATTCAAGCAGAAATAACGCGAAAACTGCTTATATTTTCAAATATTGTGCACGATTTTTTTAACAATTTCCACTCTAAAAACAGATTTTATGTAAGAAAAATATCTTTCGGTAATATTGACATTTTGGAATGTTAACTTTCTGCAATTTTTTAATATTCAGAGAGTTTGCCGAAAGCGGTAGGTAATCTCAAAGCCTGAGAGCTACAAGATATGATTCCTCAAAAATATTTGGCCAAATCTCAGGCGGGAATAAACATTTGCGAAATATATATGAGCAGTACGAAGTCTGGCTAAATTTGGAAAAAGAATGGAACGCTCATCATAATAAACTCAATTCGTGTTGAATTCAATTACATTAGGGTTCCATTTGAATTTTTACTGGATTGTCAGACCCACACATTTTATTATCTTTACATATGTCAATTGTACATTGTTCATTTACAGTGAATTATGTCCATTACTTATTGTATTATGTGGATTGCCTGAAATTTCGTACTTTGAAAACTGCATTGTATGAGTTTTGTCTTTGTTTATTATTAATTTGTTATTAAAACAATTTTAAACATATTGAACTATTTACTGTTAGTTTATTGCAAAAAGTATTAATATCATCAGCAAGGAGAAAGGATTTCCGTTTCGAATCAATAAGAGCATATCGTTTACGTATACTCAAATGAAAATAGGACCTAAAATAGAAACTTGTTACACCCCATGTTCAACTGGCAAGACATCAGAAAGACGAGACAATGTTTCTTAATCCCAGTGTTTCTGAGATCGTGGTTTAACGCTGGCTAACATTTTCAAAAACGTAAAAACTCGGCTAAACAATGCTAGGTTCGTTTCATTTCTTGTCAATCGTCTCCAAATAAACTCCAAAATATCCAACGAGTATAAACAAGCATTTTTTTTATTTTTTTATTTGCGTAATAATGTCCCAAGCCTTTTTGGGCATGGTTTCAACGATTTACTATTTCATCTAATTAATATAGAGGAACACAGTGTTATAAAATAATTTTGGGCTTGTTTCTATCATTACGAAAACATCAAAATCTCAACAAAACAACGAGAGATTAGTTTTTTTACATATAGTCTTTTAAAAATAAACTCCACCTGATGAATATACGCAACTATTTAATATGTTATTAATCACTTATTGGCAATAACTATATCACTCAAAATAAATTTGGTATTGTTTGTTTCGTTTTGAAAATGGAGAAGCGAAACACGAACAATGCCCTTAACCATGCCATACTGTCTTGTCTTGCTGTACTGTAATTCCATATGTACAAACTTCAAAGTAATTAACAAATACGAGTATATACAATGTTCCTGTATCTGGTAAAACACATCGTACCTAGAACTAATGTTGGTCTAGTTAACATCTTTTCGAAAAAATAAAATAAACTGAGCTAAACAATGTTAGATTAGATTGAATGGGTTATATGCTGTCCAAATAAGTTCTAATGTAACCGACAAATGTTTTAATATTTTCATACACATATTGGTAAACACTAGGTTGCTATCCATTTTTTAAAATTCTTTGCTTATTTTTGAAAAGCAGTATATCAAAAAATGCCGAAATCCTTCCTCACTGTCGTATCTCAGAGAGTAAAAATGGAAACTATTCCTCAATTTATTCTATACCTTCTTAAAACTTGAAGATAATCACTTTGGTTCTCGAAAATAATCGTTACTCGTTTGCTGCAGACAAACCTCACCTGCATCATAAATCCCACCTTACCGTCATATTTCCAATAGTAAAGAATCCAAATTATTATTTAAATATTAACAGCAATTCTATATTTTATTAAGCCATTTCTGGGTTTTAAAAATAATTTGGGATGTTTAAGTGTAGGATTCATTTCAAAATGCGAAAAGAGTGGAAATGTAGGGTGTTCACGAACCCGTGCCAACAAGAGTAGGTTGCACACTCCAGGAAGATTTTTAACAAAGTGAAACCAAAATTTGAAAATATTCTTCGTACGCCTTCCTTCGGAGGGAAAATAAATCTCCATGTAGATTTAGTGTATCTCAATGATCCTTAAGCCTAGAATAAGCCTCTGAGCTAAATTTAAATCGCCAGTTTCGTCACCACAGAAATTATTCTTTCTCTTATAGATATCGAATCGAGCGTAGCGAAATTTGCGTGGTCAGGCGGAAGAGCAGGCGCGATGGCATGAGCCTTGTGACAAGATACGATACAATAAAGAATCATTGAATTGAATTGACTGTGGTCGTCGAATAGTTTTTTGCGGTATTTAGTTAAGGTGCATTTACCCGGAGGGAGTTTTATCCCTTAACTTTCTGAAAGTGGTTAGAAGAGATGCTAAATCTCACGGAGAATAAATAATATTCAAAGGAAGGCAAAAGACAATTTGCTCTCTTTAAGTGATCTACGTGCCGTCCGTTGCAACGAGTGAACTTTGTGCGGGTGTTTCGCGTGTGGATAATGTTTTCCAGAAGAGCAGGGAGATTGCGAGCCTTTTCGTAGTGGAAATTGCGAAGAAATGTGCAATGGAATACAGAAACAAGGGAATATATTATATTGAGGATAATTGAGTAAATTGTAAGCAGTGTAATGGTAATATGTTTAACATTCACATGCCAACGGAGGGGGCTCAACGATGGATACCCGAGTTATTTATGATTCTCGTAGACTACTTACAAAGAGTCGAAGAAATAACGTATTGTAATACTGCGGCAAGAATATGCTATTTTTAGATCTCGTATCGTTGGACTCTGATATCGAAAAATGGATAAATCTTGTTTCTATATTAATAAATTACTTCCTCTAACACGTTGTGTAGTCATAACCCACGTTTTGTGGGTCCGTAATACCAAAAAATTGGCGACAAAACTTCTCCGGTCTATCTGTCCGTCCGTCCGCCCGTCCGTCAGTCCGTCCGTCAGTCCGTTCGTCAGTTCGTCCGTCAGTCCGGCCGTCAGTCCGGCCGTTCGTCCGTCCGTCCGTTCGTCCGTCCGTCCGTCCGTTCGTCCGTCCGTCTGTCTGTCTGTTCGTCTGTCTGTCCGTCTGTCTGTCTGTCCGTCTGTCTGTCCGTCTGTCTGTCCGTCTGTCTGTCCGTC
>BOPP01000004.1:16244795-16255091 GCA_017312745.1 Gryllus bimaculatus | reverse complement strand
AACAAAAAATATAGTGTAAAGAAAAATGTTCAATTTGTCCGGATTTTGGCCGTGCACCCTGTATATGGCGATCTCTTGAGATGTCCACTCCCAGGTATTGGGTTTCGTCACTTGCTCAATGACTTTGCCTTCCATTTCCAACTTACATCTTACAGGGTCCTTGAATATTACTGTCGATTTTATTTTTTCTATTGAAACTATCATATTAAATAATTTTCCCTTCGTTATGAATTCATACAATAGTCTGAAAATTACCTTCAGAGTCTGCTATAAGCACTGCGTCATCTGATTAGCATTCTTTGTTTATCTGGTTGTTACCCACCTTGTAGCCTTCCATTGTTTTTACGCTGTTAATTAGATTATCTATTATCAAGATAAAGATTACTGGACTTTAGGAGTCGCCCTGGCGTATTAGACCCGCACATTCTATTTCATCTGTAGATAGGTCTCCTACTTTTACTTTACGTTTATAGCTTCAATAGTTGCTGTCAATTATTTGGCACTAGTTTATTCCTCAAAATTGTGATCACGTCTCTTAGCCTTACTCGATCAAATACCTTCTGGAAGTTTAAAAAACACAAGGCAGGCAGGCAGGCAGTCAGGCTTGTTATATTCGATCGCTTTCTTGTCAATTTCACGGACTATGAATATAGTCTGTTATTGATCGGAATCCTTGTTGTTATTCATTGATTTCGAAGTATGGTTGCAATTTTGCCAGTATTATTTTCGTCAGTAATTTTAATATCGTACTCAGTAGTGTTATATCTGTGAAGTTGTTAGAGTCATTTCTCTCTCCTTTTTTAAAGAGCGGTATCGTAATACTGACTTTCCAATTTCCTGGTACACCTCCGAGTTCTAATATTGTATTAAATAATACTTTCTGCTGTCATTTATTTTCTCACCTCCATCTCGTTATGCACTTCATCTTGAGGCTTTCCTATTCTTTAAGGTTTTCACTGCCGTATGTATATCATTCTCTGAAATTTAAACAACGTCATTCTTGTTGTCATTCATTTTTAGACTTGAATTTCTTAGATTTTTCCTTAGTCTCTTGATATAACTGTTGAAAATAGTTTTCCCAAGAGGACATTTATATCGTATTTATTTTTATTACTAGGTTTCCATCAACTTATCTATTCCTTAACATCTTTCATACTTCCTTTTGAGCCCCATACATGTCTTTCTCCATATGCTTTCTGAACGTTTCCCAGTGTGCCTCCTTCAGTCTCTTATTTTCTTTATTCCTTGCAGCAACATACAGTTGACGATCTTCTGATAATTTTGTTGTTTTATAGCGTGGAAATGCTCTTTTCGTTTCCTCGGTATCATATTTAACTTCATTAGGAAATCAGGGTGTCTTGTATTTATTTTTAGTATACACAAGTATCTTCCTTTTTCTTATAGCCTCTTCCGCATCTTGAAGTAAATTTGTCTTTAATTTGATCCATTCTGCTTCTATGTTCTCTTCTCTTTTGATAGAGTTTGCGTTTATCTTCTCGTTTAGTCTTCTCTGGTATAGTTATCTTAATCTTTCATTTTCTAATTGTTCTATATTATATATCTCAGTGTGTTTTGTGTTAGTTCTTCGTGTTAGTCGATGTTTTAATCTTATTTTACTGCAATGAAGGGCATGATCACTGCCAATATTTGCTGAGTTTAATGATCGCACATCTAGTATTTCTGTTGATATAAAATGTCTATTAGTTGTTACATAATCGATTATTGACTACTTCCCTTGAGAACCAAAAAATGTATACTTAACTTGAAGTCATCATCAAAGAAAGTATTATTAATACTCTAGTTATTTTGAGCACAGAAGTCATTCAGGAGGTCTCCGTTATCATTACTAACATTTTCGTGGAATTTTTGTTTTACTCCATCTAATGGATTATTCCTCATTCTTGCAGTCAGAGCGCCTGATAGCCTTATCGCCTTATAGTATATTGATTTTCTGGCATTCTGTCTATTATATTTTGTAGGTTTTCATAAAAGGCTCTTCGTTTTTCTCTAGGTTTGGCCATAACTGGAGCTAATAATATGGATACATATATCATTTTTTTTATTTTTGCTCGAAGTAACCCTTCGTTAACATAATCTATTTCCTCGATATATGACTGGTATTTTTTGTGCAGGAGTGTTACTATTCCAGCTATAGCTCTTTCATCTGTACCTCGTCCACTATGGATCAGGAAGTAGTAATTAATGACTTCAGAGTCTTTACTTTTCATTTTTGTTTCTGATATATTACAAATATTCAATGTCTTCTCTGCATCATCATTATTTCCTGACATCTCTGCTCATCTCCATCGTTATTTCATGACATTTTCTATTCAAAGATTTAACATTCCACGTCCCTATTCTCATTATTTCTTGTTTCCTTTTCCTCTACCGGGTCGTCATATTGTGTGAAGTTCCGTGGTTTTGCGAGATGCTCTGAACAGAGTTTTGTTTTACTCAGGAAGGAAGCTAACCTGACCTAGAACCCTCCTCCTTTCTCCGGGCTTTGGGCCGGCAACGTCGGCTATTGAGGTACTCGATCTGCCCAGCGCCCATCGCAGGCGGAATATTCTTTGTTAAAAATACAATATGTAGTTCGATTTAAAATAATTAAAAATGGTTTTGTAACCAAATTTCGATTTCGATTTCAAAATTTCGTAAACGAAATTTCAATGAATAGTTTCAATAAATAATAAACGGTTTCCATGAAATTTTGCATTTCAAGAAGACCAATGTACGCACCATTGAAAATGAATGTATGCACCATTGAAATTGATGTGCGATTGGCTATTGTTAAGATAGTTTAATTTTCGGGACCCTAACTTTAGTCAAATCCATATAAATGTATTGAAATATAATGTTGATTAAGTTCGGTATGCTACGCATTGAGAGTCATTTCAAATTCAATCTTCATGGAGATCATAGTGTGTATTTTGCCAATATACTTCATTCGCGCGTGCGATATAACATTCTGAGAAAATATACCATATGGTACACAGACCTTTAGATTGCAGAAAGCATGAAGGAAATTGGTCCTCTGATGATCGACGAGCGTTGTTACCTCAGTTTAAATCGTCTCCCATTTTATTTCAGTAGCATACATACCCTTTGCATACATACCTATTGAATAGAGTTCACAATATTTTTTGCACAAATAAATAAGTTAAGGTACTCTATCACTGCGTGCTGTATGTGCAACGAGGACTGAATCACTCTGTATATGTCTTGAGCAAGCGTTATGTTTCTATGTTGGAAGTAACAGTACCCTATTCCCAACCATTTATTTCTTCATATTTGAGTGTCACAACCATTCGAGAGGACGTGGATCCAATCTTCACAGCACAGGACACAGATACCATTACCATTTGAATAGTACAACCTTCAAACCTCATTATAATGCCAACGTTCAATCACAGCACTTATTAGCGCTATAAAGTGCTTGGCGTTATAACTAAGAGCGCTATAATAACCCTGGCCGTTTTTAGCGACCTTCTTCTACTACTGATGCATTAAGTTCTGCTGTATCCCCATGTTTCGTGTGGTGCATCAGTCCATGACCTTTTTTAAAACGTAACAGCCTAATATTAGTGTATGTCATGCTCATATCATCGAATTTGTCGACAATATTCTTGACTTGCTTCTTTATCACTTCATTAGTTACAGATATCCAAAATACCAGAGCATCATCTAGTTTCTGGCATTTTGCACATTTGAGTTTCTTTGCACACCCACACGTTTTTCGCTAAGAATATCCCCCCTCTTCGTCTGCTTATCGCTCTACTCATAATAACGAAAAATGATTCAAAAAGTTCAGTTATCTAGAAGGAGGATTTTCTTATCTGTAAGCATACAATTTACGCTCCTCCTCTGCAGTCAAAATCGTCCCCTTGCTCATCGCGCAGTCCCTACCAGCAGGTCCAAATGACTGCTTCCTTGCGCTTCCTAATGCAATCTTATCAAGTTCGTGAGAGCGACGGGCCACTCGCAGAGTTTACAGCCGGTGGAGCCCTAGGGAAAGAGAGCGAGCTCGGAATGAGGGATACTACTAGTAGTTCTTCATGTGTCCAAATGGCATTGCTTGCAATTGGCGATAATTGAGAGTGGCGGAATATAGAAGGACGCCATATCCAGGTTTGACTGTATTTACTTTTAGTCATCATGTCTCACTATACCTTTCTAGGATGTTGCAACTCCTGTGTAGACCCTCCATTGTTTCCGAAAATACAACTAAATCATCTACAAAAAGTAATGCGGTAATTTTCAGCATTTAAATTTTCGGGTCAGTTGTGTCCTATTCCCATGTCATTAAATCGTTTGTAAATTAAATAGACACTATCGGTAAAAGAGAAAAAATGTACACTATTGTCAAAATCCAAGTTTACATTTAATTTGTAGAGTAAAGGTTAGAGTTTTATTCTAAAATTATTCATTCAATTACATAGTTATGTTGAAATATTATGAGCTAAATTTTACATAACACTTTTGAGCTCTTTTTTATTCGAAACCTTATGTTTCTGCACATGTTTTTCCAATTCCCACTAAAAGTTCTCAATAGGATTGAGGCTGGGCGATTGTGGCAGCGTTTCAAGGCGTTTTGGTACATTATATAACAACCAAAACTTCACAATACGCGCTGTATGGATGAACGCGTTGTTCTACTTAAAGTGTATGTTGGCCCCAGTGCAAGTTTAGCTGCACTTCATTTGATATTACTTTCTAGAATTAATAAATATCCAAATTTGTCAACTGTGGAATCAATAAAATGGAAATCTCCGACCCCCGACGCAGACATACAGCCCAATAATATAACAGACCTCGCCGTGATTCACAGTCGCACGCAAATTTTTATCTTCTAGGACCACCTTTACCTTTCTCCACACGTTCTGTGGCCCGTCTGATTCAAATATCTTGAACTTACTTTTAACGCTAAAAACACTGTTTGCCAGAACTCCGAAGGGTGGTTTCTGTAATATTTCGCGACCTGCAATATACTGTGTAGATTTGCCTCACTAATCCAAGGCTTCTCCTTTGCTACTTTCTCATTATAACTTACGCCTCTTAGTGCATTTCGGACAGTTTCTGAAGATACAGTTCTCTTTGTTGTAGAAAACCCACGGATTCATTTTAACGACACAGATGAATGAGGTATTTTGATTGTTATAGCAATACCTCTTAGTGATCTTCCTCTCATGGCTAAACTCACAATAAGACTTCGTTCCTCCATCATCGTTTCCCTTCTCGGGGCCATTTTTAATACGATGATTCTCTCCGCAACTATGACCATCGACTAATCTGTTAGTCAGAACTTTGTACCCTAGAAAACATTTCAACGGGCAAGTCAAAGCGCGCCTGTGACGGTGTACGCTATTTCTGTGCAACGCTTATTTGTAGGCATCATGTTAAATATTTAATTTTACACCTAATAAAGCAATGCTCTGCTTTAAAATTGAACTAGTCGTTCTCGAAAACCTCAAATATCAAAATTACATGTTTTATTTCCATAAATATTCATATGAGAAAAATTATGGTATCATTAAAAGTGTACGTTCAATTTTGAGAGCTACTGTATGTTCTTGATTACGGATACGAATCGTAAATGACTTCTCTTCCTTTGCATGTGACGGGATATGGACCTAAATATGTTACTGAGTATTTATTTTTAGTTCCATCTGGGAAATAAATGTGAGAGTAAGATTTTAATTCTTGAAAAGTAAAAGGTGTTGGGGAGCAATGGTGAGTAGCTCGTACAAATTGGATTTTTCCATTTTAGAAGTAAAATCTGAGACGGAGAAATGTTCTGCATAAAATAAATGTTGATGAAATATCTATGAAGGTAGCTGAAGTTTGATACCATTAACTAGTTCGGAAACTGTAGACGTGACATCAGTCCGAAGTGTGTTCCGTAATCCTAATAAAATTACAGGTAGATTACTTAGCTAATTGTGAATGTACACTTGAATGGCGAACGTAAAGAACGATGAAAACGCTCTACCAAACCATAGATGTGGGGTGATAAGCAGAGATAAACGATGTTGAATTCCAAAATCTTGTAAGAAAGTAGTAAATACAGTAGAAGTAAACTGCAATAATACATCTGAAATCAGCAAAACAGTGACTCCAAATCTGGGTATCCAGTTGAAAACGACGGCTTCAATAATTTCTTATGACGTCATGCAATGGAACGGTACGGCTTCAGGCCAGCATGTGAAGCGAAATATGATAGAGTGAAAATTCTTGTATCAGTGGTAATGAAGTTAAATCTATTTGAAGTTGGCTAAATCGGTCTTCAACAGGTGGGAAGATACCCATCAGAAACTGAACATAGTGGAAACTGAACATAATTACCTTATTTGATTGGCATTCAAAAGAAGAACGTGTGCAAGTCACGGGCAATGTAGGGCGAAATATATTGAGAAGATATTAATTGTGGAGTGGCCTTAATACCGGGTTGATGTAAATTGGGTAGATCTAAAAACACTTGTTTACGAAGTGACGTAGGTACGTACGATCTGATACGGGATGTCGAAACGTCACAGAACAATTGTAAATCACTGTCAGAAATATTAATTTGTTCCAACTTGACTGACTAGTCATCAGTATTCTTGAAAATTTGCTGAAGTTCCGGATCTGCTTGATGATAAGCATACAAGGTTATTCCGAAATCGGTAATAGAAGAAACGTTAAAAGTGTGTGACAGAGCATCAGGTACACCATTATCTTGGCCTGAAATGTACCTGACATCTGTAGTAAACTTTTAAATAAATGACAATTGATTAATCTGCATAGGTGGCAGTTTGACATGCTTCTGATTGTTGCTGATGATCTACAAAGATGACGCAATATTGCGCTTTGAGCAAGAGTCGGAAATGTCGAAATGCCCTAAAAAAAGCAAAAAGTTATGTATAAAACGTTGGCCGTGTAGTTTGTTTATCGATAAGTTTCTTGGAGATATAAGCAAGCGGTTGCCATTTGTTATTAACTAGCTGGTTAAGGACTGTAAGGACGACAAAAGACGAAGAATCGCATAATAAACCTAATTGCGCATTTGGTACCGGATGGTTTAACAAGGTGACTTGAGATAAGCTCTCTTTACATTCCTGGAAAGAATTCTTGAATTCCGATGTCCATTGAATGATAGATTTATCCTTCGACGAACGTATCTGTTCAATCACATGTGCCTGAAATGCAGCGGAATGAGGCAAACATCTTCGGTAGGGATTCATGAAGCCTAAGTAACGGCATATTTCACGCCCTGTATTTGGACTGGTTCTTGGCAACCCCTTTTTCATTGAACAAATTACTAGCACATAAATTAGCTCAATGAACTTCTGTATCTAAAGAGTGTATCACCTGTAAAACTAAAACTTCATGAAAATTCTATTGAAACATCTGGAACTCGTCATAAAAAGTTTTAAGAGTATCCATGATGATCCCGCGGGAAGCCCTACACTATGTGACATGGAATTGCGTATTTGGATAATGGACTGTTATTGTAGTATAATAAATTATTTTATAGGAGTTACTTTTGGATAAATAATTGTAATGGATTTTACTATTTAATGAAATTACTCAGAACTATTTACTATAACCAGAATGAACAGAGCTAGATTGTAAGAAACGATCGGAACAAAACAATTTGAGACGTTTTTGGAACCCATCGAAGTTACATAAGCGCAAGAAATTAAATTTTATCAAATGCGTGGATGGACTATTTTTTACAAATCCATACAAAAGCTCACATTGCGCCAGTAACATTTCATTTCACTGACGGGATTGTGCCCAAAACAAATAAACTTACGACATGGACTGAAGTGAATAGGGCAATTTGCGTTACACATTGCATGCAAGTCAGCTGCGTGGATATTCCCATAAACTTTATAACGAAATTTTGAAAAATGGATCAACAAGTACTCGGAGTACATTTAATAGCATTACAAATTCCATATATGTATCCACAAGAGTGAAGAACAGCTCTACAAAGGTTTTTTAAAATCAAGGTGATAAGAGTTGCTCGAAAGACAGATTATTTGCTTTTTCCTGGAAGTAACCATTCGTTTCGACAAAATTCTCTAGGAGAGTCTAAATGAATTACTAGAAATCAAAATTTCTTAATTACAGTCAGTATTTAGGAATGGTTTCGCGACCAACTGCATGGAAACCATTTTCTCATCGTCCACTCTTAACTTGTTGTGGCGAAATGATTTTGAAAAATAATATTGTATTATTTACTGTTTCATTATTGTAAAGAATATTCGTAAGATATTCAACAGAGAGAATATTCAACAGAGGAAACCATTCTTCCGTATTGAATTGACGAGGGCATATTGTTTACGTGTAGTAGGAAGAGTAGGTCCTAAAATTGTACTCTACGGGGCCCCATGTACAATAGAAATGAATCGGAAAGCTGAGTAAAAGATGTAACATCATTGCAGTACAGTAGTTCTAATCTCTGAGATCATTGTTTAAGGTATGAACTTAAAAAAATTAGAGCATTCCACGAATTCCATATGAAGATACTTTTGAAGGTCAAATGTTACAATTAAAAACGTCAAATGCTTCTCAAAGATTCAATATACATCATTTTGATCTAATAATTAAGCTACGTCCTTTAGGAAAAAATATGGCTGTTCGAGATATGTACGTATCAACTTTCTCTAATATTTTTGAAAAACCTGACAAAAGAGAAATTGGACGATAATTTTCAATTTCATTCTTATTACCTTTTTAAGCCGTAACGTGTCAAACCATATGACTGAACAGAAAATAAAATAGATTAGTAAAAATGTAATTATAGAACCCCGGTAACTGTAGGTATCACAGAGGACCGAATGGTGGTCTGCGATTTATATACTTAGATAAAACAAAATTGTCAACTGTCAGAAATCGACCACGAAAGGAATGTTAAAATCTACAGAATTTTACACATTTATTTGCATATTGCTTATTTTCATTGTGTTATGTGGATTTATCAAAAATGTTCATTTCTTATATTGCATTAAATTGATTTAATTTTCACTGAAAAATACAAATCTGTTCAATGTAATGAAAAATAGGTATGTTAGTAAATATCCAGCGCCCAAAATATTGAATATTGAGTTAATAGTGAAATAGCATTTCCATTGACAGTTCCTGTAACATATAAACAGCTCGAAGGATTTGCTCTTTCATTTTACTTATTCTTTTCGGAAAAAAAGGTTATATAATTAATTTTTGATCGTATTAATAATGTATACATTATCGTTTCATTTTATATTTTTTAAAGACTTAAGATAAACAGAGCATGACAGCTAGAAAAAAAAACAACACATATTTTTTTAAGTTTACTTCTCACATTATTTTCTTTTGTAGTTATTGTTTTGGTTATTGGATTTGTTCAACGATAAATTGAACGAAGCTCATGAGACATAGACGTAACTAATACTTAGTTAATAAAACAATTTCCTTAGAGTCCAGGGGGCCCCTTCTGGTTATTGATTTAAGTTCAAAAAGTAAATATTTCTCCGCCTTGAGAGTACAGGACCTTGTCGTTGGTGGCGGAGCTTGAGTACCCCCATGACCCCGAGAGCTATGCCGGCGGTAGCGTAGCTACTGAAAGGGCCTCACTTGCCGGACAGGTCAAGGGATAGGGGTGAGACGAAAAAGTACTCCAGAAGAGGACCTCAACGCCAAGAAGAGGTTTTCGAGAAGAAATAGCTAGAAGAACCATGCATGAACATCTTTAGCGTGGGAAAGATGGTGAAGACGTCCTGGGTAGATGCAACTCAAAAGCCGTGGAAGGCAATGCATCTAGGGCGAGCAACCCGAAAAACTGCCCTGCAAGTTTGGAGGCAGTGAGATGGCATACCCATCACCAAACAAACCTGCATATGGACTAGAAACCCTATCAGGCGAAAAAATCAACTTCTCACAGACCGCAGCAATTACAACCGGACGCCCCATATACGACAAGGCAATGGAAATTACATGATTACGGCTTAGCGGAACATTTACAAATAATGACTTGGAATGTTAGATCGTTAAAAGGAAAAGAGCAACGCCTAACTAATATAATGAAAGAAAAAGAAGTGGACATAGCCATGTTAACAGAAACAAAAAAGAAAGCTAAAGGCTCAATGGATTTAGATGATAATGCCCTTATATACAGTGGTGTTGATATCAATGGAAGAGCAGCATCAGAAGTTACAATCCTAATAAGCAGAAGATGGAAAAACCGAGTTCACTCTTACTGTATGATATCAGACAGAATTATCACACTGCGGACTAAAGTAGATAGAGGGTATATATGTTTCATCTGTGTAT
>BOPP01000004.1:16207720-16242683 GCA_017312745.1 Gryllus bimaculatus | reverse complement strand
TACGTGAAGATAAGAAGAAGAAGAAGAAGAAGAAGAAGAAGAAGAAGAAGAAGAAGAAGAAGAAGAAGTTAATATTTGCTGACCAAACGTATGCTGCAGAAATTGAATTTGATATAATATGTAAAACTATTGAAGCATTGATATTGTATTGCTCAATAATATAATACATTGTTCTTTTTTGAAATCTACCTTCAAATATTGGTTTTCTTATTTGTTATGTTATTATTATTATTATTATTATTATTATTATTATTATTATTATTATTAATGATTCTGTTATTGTTGTGTTGTTTGTTAGCTAATACGTTCGAAAATAGTGAGATAATTTTATTAGAAAGATATCCAATTTATCTTCAAATAAAATTTTCACCAGAAAATACATTCTTGCATAAAATATTGCTGTTTGATCTACCAATTTAATGATAGAATTAGCATATACTCTTCTGAATACAATTCAAAAGAACATGTTAATGGACAAACTTCCAGATGTCGTTTGTGAAATGAAACAGAGCATGTGTGTAGATGTGTTGACTGACTTTCTGTGAGGCGCTAATCGTCGGTAATATCGAGTCCTAAATCTCGTGATTTGTATATTGGTAGATTCTTTGGAAAATCTTGGTTGGTCAACATAATGAGAGGAAAGCTATACTAAAAGTATAATACTGCATTTGGATATATTTATGTCAAGATCGAAGGGAGACAGTAAGAAGTAGCAGATGAAATGTGTGGAAAGGAACTTGCCTAAATTAAATGAGCAGTAGACGTGTGGATGGAGATATCGCCACAAGAGACTTATATTTAACGAGTGACTACATTCATATTCTTCAAATCTTTAATGTATCTTCTCTGACTTTCTATTTTGCAACAACACTGTATCCATTGATCACATAACCAAATATCGAAAAAAGAGTTAATCTATTGTTTTATTTACGCTTCCAAATCATATGCATTAAGAAATCTTACCCTTCACCAAGTGCATAAAGGCAAAGAGGGCAAATTATCGAAGCCAACATTAACAAAACAATGAAAATGCTAATGGCAATGATAACAGTAATGCTAATGATGATGAATGCGTATAATATAGTAATGTGCTGTTGATCCGCTGTGAGCAGCTTAACGTGCGGTCGGCGGACGCCATTCGGAGGGCCTGGAGCGTTGGCGTCAAGTTGAGCGTTCGATTCGGGCGGCGGAGGGAGGCGGCGGCGGCGGCGGCGGCGGCGGCGGCGGGTAGACGGCAGAGAGCAGCGGTGGCAGGCGCTGGGTAGCGGACGATGGGAAGCAGGCGGCGGGGAGCGAGCGGGGGCCGGGCGGTGGAGGGCTGCAGCGGGTAGTGGGTAGCAGGCAGGCGGCGCGGCGCCAGGGCTGCCCTGTGATTGTCCTCAATTATTTGAGCGACCGCAGCCTCCCCGAGGACCCCGCGGGCTCCGGCCGTCGGTCGCCGTGCCTCCTAGCCCCCCTGGCCCCCCGAGCGGCCCGCTCGCACGCTCGCACGCTCGCACGCTCTCGCGCACGCACGCTCGCACGCCCCAACGCACGCGCGCCGCGTAAGGTGCCCTGCGCTTGGCTCTATGATCTCCATGACGGCCGCAAAGATCACGTCTAGGAGGGGTTCACGATATTGATTCGTAACGCCGGTTTTATAATGGAAAGCCAAGTGCACGTGAATATGTCTTCATATAAAGGAAGGAAAATTACGATAATTTTTCATTGAAACAAACCCAAGACGATTATTAAGAATATTTTCAGAAAGCTCTTCCAAAAATATTATTTACAATTAAGGCATTTTTATGTTCACTTTTAATAATTAATATTCCCCTTTACAATGGACTAAAATTTTCATACACAAGATTATATATTGAAATCAAACAATTATTTACAAATGCTTTTCACAAAATATTTTCGCCTTCAGCGTATATACAAACGTAAAAATAAAATGCCACCTTCGCTTTTATTTATTTTATTACGTACTGATGATTTTTCATGCATTATATTTTTAAATTATAGTATGAAGAATAGACGTCATTCAGTGGCAATAAAATAGGATTAAGTATTAAGCCTATCTCATTTCAAATATAATTAAATGTCATAGTAAGTTCAACATAATATATTCACGGAATAACAGCCTATTTTACCAGTCTCCTAATACAATTAATTAAAATAAGCAACATGTAGCGTTTCTGCTAGTCCTGCAATGTCCATAAATAGTAACATAAATCGTTGTTCGGACCAAAGCTTCAGTGTTCCATGTTCTATCCTACGAGCAGTGTACTCTTCCCTCGAAATCGCGAAGATTTTAAAACTATATTTATCTTTAATCATTATTTTATTACTAGAATTATTTTACCAATAATTATTATTCTATTACGTCTATTAATAATGGAATGTACTATAAAATCCTATTCCATTGAATCTGACACTTCAAAAAATTCTCTAAAAAAATTGCGAAAACTTCACATGTTTTGAAAGAATTATACTTAAAATGATTTAAAGATGTAATATTGAGAATAAATATTGAATAAAGAAAGAAACACTTAGGTTCATTATTTAAGAGTATGACAGACTCAAAATACGATCAAATAAAAGAAAAAATATAGTAAAAGAAGTTCCAAGTTTATATTGAAAATTCTACATGTGCTATATTATTATTGAGCGTACTTGGTTCCACTTGAAAAAAAAGAAAACATTAGGAGACATTTTTGAGAAGAAGTTCAAAATGTTATGGATTCAGGTAAACTCCCATCAAAATTAAAATATTGTTTCAAATTCGAAATGGCTCGAGTTTTTTAATTGGGGATGACGATTTCTACAAAAACTACCAGCGTGGTTTAGACGCTAGAGCTGTCCACAGACGTACACGCATACAGACGTTTTAACGTTAACAAATATTTAGGTATTAAGGATTCATATAACGTATGAAGAAAAGTAATTTTATTACATTAGAGTTTTATTTTAAAAAATATGCAAAAAATATTTTCGAAAGGTTTTATAAACAATTCAGGGCAAGATAAACTATGAAAAATATCGGAATTAGAAAATTCACTTTAAACGCGTATTTTTCAGGCACTTTTGCAGATGTGCATTTGAAAACTAGTGGAGCTTACGATAGCACATACTTTCTCGTATTATTTTTAACGCTACAACTTCTTCAAAGGTTACTGCATGAATATGGAAAAGTGTTTCTAACCAGCAAAATGTGTTTCTCTCCGCCAAGATTCCAATTCATGTTCACGAAGTTAAAAATCTACTGATCTCTCCTATTATTTCTGACCATCTCTCACTATTGTCCCCTTTCAATGTACAAACCAAAACCTGCCCCATTATTTTCAGAGTGCTTAACGCAAATCGAAAACAAAGTTTAGTTTTAAAAAATGGGGTCATATTTGGGAAAAATATTGTTAAAGTTTTCCCAAAAATCAAAATATCCGTTTCAAATTCGCAAGGTCTTGATCTCGTTTAGATCGATCGGGGAATACCAATTTTGACGAATTGGGGTTTATGCGATAGCGTTCACCACAGATAGACAGACGGTCGGACGCCCAGAGGCAGAAAGACGTACATAAAGACGGACGGACGGGCCGACAGGCGAACTGTCCAACAGGCCGACAGGCCGACTGACCGACTGACCGACTGACCGACTGACCGACTGACTGACCGACTGACCGACTGACCGACTGACCGACTGACCGACTGACCGACTGACCGACTGACCGACTGACCGACAGGCCAACAAAGACAAATCCTCAGACAAACAAATAATCCTCTATCTTTAAATTCTGAAAAGAAACTTCTAATTTTAAACTGCCTTAATAGAGAGATTCATAGAACTGAACCAACACTCAGTATTCTGACTGGATTGTAACTGACATGAGAAGCTGTATAAATTAAATTCTGATATTCAAGTCTCTGCGTCGTCATGCGATTTCCGGGCGGCTATCTCAGAGGGCAGGAAAGAAGGTAGTGTGGACTCTGAATGAGGTGCGATTTCTACAGATCATCGAGGTGTCAATGTCATCAAGGTGTGTGTGTGTGTGTCAAACACATCCAACAATTCTCGTGCCTCCTCACACACACACATTTTACGTAGCGGGACACTCAGACCCCTCAGACAGAGCTTCAGGGCTGGAGAACTGATCTATTCTTCACATAAATTAAAACATTAATAGTTTCTTAACTTGCTTTCCCATTGTCAAGTCTTCCTAATTAAAAAAAGAACTCTAATGTTTAAGAAATTACTAAAAAATGTTTAAGATCTTATTGTTGAAATGTATTATTAATATTTAATAAAGTTTCAGTGTTAAGCTTAATATGCTAGTATATGGACTGATTTTATAAGAAATGTACAAAATATATGGACTTTCATTCTATTATGTACCAAAACCCAAAATATGGAAAATAAAGTAGCATTTTCCAACTCTTTACATTGTAAAACATAAAGATAATGAAAATTAATATCGAAATTAGCTTATTTAGTAAATATGTTTTAACAAAGAAATCTGTTCCTTACTGATTACCTAACGTCCTAGAGGAAGTAATTTCCGACATTTATATCTTCATGAACAACTGTTTCGTTACAAGGACATGACTGTAAGTAGTTTTCCGTTGAATAATAACCCATTTCCGCCGCACGATTACAATACTTTCTCTTCACTAATTACGTAGTACTGCGAGAAAGTAAAAATCAATTTTTCCGTCAAGTCATGTAGTATTAATTATACGAATTAATGCATATTTATTAAGTTGGAATAGAATTAAGACGACCTAATATTGTTATGAAAAATAATCAAAACAATATTTTACAGTTATTATTAAATAAAAATTATGAACGTTATGTATATACAATAAATTACAAAAAAATAATCAGAACACAAATTGTAGAAGATATTTATAATAATTCAATTATTCAATTTTACATACTTGCTATTTTACTTACTTTTGTTGCACAAACAAGTTGTGCTAAAACAGCACGCACTTTTTTGCCCGTATTTTCACGCAAAAATACTCGAAAGTACTGAAATGTTCAAGAAATTGTACAAGATCTTATTTCAAAATCTATCTTCAAAGAACAGATTTTAATAAAAAAAATACTTTCCTTAAATTTTGGTCGTAAGTAGACTACCGAAGTGTTGAACTTTTGCAATTTTGGAAAAATCAGGGTTTTCAACGAACTTGAGATCTGCACCAATCTCTTAAACGTCATTTCAACAACAAAATGTAATAAAAAACTATGGAGCCGTCTTTTTGAAAATTTGGAAAACTTCCCAGGGGCTTCATGTTAAGTACCTCCCAATATTACAATATTGGTTTCAAATTCAAGGGGCCGCAGCATCAGCCAATCAATTGGGAATACCAATTTTGGAGAAAATCGGCTGAACAGTTTAGACGCTAACGTTTCACAGACTTCTTCATTACCAGAGCTCTGTAAAAATTCAATTTCGGAAGCCAATCACATTGCCTCAAATGAAGAAGATTGTTTTAAGATCTCTCTATGGACACTGAAAATAACACTGCACAACAATGAAACTGTTTTGGGCTGAAAAATACCTTATTGTTATGTATTTCAACATGCTGAATCCAGAATTCACCATAAAAATGAGCAAATTAGCTTTTGCTTTGGAGATACAATGACATGCTAATTTTTACTGTCATCATTTTCAGTTTGGCGGATATTATATTTGAGAGTTGTTGTCCCTGTTAATAGACAAAACATAACGTTTTCTCGCTGTATATAGGTTGTAAAAACAATTACTATTGCAGTTACTGAGATTTTCGTATTGTTTCTATGGTAATTAGTGCATGGTTTCTGATTTTCAAATGAGTTTGAAGAGTACAATTTGTTAAATCAAAATGCTACGTAAATGAGTAAATTCAGAGAATAATTTATGTTATATCTGTGGTGAAATTACAATTTCGACATAGAATCGCAATCTCACATCACTTGAGAAGTATTATTTTCGTATGAAGGGAGGGAACCAGGACAAGCCTTGGGTTCCCTATGTTGCGACTCTCATTATACGTTGAGCAAGTGGAAAGTCTATGGCGATCGAAAAATTCTGTGACTGCTATTTTTCATGTATGTGGGACGGCACAGGCTGGAAATCACATTAGATCAGATCGATAAGGAAATTTATTAAAGCTCTGAACCAAGCAATACCGGTCTTTAGGTACTTAAGAGCAAAATGTTTTATGTTAAATGATGCAAAAGTTAAGGAAGGTATTCGTATTGGACAACAAATTCGACTACTCGTAGAGGAACCTACGTTTGACAGAGTTTTGGAAGGCAAAGAAAAGGAAACTTAGGAAGCATTCAAGGGAGTTTAATAATTTTCTATTAATCTGTTAAAATAAAATATTTCAATATATTGGATAGCACAGAAACAAGAGCTAACAAATTTTTTCGATGTAATAATCATTTCCTCCACCCCAAATTATTAATATTTGAATTAGCCTGTATTTGGCCCTTAATTTAAAAACAGGAAATTTTATAACTGCTTTGTATCAATGTTACATGTGATACACAATAACAGCACATAATACCATTGATATAAAACAGTTATATAATTTTCTGTCTCCAATTTAAGGGCCAAATACAGTCTGACTAATTTGAAAATGACCATAGACAGAAAACGCAAATAATAATCTTAATAGTAATATTTAACTTATAAATCTTGGAAGCCAAAAAATATATTTATACTTCATTTTTACTACTCTTTGACAGAAATAAATTGAATCCAATCACGTTGCTCAATAGAGCTTTGGCAATGGCTTCTTTTGTGAGAAATGGAAAATTCTCGGCGAAAAAATAGTTGCTCACAAAATGGTGGTTGTGTGATTCATCTTATTCTCATTGTTTTGTCACGTACATAAAAATTGTCTAGAGACTTTCCTGTTTGATATCTACGAATATTCTCTTTTAACTCCTTTTACGCAGAATTTGGATACAAACGCATACTAACGGAAATGTTGACACATTGTTCCACACAAAGAGGAATAGAGTGGAGAGAGTAAAAACCTACGCTGTCCGTCTCGTCATGCTTGTTTTCATGAGTCACAGACACGTAGTGCGTCAACCGCTGGGCGTACAAACAGCGAAATCCCGGGACGCTGTGCTTGTGTCTATCTTCACTCAAGTTTTATTATCCGCAGCCATACTGTTCTGTCGTCTCATTACCCGAGAATAATACATGACGCAGAAAACCACCCACCGAGTTTAGCACTTTATGATTATACTACAGTCACGTCAACTTTACTAACAAAACTTTACCCCTTGCTCTCCCCTTCTAACCCACCGTCCCTGCTGCAATAACTCCCAACCTTCTCGGCGACGCCCTCTCAATAATGCATCCAAAAAGTTGCGCTACTGGTTCACGTGACTTTTGTCACGACCCAATAGTCAGGGGGCTTTCTCGAAGGGGCCTTTCGCTACCGAATGAATTCTGCTCCGCTCTAACGAGGAGGGTGCTTCGACAAATGAGAACAGCCATCGCTAACGCGCCTTACTTATTAACGTGGCTGTCGAGCAAACCTTGAAACGAATGCCGATTTCCACGAAATACGTTTACGAAAACATTAGAATATCTTCCGTTCAGTGACTAATTCGTGTAGGATCATAGGTAGGCTCGTGAAGATGTTTACTAATTCATTAAATACACCGGTACCTTGTACGTTTCTTGACAGACATGAATTTAAGAACAACGTTTGTCATGAAGTCCACAATTAGACCTCACATTTTGGTACGATTGCATGTCATTCACTAAAGAGAAGACAAATAGTCTGTCTAAAAGGTAAGAACATTACAAAATGGTGACATGTAGGCGATCAACAAGTTCTCTAAGATCTAATAGCTGACCATGTAAGAGTGTTGATCGAATTAACTCGACGATTTTCATCAAATTCCATGTCCAACCAAGAGTGCATTAAGGCACAATCCCTGAATTTGCTACTTAGGAGCTCATATCAACCTTGAGTAGATTTTATATTGTATCTTCTTGAAACATCGTTAGGAAACCATACTAGTATTATTAATAATTAATATGTAATTATTACTTTTATTATCATTATTAATATTAATATCAATATTATTACAGTAAAACCTACAGAAAAAAGTCACTTTGATTAGCGGTCACCTCCAATGATGGCAATTTTCCCGTACTGATTGATTTTCCACGAGGCATGTGTAAGGGTAAGTATTCTGTTTTAGGCGGTCTCCTAGTTCCCTATTCTACGACCAGGCACATTTCATAGATTAACTTATATTAGCCGGCCACAACTGTCTGACAACGAATTCGTAATTTGATCGGTAACACTATAAAAATCGGAAGACCGGTGGATATTACCCACTATTATTTTCAGTACGTTCGTGCGTCGGCACGCGATGTGATATTACGTATACTACTAATATTTGAAGTTGCTTATTTCGTTGGGCGATTAATTCGTGATTCGCATACCGAAAAGTTGATTGGCTGAGTTTAGCTCAGAAGGATTATTCCGATGATTCTGCTCTGACTCTGACTGATAGGTCTTAGGGCTCGAGCCCCGATCGTGGCGAAATTTTCGACCAGCTGAATAGCTAGAGCGAATTCAGTCACTGCCTGGCGGAGAATTTCAGCGTCTGAGTGTGCTGATTGGCATTTTCCGTAGTTTCTTCTATCAATTACTGACGAATGACGAAATAGAACCCTTACAAACGCACCACTGATCCCAAAGAACGGGCCGCGCGACTCTTCCTTCCACATCCATGTCCTATCCACTCCTCTTATACACACATACTTGCATCGGTCCCCATACTTACGGCTGGGGAGGTGTCCCGATGGAGGAGGTACTTGGAAGGGAAATTCCCGAGTCCCGATGTGTAGGTCGACACCAGATCTATCCATTCTGGGGAAGCAATCACTGACCCCTCAGTATAGCACGCACTACAACAGGACTAATGGCCACAGAATGCGACATCTTCGGAAACTTCAATTAATCAATCAAAAAAATATCTTTTTTTATGATCTGTAATTTCGTTAAGAGTGAGAACTGAAGGTTTAAGGCTAGTGGGAAACCATGTTCATGAATAAGAGAAAACAGATAGTGGTATGAAAAATAATAATGCGAATAACAGGAATTAAATGATTTTATATGTTGTTGAACAGTCAGAAACAATCCAATTACATGACAATTACAATTGACATTCTGCTACACGACGAACAAAAATTTCGAAGGGGTGATGGGGGACACCAGGAAAATTGTTTCATAATTCAAAGAAAATTTGATAAAATTAAAAAGTTTTAAGGCACGCGGGATCATTGGGACTTATCAGTACTCGCCTAAGAAATGGATTTCATTTTTCGAGTTACATTTGAAAAATGATAATTAAATTAAACAAAATCGTAATTAATCAAACATGTTTTGATAAATTTTGTGAGAGAAACAATACTCATAGGCTCTATAATACATATTTTTACGCACACATTGCAATATCCGCCAGATTAATGTATAATATTAATTATAAATCACATATTTCAATAAATCCTGTTTCAATCACGGTTTCAATAAATCCTGCTTCAGGAAATAAACTAAAGTACAATATTCAACCATTTCGTCATTCTCTGCACTTATGTCTCTATTCTATTGCTGAATTAAAATGTTATTGCTAAATTAAATCTCTTAGAAATAAGTAAAAAACAATGTCAGAATGTTTAGGCTAGGATCAATATATTAGCACTAAGATGCGCACAACACATCGTATGGAAGCGCATTCTATTACACCCAGTCTTGTCAGAAAAATGAACGTAATAAGTAAATACCATCCACGTAATTCCTGGAATTCTATCTTTACTGAACTTGTTACTGAACCTATTCTTGTTCTCGTCTATATTTACGAATCTGTAGTATTGTTCAAAATCGACGTATGAAGAGTGAAAACCCATTTTAATATTACTCAAAGGGTTTGAATAGCAGAATATTACTTTTTAATAACAAGCATTTTTAATTTTTTTTAAGGATTTGATTTGATTTTTAGGCAATGAACTACGAGGGTTGTCAGTAAAAATAAAGTCTCCAAGGTGTTGCGGTCACAAGGGCAGCATTTACCTGCAGTACAATCTCCCACTCTAAATCCCCACCTTACCGAGCTGTCTGCGACATTTAGTTTCGATATGGCAGCTGTTCGCAATGAAGCTTCCAGTTTCTGCACCCGCCAGGTGTCATTTACGCTTTGTGATTCATCTTTTGTGGGGGTAGAACAGAATCCGGTAGACATTCATACTCAGCTACGTAAAGTGTACGAAGAACACTCTATGAACTCAAAAAACGTGCACAAGTGGTCTAGAGAATTTAAAAACGGACGTACAGACTCCAAGATTGTCGGACGGCGTGTCGGACGGCTATCGGTTTCAAACGAAACAATTGCAAAAAGTGGAACTTGAAGATCGACGGGTGACGGTTCGGGAGCTATATAACATATCTGATGACAGTAACATCACTTTTGACAGAACAATTGGGATATCACAAGGTCTGCGGCAGGTGGGCACCAAAAATGCTTACGCGTCATCCTAACACTCGTCTCTAGATCGCCTGCGCAACAACCACTCTCATCGCCCGATATTTATGAAATACTGTCACACTCACACACGACTGCCGAAACATAGCCCGAAATGACTATGATCTCATATCTGAATTGATGGAACAACAGTCGAACGAATTTCAGTACCGATGCGAAGCTGCGCTACCTGCGCGACGCGGCGGGAGAGTTCTCTTCTATGACACAGAAAATTACGCATGTTCTATGATGCATAAAAAATATGGTACTCCGTATGCAAAATTGCGTCGTTCACAACGATGATTATGTAGAAAAATAGCCAGAAGTGCAAGCTATCAAAACATGTACGTGTCAGAGGAAATAAATGTGTTTTACTGTTCACAATCTTTGGAGCCCATATTTTACGGCAACCCTTCTTTGTCAAACAAAGAGTTCTTATCGAGCTATTTACCGTATTAAGCATACGAAAATATATTTGAGCTGAAAAACGTATAAATCTATATAGAAATCTCAAGCAAAATCCTCACAGCAAAAGGATAAAAAGAAAGTTACAGAGATAATTTTTGATCCCCCATAGACATAAACCGATGAGTCTTTCTCATTATTCAGTACTATTTATAACCACTGTATTCTATTATATCTAACACTAAATTTCTGTTTATAATGTCACAAGATTCTTGTATATAATTTATATTAATGTATTTTTATGCGGCTGCTGAAGGCCAATGGCCAAGCTAGAATAAATGAAAAAAATATAAATCTGAAATTGGGAAAGGCAGTAAACTCGTATATGTATTTCCCTCTAAAAGGTGTTATGTCCAGGACCTGACAAAAACATATTTTTCAAACAATAAAACTAGTAATGTCTTTACCACGCCAAAACTGGCGGTACAGTATGTAACTTGAACACATTTGAGTGTTGTTTCACTTCTGAGTCACTGTAGAATGACCTTACTTCTTCAAGAAGATAGTCCAATATTGAAAACAGACCTTATTTTTTCAGTAGTGATATTGTCTCGCCTTTCATGACACGAATTTCAGCTTTCTGTAAATCTCTCATCGTCTTTCCTTTTTTCAAAATATTATATTCTTTCCAATTTTCATTATCACTGTACGTTTTTTTCATTAAAGCTTTTCCAGGAAAATCCACAGAAGACTTTTGAAACGTCAAGTTTCTTAATTAAAATGAAAGTAACTGCAATTGATCGCCAGTCAAAGAAATTGTTTGGTTCTGTGTGTAAAACTTTAAACTTTTTTCCTGATGTGATCACATTTTCAAGATCTGCAGGAATAAATTACTTCATTTTTTGTTAAGAGCGAAATCTCTATCTCACTACGAACAGCTGTGAAAGCTAATAAGAAAATTGCTATGAATGACATCAAAAAAATCAAAGGAAATTAGAAATAGGTACAAAAATATGAATACTCTTTTCTAATTTTGTCCTACACAGTTATCACTAAACACATGCAGTTTCTTCTTTTTTCTGTAATACCATGTTTTTGAATACGTAAAGACATGAGACTATATTGTTACCTCCGCTGCTGACATTACCTCCGCGCAATAAACAGATACATGAAGTCCGAGTATCACCTACGCTTACACAAAAGCTAAAACAGCTCAATTGACGACGATAAATATCTCAGAATAACTAAGAGCAGTGACGTAGAGCACTTGCTGCAAATCCATTGAAACAATAGATATTTCATGCCCAGGCATTTGAGCTAGGGCAATGTCGGATTTCATCTTGTTCATAGCACATTCAGCTGTACATTGGTGTTATTCTAGGGCCTGTTTTACAGGTCCACTTCGAGGACTTTGCCCTCGAATTTTGCATTGCAGTTTGTCGCAGGTTTTACATGTGTCTACTTTTGGTCGACGGAATTTCAGTTAACGAAATTTTTTCATGAAAACCTTCTTACAGAATTCGTATCCAAATTTGTAATTAGTAAACTTTTCAGTGAATGCAATACACAGTCTTGCGAATATTAAAGTCTGAACTTGGAATTTGAGAACTAGATCTGACCTTCAAGTGGTGGATTTCAACCCTTGGAAATGAATTTAATATGATTTTTTACTCTCCACTCGCCATCATCTGTAAATTTTAGCCGTGAATTAGGTTTACTCTTGTCCGTGTAAGTTTTAGAAATAATTACTTCAAATTATCACACTACAGTGTAAGCCCTACATCATCTTTAATTAAGTCACCTTTCCCATTTTGGGGTACTGTACATTGCAGTAATATGCAGTCTCCTTGTACCTTCACATTTAATTTGTTTTCTGTGCCACTGAATTTACATATATTCTGCAAGAATGAAATTATATTGATGTAAGCTATTAATTTAGTAATTACTTTCTAATACAGATTACGGATTCAGCTTTATAAAATTAATTCAATGACATTCATTTCAACAAGATATTCATTTATCTTCTGTGCTGGAGCTTTGTTCTCTTTAGATTTTAATTACACGGCATCATCAAAACAAGAAAATACATCATTTTCACTTAAAACAGACGTATACACTTAGGCACTGATATAACCTGAATCACACTCTGACCACACTGAAATGAGAAACAGCAACACTAATTAATGTGGTAGTTTACGCTTTTCAAATGAGTTTGGGAGCTGAAATTAACACCTATGCCATTTATCGGCATTTTTTAACTCGAAGATGACGTACCTCTACCTCACACAGTGCTTTTGATAGGAAATCGACGTCACCTTAAAATATATTTGTGAGGAAAAATCTCATTTTTTTTAAATATTGATGATTAACACCTCTGAGAATTCCACTCGACAATTACCACACGCATCGTAGCAATCATCATCAGGTGTTGGCATCAACTGCTCGTTCCAAGAAAACCACATAAAATATATTACGTTGCTTTCTAATGTATTGTCAGAATACATTAAGCAATTGACATTTAAGTTCAAGTGTCAAGTAGCATATTTTCCGCTGCATAATATTTTTCATAAAATTAGAGATTATACAGACAACCAAGTAGGACAATAATATTTATTTTAAGAATTATATCTAAATAATTGGCATATATATTAATTTTAAAATACTGAAAAGCTTAAATATCCCTGTAACAAGAAATGTACCTATTTCAGCTTCTGGGACAATGATACTCATCTCGATTAATATTTTCGTCATTTCTATTATGCATTAAGCAAATGCAGAGATAATACATTATTTGCTTCTGAATACAAATGTAGCTCATTATGGTCCCGTTTTATTAAGCTCCATTGCTATTTGTAGGGGGGTTGTATGTGGCTATTTTGATAGCAATACTGAACTAGTGGAGCTACAACAGCACGTACTTTCCCGCAATATTTGTAACGCTTACTAAAGATGCATTTTCATTGCAACTTAATATTTCACCATTTTCTAGAAAAACTCTCTTCAGAAAAACCGATGTGAGATTAGTAGATTGAATTATTAATTTTTGATTTTTTCAGATGTTAATAACCGACTTGGATGGCCGTGGGGGCTAAGAGCGTGTACCAACTCGGCGCTTCGGGTTTAAGTCCCGTTTTGGTCATGGTTATCTCTGTCTCTCATGTATGTGTTGTCGCGAAGGGCCTCACGTTTTGCTGAAGCCAGATCAGAGGAGCCTTTAAGTGTGTGTCTACGAGGCACTGCCTAACATGCGACCCTCTGGGACGTAAATTGTAACCGCCTGAGGGCGGGTGAAAAGCTCTAGAAAAAGAGGTGTTAATGAAAATCATATTTGAACTAAATTTATAAGCCCACTAAGGTCATGATTTAATACAGAAATGACTGTAAAACATTGTAGTATTATTGTTATTTAGACCAACACAATTTAGACCATTAAATACTTAAGTCTTAAAAATAGAAGTTAATAATACGACCCAGCGGCTGCCACAATGGCAGTGGCAACTGTCGATACAGCTCATATAGCGCAGCGTTGGTGCATTTCGTTGTTTCTAGCGCGGAGTTGTTGTAAAATAATTGGCGATTTGTTTGGCATATACACTTGGTGAATATGGTCTTATCAATTCTTACCAAAACCCCTAATTTCCATATGTAATCAGAATTCAACTTGTTTATGGGTTTGGGTATCAATTTAATAAAAAGTGCACAGAATTTACTCCTCCTCATATAGGACATACGTAGGCAGTTTTAATTAATAATTAAAAAATGTCCACACATGCAATGTGCATAAATTTCAAATACAAAAAATTACGAAAGCATGTAAACGTGTGCGGAAAAAGTATGTATTTTTAAAATGAGCTTCCCAAGAAAGATAAATTTACAAAGTTAGGAAGCTCTATGAAACTTAAATAAAAACAGGCATTTTCAAGGAAATCCTGTCTCTACGCATTGCATCTTAGAATATTATGCACAAAATATAAGTATTTTAAAGGAAAAATCAACCAAATTTAGACAATTAAAACGGCGTTTGATAGAGCTATAATATGTCTCTACAATGAGAAGAGATTTCAACTACCTCCAAGCACATCCAAAATTAGGCTAAAACCGAAGCGCATAAAATTCGAAACGTTAAATTTCAATTTACAGTTTCAGTTTTATACCAATTTTCAAAAAGACAGAATGCGCCGAAAATGGGACGAGCACCACTTTCTTTAGCGTTCTTTTCCACATACATTATGTCATCAAAAGTATCCAGACACGTCCAAAATGGTGTTACGGTGTGGTCGTATTTTCCATGGAGGGGGCTTGCACCCCTTGTTGTTTTGTGTGGCACTATCACGGCACAGGCCTACGTTGATGATTTAAACACCTTGTTGCTTCCCACTGTTGAAGAGTAATTTGGGGATGGCGATTACATCTTTCAACACGTTCGAGCAGCTGTTCATGCTGCACGGCCTGTGGCGGAGTGGTTACACGGCAATAACATCCCTGTAAAGGACTGGCCTGCAGAGTCCTGACTTGAATCCGATCGAACACCTTTGGGATGTTTTCGAGCGCCGACTTCGTGTCAGGCTTCACCGACATACATCGACACCTCCCCTCAGTGCAGCAAGAATGGGCTGCCATTCCCCAAGAAACTTTCGAGCACCTGTTTGAAAGTATACCTGCCAGAGCAGAAGCTGTCATCAAGCCTAAGGGTGGGCCAACACCCTAATTGAATTGCCGCATTACCGATGAAGGGCGCCACGTGTTCCTAGTTCATTTCTGTTAAGAAATACTTGTTTTGATTTCCTGCAGCTAAGAATGATATCCTTAGAGAAAAGATGTGGCTACTAGTTTTTGTTATTTTTCAATAAAGGACAAATTTTAATCATTCAGAAAGAACTTTTATCCTAATATTAAGAAAAAAATTGGAAATACTTTCAGTGTTACTACTGTGATTTTGCAAATACTTCTTAAGAGAGAGAACGACTTTAATTTTGAGGTTTTGACCGCCGCATGACCCAGAGTACATGGCTTTATGTTTGGAATTATTGTTAATTCTTGATTAAAATAAGAGAGTAAACACGAAATATCACACACGCACAAACACTGTAAAGTTGGAAAACACGAAACAGTTCAGTTCAAAGCAGATCGGTTAAACATTGGCTGTTATGGAGTCAAGGAGTTAATCACACTGGCAACCGATACAGCTGATAAAATATTCAATTGCCAGAGCAGTGAGCATCTTCTACTAACAAACCATTTAAATGTGGAGTTCGTCGTCTTGGTCACTGACAAATACCTACGTGTGTATCACAATCATGTTATTATGCACAATTTTTCAAAAAATTGAAGTTACAAATGGCTGCCTACAAAGCCTGTCATTATATGACGAGCTTTAATATTTTAATATGCGATCGTACAAAAGTATCAAACTTCTCACGGAAAGATGATTTTTTCGGGATTCCAAAAATGTTTGGATGCATTGGTATCTTTTTACTTTCTGGCCCTTCTTCGTAAGGAGAGAAAGTATTTTAATCGTGCAGTGGAAACTGCGAATTTTTGACAGGAAAACTCTTATTGTCGACTCTCGGTACTGAATAAAGGAATAAAAACATTATCATATTTATAGAAAATTAAATTTGCTAACACGTTGTGAAGTCAAAATTCGTGTTTTGTGAGTCCTTTGAAAAATCGATCCCGAAAAAAATTGAAATATATCTATTGACGGCAAAACGTCTCTTTGTCTGTTCGTCCATCTGTCTTTGGTCAATGCTAACGCAAAAAACGTTTTGCCAATTTTCTTCTACATTGATATTCCTTGATCGATGTAAATGAACTCAGGGCTCTCTGAGTTTGAAACGGATATTTTGATTTTTGGGGGTACTTTACATGAGCCTCAACATTTTCAAAATGTTTACAAAAATGGATAGAATTGTTTTAGTGCTGCAAGAACCTGCGTTCTAGAATTTAAATCGCGCGTCGGACATATATTTTTGAGGATTAGGTACACTTGCAGAGGCATGTGCTGGATAAATGACGTAATTTCCAAGAGAAGACACATGTCACTGACTGCGAAAACACATGTACACGAGTTTAAAATTCAAATTTTTCACAAAGATTCATTCTTCAATTTCTCGCATTTTCGTCGTAAGAGGAGAATATTATGTAATCATGCGACGGAAAACGGCAAATATTCCGCAGAAAAACTCTTATTGGCGTCACCTGGAAACAACAATGTGGATAAATACTATTGCTATACACAGTAAATTACGGAAGTAGCAATTGTTGGCTACACCTCTAACAGTTGGTGTAGCCAGAACCCGTTTCTTGGTTTCTTGATACCGAAAAATCGATGAAAGTTTTTTTGCCGAAAATTTGCCGTTTTCCGGTGCACCATTACATACTAATTTTTTACTTCTTACGAAAAAAGTGTAAGAAAGTAAAAAATGAACCTGCGAGAAAGTAAAATAGTATTTTCTATTAAAGATTTCTTATGGCATAATAAATTATTATCTTCCACATATGTGTATAATAAATTATTGCCAATGAAGAAATATCAATGATCATGCTGTGTGTGGATATTATAGGACGATGCGATTCTGGATCAAAACATCGTCCTGTAATTTTAATACGAAGACTATTAAGTAACAACAAGTGTGTTTTTTGTGGAAAAATTACTAACTGGATTTCTATGCAGTACACATTGCTCTAATTGACCTATTCGGCAACCGCATTGTATATATGTCTAACATATATTCAACTGATAACTTCCGAACAATACTTCAGAAATATGGATGAGTACAAAAAGCACAGTTGTACGAATATGTTAATGGTCTGCCATAGTAACGCATTCTGTGCTAAGAGTGTTGTTCGCCTCACCGTTGACCACTTTGACGTTATCTACAGATTCTTCATTCTAGATTATAATTATCTCACGCAATCACAACATTAAAACCTAGAGGTGCTACTTACTACAGCATATACTTCTTTGTATCTTGTGTAATGGATGCGAATTCATTCCGTAGTTATTTGCGCGCTTGGAAAAAAGTTAAAGAAAAAATAGTTTTTCCTCGGAATTGATCCCCGGCCTTTGGGTTGTGAATCTAGAGTGACGCGCACTAGGCCACCTGGCGGGCTAATACTACGCGCTTATACAAATAATTAAGAAACAACAAAATTCTTACAATTTAACTCGAATTTTCTTCAGAACTTTATACTTTGAAAAATGTACATAAAATGTATTGCAAAATTGAAGAATTCGAGGATACATTTCATTAAAACAGAAATAGTGTAGAGCACACAGTGATAGGCAGTTCAAGGGCAACCTATATTTTTGATTCAATTTATAAATCTATATTTTAACAATAGAAAATTCATAGCTGGCAACTGAATTACTACATATTTGTACATTTATGAGGCTTTTAGTTGAACATTATACTTCACATTTTATAAAATATGCACTATTATAAACTAAAATAATGCAGAATATATAGTGTAGGGAACTCAGAAAAATGGATTATAAAAGCCCAACGAAGGCAAAAAACATTGCTGAACGCAATTGGCTTCTTACTACTCCAGTCATTTAATAAGGTGGTAATAATAAGCCTATAAGTCTAAACACTGTATCCACAAAAATATTTTCATCGTCTGAATCACTTTTTTCTACCGAATTGTCTCTGGACAATTTCTACAGAATCTTCTGAGAAAAGGCATGTTTTGCGAAATACCTTTTAAGATAATTGGTAAGACACACCGTAGTTCTTAAAATTCAATGTGTTTCCAAACTAGAAGCAGCCCTGACGAAATACTTCCGTAGACTTCTGGAGGAAAGAGGCTTGCTACTGCTTCTTTCCATTTTGTAAATGCCTATAAAAGTGCACAGATGACAAATGCCCTTATTTCTTTCGCATTCTATAAGTGTGTTTAAATCTTAAATGGAAGAATATATGATACATTGTGAATAATTGACGTTTGTTTTCCTTAGGTTAGCCTGATTATTAATTTCCTCTAGACAGTAGTTTTTCTGCTTAGTTAGAGCTAGTTAGAGCGATAATATGGTTATTCCTCTCAGGTTCTACAAGAAAAACTACCTTACAATTTTTCTTCTTTCTGTTTTGTCAGGTACTTTTCCTCTTTCTCTCTTTCTTCACCTTTTTTCATTTTCTTTTGCATCTACTTTTCCTTATGGAGGTTTTTCCATTGCCTGGACGTTATCACATTCGGCATTCGCTAAGCATTGCGTTTGTTTTTCCTTTTTGGTGCTTCTGACCAAATCAATCTATTAATGTTGGAAAATTCGAACGTCTTAGCGCACTACTGAGAACGTCAGTTGGAGAAGGTGTTCTCGGTTGTAGCGGCTGTTTGGCGCTGTATTAACCCATTAGTACTTGGCAGTGCCGATGATTGGTGCACATCTTCTACTGACCCTAGATCTGGCTGTTCAGAAAGTGTTTCCGTATTGAAATGGCATGTTCAGACCACCAATTTCTGAGTTCGCTTCTGCTTCCTCTGAAAGTTCTTCATACAACTTGTACAAACGAAGAATCTATCGCTGTATTCTTCTTCTTTCACAACTTTCTTAATGTTATTGAACTATGATACTCTTTCTTCTCTAACAATATCGCAGAAATTTTCATCTGCTGGTAGAAGAATATGAGTGGCGTTCACATACAGTGCAATTAAAATTATATGTAATTCAAAACAGAGCTCACTCGTCTGAAAAGAAAAGGGACTTTTGTGACCATCCATGAAAAGAGACATTTCCTAGTAAAGAACAGTCAAAACAAAAAGTTTGCAAGCTGAGTGCACTTGAACGAAGAGAAGAAGCCTCAATTACATCAGTAACATATAAAACAGATTTAATGGTTCACTGTGAGAAAATCTTTGTTTTCAGAGAGACTTCATACCTCAAAATTAGTGTAATTTAGTAATGAAATGGTTTTATCAATATTTATGTAGTTTTTCTTTGCCTTTTGAGCATTTTAAAAACATTTTAATAAAATTATTTAATCATTTCTGCCGATGTTTTAGATTATCAATATCTCTCCTCTTGAGATGACATTTCACCCCAGAACATTCGTTGAGATAGTAATGGGCATGTCCAAATATCAGTGAAGGGCACGGTGCCCATTACTGTTCAAAATCGTTCTAAAAGTGTATTTTTGCTTAAAAAGAAATACAAGGATAGAAAATTCAATATTAGCATTACAGCAATGCATAAAAAATAAGTTCCTCAAATTACAGTGGTCACTTCATGGCCATTATTGTCCGGCACGTCAGAAGTATTTAGTTATGGTCACTACCTTTTTTAGGATATGGTCTGTTAATAGAAGGTGAAAACACATATGAAAACATAGATTATAAACGTGGCTACACTACACATAGAGCGCAGTGCAAATAAAAACAAATTGACTTAAATCCTTAATTACTGGACACACCTCCGCTACTAAATCCACACCTTTTCGATGAACAGACGACACGTGGAGCACACCACTTACTATTGAAGTGTACCTGCGCTCACTGCGGGGGTACATTCAATTCATATTCCGGGGTTGCAAACTTTAAGCCACACAGCACAGAGATTATATGAAGAGGGCCTCTAACTGTTTGAAAATATTATTCCCTCCTTACATTTGCTATGCCCATCACTATGGTGGAGCCCACTACAGTACCAGTTACCCTATCTATTAATAAATATAATAAGTATAATTAAGAACGGAATTCTAGGAGACCTAGAAGTTGATTCTAGCTCTAGATAACCACTCCGTTTTGGTTCCTTCCACAATTAGCACTTCTATAAAATACCCATCTTCAATTTTTGAACGTTAAATAAATTGCAGAATATGACACTTGTACCTTCGGCCTTGTGGCCTTCGGCTTTAAGTGTCATTTAGAACAGGTGTTGTTTAGTTATTTGAGGAAAACGGTCCCAATTACGCGAAAAACGTCCCAAGATTACGCGAACATTTTTTTAAAAACACGTTGATAATGCATATTCTAAAACTCATGTGAAGTATTTGAAATGGCTTGCCAAAATAAATTTATTTAAGCCACAAAGGAAATATCTGACGTCCGTGAAACAAACTTGGTAGATATGAAAGTACCAAAATTAGAGAAATACGAGATGACGGAACGTCTTCTTGGGGTTAATTTCTGCAAAAGCCCAAAATATAATGTGAAATAAAAGATTGATGTGATAAACTTAAACGTTATTAAAGAAAATTAGTTAAATTGAACGTTAATGATTAGAAAGAGAAGACGCGATCTTTATTTGCATTTATCTTTTGTATACGTATAAGGGAAGTGAACAATTTGGATTAGGTTTTCATTTCTTTTATTTAAAAAATATACGTCTTCAATGGTACGTGAGTACTTCTGAACTGCTAATAGTACTTATAAACAATTGAAAGTGTTGTAGAACAAATGGAAAATGAGTTGTACGAGGTGCGTTCAAGTTCTAAGGTCTCCGATGATTTTTCTAAGGAGCGGGTGCAAACAGAAACATACGATTTAGCTTAAAATACGCGGGTCCTTTTTGTGTATATGTGACAGCGTTGGCAGTTGTGTACTACACAGAAAATGCTAGCGGCTGCAGTGAGAGTGAGCAGTGATTTTGTTAGTAGAAATTGCGACGCTTTCATTTCAAGTGTGTACGACAGCAGAGAGATTACTTGGAGAAACGACATATTTCATTTTTTTAATGCAAATATTGTATTAAAAATAAAATCGGAAACCTTAGAACCTCGTATGTCATTCATAATAAGGAAAAGGTTGGGTGCTTAATGTGCTTTTACATTCTTAGATATTTTGAAAACATGGATGGATAAAATAAAAATGATTTATTTTTAAGTAGAATTATGTTGGAAAGGTCTCCATTATTAGTGTACTGGAAAGTAAATAGGCAATCAAAACAATATTAGATAGAAGTGGAACTTCGTTCACTATTTGAATGTCAGAAATATTATGCATATTTTTTACAATGGTGTACTATTCGGACAATAGAATAAGGAATCGCAGCAGCTCGAATAACATATTCAATAGGGAGAGATTATTGCGACCCTCCATGTTAAGTATAGCCTGGGTCCTTGAAGCAAACCTTCTCAGCCCATGGCAAGTAGTTTCCCGTAGGAACGCCAGCGTTAATCGCTCTGCCCCTGGTGGCTGCTCAGATGGAGAACGTCCTACAACCCTGCGAGGGATGGGGTATTAGCATGGTAGTATAGGTGGTGAAGCATGTCTACCATAATGGGAGAGTGCGCACGGATCCCTCAGGGAATATACTCCCTCATGGGTCTAGATATATGCTAACTAGTGATAAACGAATATCAAGACCTTTGTTGGTATATAGTGAGTAAAATAAAGTAGTTAAACACAATGTTCACTCATTTGATGAGAAAGAAAACTGCAAATATGGTACTACTTCAAATACTTTATTTAAGTTATTTCGAATGATGTAATTATCAAGTTAAAATGCCTTGATGGCTCACACAACAGGTATAATGGCTTAATTATTGCCGCAAATAATGGTAATGATGTTTTTCATTTTGCCTGTTTAAACGCCAGAAAGGAAACTTGTACAAATTTGAAATTTACCAATTTGAATTACTGACCACTTCAAAGGCACATATTTTGAAATGATACGGTTGGAAGATTTCAAACACTGAATACAATACATTAAAAAGAGAGCTTTACAAGATCATTCAACAGGTATTCATTATGAAAAAATTTATCAAAACATTTCGGCGATTGCAGACACAGTAAGGAAACTGAAATCTTTTCGTCGATATAAAATTTGCACTATAAACACAGTTTAACGTAATCGACATAATTGACAAATCTCGTGGTATTAAAGTCATTTGAAATATTCAACACAATTAAAATATTTCTGTGCACACTTTTCACCTAACATATTATGTACCCTTTCACATGAACCGCCATATTGAAATAAACTGTACCCGCAGATCCTTCGTCATGAACAAAAACTAGTGGTACTATAACAGCAGACATTTTCTCTTATTTTTAATATTTGAGAAATATTATGAAATTGCAACGTCTTTCACAACACTATATCACTTAAAACACTCCTAAGAAATTCCTATTGGCGAAAAAAAATATATTTACATATTTTTAATTTTTTCAAAAGTTAAAATGAAAATAGCATTCTGTTATTTAAAACAACACATACCGATTTATCGTTACCAAAAGTTTAAATAAAAACAAAAAAAGACTTCCTTGGCAAGGATTTGAACATCAACGCTTGCGCTTCTGAGACCAGCGGATTACTTTTGGCTGTGTGGTACCGAGCGATATCATCTCTACAACCTGATACTTACATTGAAGGCGAAATATCACCAAATTCAAATGATTTAAATGAAAATTGCTAAAAAGTACTAATATGTCGAAAACGGGTTTCATAAAATGATTGAGAAATATACTATTGGACAATAGATAGCAACAAGAAAAAATATTTAGCTTCAAAATTGAAGAATTTGGACAGCTTAATAATTTTTTTTTTCCAGATATTAAAATTCAAAAATTTTTAATGAATATAGGATCTATGTCTTATCAATAAACAATGGTTGCTCAACTGGTACAATATTTATATACCTTTTTGTTTTAATTCTCTAAAAAATTACACGAAAAATATTCATATTTTGAAAAAAACAAAACTTACTTCAGACATCTAATTTTAAATAATCGTTTTCACTAAAATTGTTCTTGGAGCTATATGTAAAGTACCCTCAAAATTAAAAAAAATTGCTGTATATCAGCAAAATCGCATTTCGCAAACCAGCCAATCTACAGGAAAATGTAGTACATTTTGGTGAAAAATCAATATTTGTTGTTCACTGGCTGACAGACTTCAGAATGACACATTTTCAGAATCAGAGACTTGGAGTTGTTCATTACCGTGTTTTTTATACATGTTTTTCGAAACACTCCTCTTAGCCCTTGTTGGATAGTGAGCGTGTGTAAGTATGGAGTAGGGAAAAAGTGGGTGCTTTGAGACAGTGTAAACAGTGAGACATTTAGTATATAGCGGGAAATTTGGGTTTGGTGGTTGGTACATAATGTTGAGCTTTTAGACTTTTGTGCATGCTCTTTTCTTCTTTTGTTGCTGTTTTAAGGCTGCTGCCACATTTCTGTTAAAAAATAATTCGTTGATAAATATGTAAGAAAAGTAGATTTTTACTTCATTTCTGTGGCTGTTCTTTCAGTAAGACATGAATTATTGACAAAATTTCATTATACAAAGTCAGTTTGAAGTTATACCTGTATTCGGGAACAGTGAGCCTTTAAAAAGGGAGGAACACTTAGACATGTCTTACTATTCTCAATTAAGATATTCCTCATTCGGATTACCTGTGATTCTTTCTTAGTATTTATAAATTATAAAACGTATTTTTAAAATGTGTAATGTCTGATTGATAAATCTAAATATCTGAAATTACTTAATTATTAAACATTTATTTTTAGGTTGAACTTAAACAATGCCGAGAAAAAAGGTAAAGAAATAGGAGGATTTTCAGTATCTTCTCTCTGAAACTTATCAGGGGCAATCACTCCAAGTTAAAAGATTATCTATACTTAGATCTACAGATTCCGGCACCTCAAATTCACAAAAAAACCTGCAGATAAGTCATATGTCTCTCCAGAAGTACCAATGTAAGCATTTCCAAAGGCTAACGCAAGAAAAACTGGCAGTCACTGAAGTTGCAGAGAAAGAACAATGATTGTGACAGACACGACAGAAAGAAAAGAACTTAAGCTGAGAGAAAACCTAAGGCCATGAAAGGATCTTAACCAAAAATGCTTTGTTAAAAAGGATGACAATGAAGGTGATGAAAGTGAAGTGATTGCAAGATTTTTCAGATGGGTATGATCTGCCCCATTTATTTCCTGAACCTCCGGTTGTTGATATTAAGAACATGGAGAGAGCACCGATCATTGTTTTAGTTAAATACAAAAAAGGAAATACATTATGTACGAAAAATTTGTGAATGATGAAATTTGTAAATGATGAATTTGAAATTTGTAAATGAGTCGTTTGAATATTAAGTTATGATTTATAGAAACGTTTGAACATAGAGAACACATTTTTATGCTTGTCGTACTAGACATTTATTTATTTAACGTCATAAGCAGCATGTGGCGTACTCTGGAGAGAAGTGTATTCTGTGCACGATTTCTTAAATTCTGAAATCTTATTCTAACCCGTATAATTTGAATTCTGAATACAGACATAAGTAAATTTTTTAGCTAAAATCGATTAGAAAAAATTGTTTCAGTGGAATAAAAGTTATTTGCAAAGACAAAACATCTGCAGTTTTGCCTTACTCCCTTCGTCAAGAAATCGACATGCTAAAGAATGGGAGTAAAGATAGTAATCCCTGCAGTTTCTTCTTGAAATTTCTCAAATAAAAAAAAAACAGTGAGTCTTCATGTCAATATTGTAATAATTGTGAACTGGTCTTAAGTTATTGTTAGATGTTTAGTAATTAATATTTTTTTCATCGCAATAGACCAAGGGATGCAGGGGTGCAGTAACTCTCGAAGGGTCGCCGGAAGAAAATTTTTACTTGATGTGGAATAAAACATTTTAAAAATACTTCTGTCTAAAATATTTAAGGGACCTGTGGTAAAGGCGTAATCAAGAAGACTGTTCAATTGTATAAAATTATTAGTCTTTGTAATGTATTGTGTCTTCCAATTTTCCGTGTGGTTTTCAAATAATTTCTTGCTTTTCTCAATTACTTTGGGATTCACTACATGAGTATAGGAGTAACCTGAATACTACGATATAATTTTCGATTACCCCTTCGTTAGTCAATCATCCTAAAAAGCGTTACCGTAATCCGTTTTAAAATAGTTCTGTAGATACTTAATATTGCTATTAAAGAAGTGTAATTGCGCAGGTGGAAAATCATCTACAAAGGCCTCAAATTATATCTCCGTATCACATGTTCCAATGTAACGATTTATTATTGTTTGATATTCAAAATGTTATAATGAATTAATGTAACTATACGATTCTTCTACAAGAAATGAGTGTTGAGTGACCATGATCTAGAAAATTATTACCCTAGAAGTTATTTACATTCACTCAGTTCATAAAAAAATAGGCATAAGTTTCCAAGGCGTAAAGTCGATTCCAATTAGTCCTTCTGCCCTTGAAAATTAAACAGTTTTATTCCACCAATTGTCAGCGAGTAAAGTTGTTCTTGCCCTCTGGACGGGATCTCAATGAGCGACTTGAACAAATGGGAATCGCGAGTCGCATCAGAAGAACTCGTTGGGTGGGGAAGGTGAAGACATCCGCAGCCAGTCGGGCGATGCTCCGCGCAGGGCAACGTGGCGAGGACAGAGAAGAGCGTCGTTGGATGAGGGTCTCGTCCCCCCATTGGTGCGAGAGCGATTCTCCCCTTGCTGGACCTGCAGAACCACTCAACTCACGTTTCTGATCGGCCTCAGGACAGGTGAAGGAGGGAAGCGTTCTGGTCGGCGTAAAAGAATAGAAGTTTACCACACGTGCCATTTCTTTCGATTATAAATATTTATTTTTATACCCACTTTAAGATGAACTTTCTATTAAATTAAATGCGATTTGGAATCAGCTTATAATGGTAAAATACTTGTAAATTTAATACTAATCAAATGAGAAACTTTATATTCAAGATTAATGTCTGTACTTAGATAGTATGGCATATGCTGCAACAGAAATTACTTTTTTTCTAAGGTGGTCATATATTTTTCATTATTTTCAATCAGCATACAAACGAAATGGCACAAGAAATCACAGCAAGTCGCGGAACAGAATGGTTTCAGCAGCAGAAATTTCTTTTTGTAGAAGGTGAATCGCAAAGTTTAAAGTGAATAATTAATTAAATATGTTACTATAATATTAAATAAGTTTAAAAAATAAACAAAAATAGTTTCTCTAACCATATAAAGTGTGGTATACGGTATTTTTCTCCCGAACTTTGATATATTTCACATGTCAATATTCCGTGTATTTTTCATTTCATTTCAACAAATAAAAAGTGGATAAATACTGTTAGTAGATATAGTAAACTATTTCTTCTAATCACGTGGAGTAGCCAGAATACATGTTTTGTGGTCCCTTGATACCAAACCATCTATCGACGGCACAACGTGAATTTGTGTATATATCTGTCTGTCTGTAGCGCCTTAACAGTTCAGCGGGTTCTCTCTAAAATTGATATTTGCTATCGATCGGAACAAATTCGAGGTTTCCAACGGAAACTTTCATTTTAAGGGTACTTTTCATGAAGACTCAAAAATATTTTCAAAATTATCTCAAAAAGGGTGCCAATTATTTATTAAACTACGTCCGCATGTTCGTGTTGCAGGTCTCATATTCGTTGAAATCACAGATTTTTCAAAAATTTCAAAAGCGCAATTTTAAGTGGGGGTGTTCTCAGACAACTATAATATTGAAGAAAGATTTTTTCCTTAAATACAAAATGAAATCTGTTCTTTAAAGACATCTTGAAATAAGATCATATTGAACTTTTCGAAATTAGGAGTATTTTCCACACAATTTTCCGCGAAATAGTCAATTTTTATTAACATTTTCCCCTCTAAAACGACACCAATTTTTTAAAATTTAATCTTCGTAAGTATCAAGGAACAGTAAAAAGGATGGCGCTAGTCCCTTTTCGAGGCACACTCCGCTAGTACGATTTTTCGAGGCACACTCCGTTGTTTCGAAAATTGCAAAAATTTTCCATCTTAAACGGCAACGTCAGTTGTACCTAGTCAGCTCTTTAAAAATATCAAGTACAATTTTTTTGAAAAGAAAATGTTCTCATAAGATGTTCTTAAAATTTATGCAATTTAAAAAAATAATATTTTCTCAAAAGCCGCTTCAATTTCTCTCTTTAAAATTTTTTCATCTACAGGAGAAGTTACACATAAAGAATGGTGCGAGTCTAATTTTTGTCGAACTCTCGGAATTTTCAAAATTGCGATTTAGAAATAATGCGAAAAAATATGTATTGATGTAGTACCACTACTTTGTGAAGGATTTAACGTTGCCTTAAGAATAAAAATATGAACATTTCGAAAATTAGCTAAATGAAACTACGCTAATGTTTTTTTACGTAAATCTACCATTATCACTCTCTTTTAATGCGTACAATAATAAATTTTTGTTGTTGTTGATTTTGTAGAAATAAATTACTTATTAAGTGATTATTCTACCTTTTACAAGATTCTATTTTCAAATATTGTGAATATTTAGTAATCTAAGTTATTTCTTTGTCAAATTGATACAATTTAAAAGGATGATTTAGGTTTAAATGCAATTGGAAGAAATTAGGGAAATGAGGTTTTAATTAGGGTTATCAGATTAGATAAAAACTACATGTCAAGCTTGCGAGGAAAGACAGTGTATGTGTTTCTACATTTTATGATTTGTATCTTTTTTTATTTTATTTGTTTGTAATGTTTTTATAGTGCTAGAAAGTAATATATTTTTGTACCTCATTCTGTATCTTTCCTGTATTGTGAATTGATTTAGTTTACATTGTGAGATGGTTTGAGGATATATTTATCCCCATCATCAGACTGGAACAACACATTTTACTTCAATAATGTACAATTCTGTTTAATAATGACAAATACATTAGGTAGTTTTCAACACAAAAAGACATGAAACTCATCTTATTGTTAAATTTTGCTTTAATTCAAACAATAAGGGTACATAGGGCATTCGGAAAACGGCACAAAATAAAAACAAGTAGTGCAAATCACTGCGATTTAATCGCACGGGGACTGTATTGCCCAATTCACTTTTATTGTTGTTTTTTTGGAATTTGTTTTGTCTTAATCGACGCAACGCATGCCCAAGCGCTTGTTTAGGCAATGAGTGTTTAGGAGTTCTCCCCCACTAAGATTCTCGTCACAGCCAGAATTCTCGTCGCAGTGAATTGTCAAGAAAACCGCCAGATCGCGTCTTCGTGTAGGCGCCTCTTACTATATACGCGCTCCTGCGTCACTACCCAGCGGCCAGAATGGGGAGGGAATTAGGACATGGGTAGGGTTTAGAACGTTTCACAGGGATTGGACTAGCCCTTGAAAATTATTCAAATTCGTATTGTGAGAACGAATTTCACATGAGATTGTCTGGGAATTTAACCCGAAACCCTTTGGCAAAAGGCAAGCGACTTCGCTCTGGGCCATGAGGTCCCCGCCCGTGATTTATTTATATCCATCTATTCAGGCAGGAAAAATAATACTATTGGTCTACTGTGTATTCCCGCCCTGGTTAGCCCTGTTTTTCGCCGAACTATCCAAATCCACCCTGGCCCTTTCCACACTACTATGTGATACCTCGCCTCAGCCCGCTTCTGCCCGCCTTGCCCTGCCACGCTCATTAAAAAACCGTTGCTATCATCCTGAAAATTACATGCCAATTTAGTGTAGTAGAAACACACATTGAAAAAAGAAAATATGACTTCAACCGCACTGAACTGCATAAACTAACACTGCGTACAAAAGATGCGCTGGAACTTTGTTTCCATCGTACCGCCAGAACTTGTTACTTATGTCTCCGCCAGACTGTGCTTGATGTTCACATTTCAAAATATATAATATTGATATTTATATATCATCCCTCAGGGCTAGCAACCTTGTGTCTAACAACGGATTTGGAATGACAATGCTGACCTCCCCCATAAAAAGTCACGTACACCTACCCTCGATAAATATGACTGAGTCCCGGTGGGTTGCACGTTCGCGTGGTTCCAAGACCAAATGACTAGAATATATATATATATAACTTCAGACTTGTACGTTACACGTGCAGACATCGGACACTTCCACCTTTCAAACAACACTTTGTTGAGATAAATTGAAGGGATGTTTACATAACACGTTTTAGAAATAATTTCCGATATACATCTTGACAAATGTTATATTTTGAATTTTATGGGTTTGTTTTTAACTAGTGTCTTGAAGCTATAAAAGCTGTTCATCAATTGGGGTACAATAAAAACACTGACAAAATAATTATTTTCTTTTCGATACTACTACAGCCTTGTTTGAAGCGTGGGTGATCATCTGCATTATGGCAGTACTGTCGGTGTGTCTCGCATTGCGCAGATTAATTATTTTCGTTAGGATACGATAGTTTCATCAGACTGAAAAAAATGAATTACATTGTCCAGTTAGTATCATGGAAAATGAAATAGAGCAATATTTTCTTATATCATAAAATATGAGAATTGCATCAGACTGAGGAAACGTGACTTTCAGTTGCAGTTCAGTTGCAGTTGGAATTAGATGCAATGCATTTGCACTCCTACACTTCGTATTAATAAATGGAGACATAACATTGAATTACTCAGCGCTCTTATTATGACAGATAACATTAAAATGTTACGCTTTTATACCGATATTAATATACTGCTACTTATATTTCAATAGTTTCTTGTCACATCACTCGCAATGACGATTACACACAACATTATATAAAGCACTGCTTCCACCACCAAATTCTACAGAAGTAGTTTATGTAATATTTATTCGCTGAATTAAGAAGAAAGTTATCCAGCGGCAGAGAAGTAAACTACTACTAAAGAGGCTGTTCGCAGGTCAATTTCTCATATGTCTGATTTTCATAAGTATTAGACACTTTTCACGCTTACGCTTACTATAAGGGAACTATGAAGTTATTTTTATTGATATAGTGTCATGTTTCTTTTGTTCAACTCTACTAAAGAACTTTATTTAAAAAATGTAATACCACTTTCTTATAATACTATTCGTACAATATTGTTTCCTAATATTACGTTCGTGATATCATGTGGAGGGGCACAGTCAAATTTGCATCTTGCGTTAGATCGTTAGTGTGATCAGGAGGGAGTGGCTTACAGAAATTGCTTGCACTGTGCCGAGAAACACGATACACAGCAGTAAAGGGGAGGGCACGGCCACTGACGTGGCAACGATGCTCTCGGCGTTGTATCATAATATCATACGTCTTATCATAGTACAATAAGAGTTCAGCAAAGAAACGACTCAAAAGTTGCACTGTGCAAAATTTTCAAAGGTATTCTCAATGCAAATTGTGGTTTACGTCCTAGGTGGGTGAAATGTGTAGGGATCCCCTACTACTCAGAATGTACGAAAACCAAATATTTCCAACCACAATACGCTAATTGTAACAAACATCATGCCGCGAATTACCGCAGCTGTAAATTCTACGAAGCATATTTTAAAGAAAAGACTCTCTCTTTCAAGAGTAAATGCTAATATTTCAAATAATTATGTAACCCCCAAACCAGTCCCCACCATAAATGAACTTGAAACGTACAAACAGCAGTTTCCAATACTCCCTCGTAGCTCACATCGTGATGCAACCCATCTTCAAATCCGACTCCATCAGTAATTGGACAAATATAATTTCAAACATAGTTTTACAAGTCGTAACATCTATGGTCCCCTAAATTCAAATAATCTTAGGGGGGATAATTAGAACAATTGTATAAAATGGTTAACCATCAGGAGAAAGGTGATACTCTCAACTGGAATTCAAAGGGCTTAAACGCTAAGAAAATTCATTTAAAATATTCTTACATCCTCACAATATCAAGATTGGCTGAGTCACAGAAAATCCCAAGTGAAAGATTTAACGTTTCAATTTTCTCATCTTATTGCTACGACAAAGTATCGCCACATGCAGCTTCAGATGGGGTGGCTATATTATTTATTAATAAGCAAGTGAGAACAAGAACAAATCCCCACACCCTTTTCTGAAAATAACTTGTGTTGAAGGTAAAATTAAATTGAATAATCAAACTACATATAAGACTTTTGTGGAGATTATTTCCTTTGCAATACCAACTACATATAAGAGTTGCCTATAAACCTCCGAACAACACGTTCCCTAAAAAATGCACTTCAAGAAATATTCAACAACAATTGCCCAATTATCTTCACAGGAGACTAAAATAGTAAAACCATTTGGAGATGTAATATTACGACAAATGATGGTAAGAAATTGTACGACTTTACAATTACCAATAAGGTGGAAATAACGTGTACACATGTATCAACAAGACACTCATCTAACTCAAGTATCATTCCAGATATCCTCGATATCACATTAACAAAGGATATTAACTTTCCGCTCCATTACATCTTTGTGCCAGAACTAGAGTCAAGCCACTGTCCAGGGATCATATCACAATCCCCACAAACGTTCAAAGAGTGTGACACAGCCCAAAATGATATTACAAATTGGTAAAAATTAAGAAACAATTTCAAATACACTCAAAAACTATCAAGATCCCAAACATTGATACTGAAGTGAATAATTTCACCAAAACTATTACCTCTGCAATAAAACAATCCACAGGAATAATGCCGAAACCAAAAGCAACATCTATCCCGTTCAGAATACTGAACCTAATCAAATCAAAGAACAACATAATATATTAGCAGATTACAAAAAGTAAGGATGTTAAACAGTAATTAAACAAGATTATAAGAATAATAAAACACCGACTGGATCGTCTTGGGAATAATAAATAAAAGAATAACTATAAGAAATATATCCAAACTCTAGACATCTATGGTCTACGGTAAAACGCTTATCTCGACAGGGAAACTCAAACAAAATAATATTGATTAAATAATACATATTGATTGAAACCAAGGAATACACACGGTGCCATTCTAAGTTCATATATCCATCAGAATCAGGAGGTATAATAAAACTCTTCAAAGTTATAAAATCTCAAGGAATAGATAGAATTACCAACTTCAGCCTCAAAATGTTAAGCAAAAATGTAGTAGCGCATTTAACAGCAATTTACAACTCAGCGTTATGGCTTAACTACTTCCCCACCAAATGGAAAAAGGCGATAGTTCTACCAATACAGTTTCAGCAAAAATTCCAAACATCCAGAAAATTACATGCCAAAATACTTCGACTCTACGTTATTCAAAATGTTTGAAAATTTTATCCTGATCAGAGTCAACGACTCAGAAGCAATACCGCCCTTTCAATTGGATTTTAAACAAAATTATTCCACCTCTCACCAATATCTAAGACTAACATTCAGATTTAGATTTATTTAGTCAAAAAAGTAAAAACTGTATGTGACATGGGGGAAAAGATCATCCGCGCACGTTTTCTTGAGTCCTAGAATCCCTTCCCATTCCATTTTAACAATAAACAGTTAAAAGATGAGTAAAAGTTAAAGAAAAATAAATAAATAAAAATATAATTTAAAAAAGTGAAAGATTATCCACAATTAGAAAACTAAACATTTTCGTTCCTGAGTTATAGAAAACTTATTTGAAACGGTAAACGAACTGCAGGTTTGATTTTTCTGCATTGCTAACAAATAATAACTCACCCTTACCTCTACTCCTACCACTACATGCAAAAGGAGAGTTCTACAAATGTGTACATAGATAAGCTACATTTATGTCCAGAAGCAAAACAAGGGGCCATCTTAAGTCTTTAAAAAATATACAATACAAAAGAAAAATAATTCGTTATATATTGCTGTTTTTAAAAAAAATACATTATTATTCTTTTTCATGATCAGTAATTGTATTTGTATTATCTCTAATTGTATAGAAACATTTACGCAGCAGAAAAGATTTTACTTTTAACTTAAATTTATGTACGGACTTCAATTGTTTAATGTCATCTTGCAATGCATTGTAAAGTAACGAACATGTATGTGGATTTCTGGTAGTGAGCTGTTGTTGATACTGACATTTTTTGAACGAGATTTCTACGACGTGTGTTGTAATTATAAATATCAGTATTGCATAAAAATATGTTCCCACCGTTTGGTAAGTCAGTTTTGAAAATGTTTACAGATTCGCAAATAAATAGGGAAGACAATGGTAAGATTCGAATCTCAATGAAGAGAGGCTTGCAGGGATCACGCGAATGTCATTTTCCCATTGTTCGAATAGCTTTCTTTTGCAATCTAAAGATCTGGGTACTACACGATGAACTTCTCTAGAATATTATACCATATCTCAGGCGGAAATGTTCATTTGAAAATACACGCGAGCTGCATACCAGAAGACATAGCTCATGGATTCCATACATAACTACAGCATTCCTAGATATGAACCATATCTACGACAACATATGGCATTCAGGTCTTGTGTACAAAATGCATCAACCCCCGATCAATGGGAATTCCAAATTAAAATCAAATCAAGTTTTATTTCCAACATAGAATTTATCATTAAAATCCACAACATATTATCAAGATCATATCCAATCAACGCAGGTGTACCCCAAGCATCAGCTCTATTGCCTACACTATTTAATATTTTCTCCTACGGCATTCCATCAGAAGGAGATCCAAACGTAGCAAAAGATAACCTCCAAAGAACTGCAGACAAGTACGTAGAATTAACTAAAAATTGGAGAATCAGTATCGATCCACACAACAACAAATACAAAATATTTATTTTCCTTCATCCCCAAGAAATATTAATTCAAAACTTTCGTGATCATTCTCCACGGTTAAGTATTTAGGAGCACTCTTCGACAACTTAACTGGAAACCTCATGTAATTGCAGTCGTATACAAACCAAACGTTTCTATCTTGCACTGATTATAAATCATCGTTCACCGTCAAAAGGAGAATGCAGATTAATGACAGCATAATGCCAATAATGACATACCCAATATAGAGAGGAGCTGCACCAACCACTATCAACAAGCTTAGTGGAGTCCGAAATGAATATCTCAGATCAACACTAAATGCACCATCATTCATCCCGAATCATCAAATCCTCAGAATTCGAGAATTAATTGTATCACAAATGAAGGAGACTGTAAAACTTTCCTCAACAACTCACCAAACACTCCCTGTTCTACAATGTTTAACTTCGGAGGAAACAACAAAATTACCAAAAGACAGATTCAAATCTCTTTAACCTTGGCATCTCTGTCTGTCTGTCATTCTTTCTGTCTGTCTGTCATTCTTTCTGTCTGTGTCTCTCTTTCTGTCTGTGTCTCTCTTTCTGTCTGTGTCTCTCTTTCTGTCTGTG
>BOPP01000004.1:16161071-16207430 GCA_017312745.1 Gryllus bimaculatus | reverse complement strand
CTCTCTCTCTCTCTCTCTCTCTCTCTCTCTCTCTCTCTCTCTCTCTCTCTCTCTCTCTCTCCCATCCATACCCTACTAACTTCTTACTTACCTGTATACTTGTCAAAACCCAAAATTCAGAGAGGAAAACCAATCTAGGCTTAAGGATGGACATATCCTAACAACTTTTTATTATATAATGTATCTTAAAATTCTCGAAAGACCAAAGTCTCGAAGTAGCAATAAATTAAAAAATTAAAAAAGCGTGTATGGCTTATCTCATCATAATTGCTATCATGTGCAAAACTGTAAAGGAACCAATTTTACGCAACTTGTTCACTTTGTTTTCATAAATTAGATGTACAGATATTCTTAATGAGTGAGCACAACTGATGACCTCCATAAACAACCACATCTAGATCAGCTTATTGTCTAGTTTTTGTAATTCATTGAGCGAATGCTGAAATGGCTCCTTTTTTTGCTCTGGAAATAAATGAAGTTTTACTACATGCACGTTTAGTTGAGCTTTCCTTTTGCTAGTTGTGGTAAAAGCAGAGCCGGGGTATGGAGTACTACTTTTTTTTATAAATACTAACAACTCAATTCTGTAGTTAATTTACCAATGCAATAACTCGGAAGCGAAAATGTCTTTTTTTAAATGTCACTAATCTAGCTATGTTGGTTCTTTTATTCATCATTCAAATATTTATGATTAATAGATGCGGAAAGGATTCCAGTGTTCAAGAAAACAAGCGATAATTACACTGAAGAGTCAAAAAAAGGTACACCTGCCTTATATAGACTAGGGCCCTCGCGAGCACGCAGAAGTGCCGCAATACGACGTGGCATGGACTCGACTAATTGACACCATGAATCCTGCAGGGCTGTCCATAAATCCGTTAGAGTACGAAGAGTGGAGATCTCTTCTGAACAGCATGTTGCACGGCATCCCAGGTATACTCAGTAATGTTCATATCTGGGGATTTTGGCGGCCAGTGGAAGTGTTTAAATTCAGAAGAGTGTTTCTGCCCCCACTCTGCTGCAATTCTGAACGTTTGGGCTGTCGCATTGTTCTACTGGAATTGCCCGTCTGTTGGGATGTGCAATGGGCATGAATGGGTGCAGGTGATAAGTAGAGATCGAACAATGCCCTATTTGACGATTTCATTTCTTTGGATATATTTTCATACAACGAACTCCAAAAAATGGACACCTAAGAAATGGCTTTTGCGTGGTTTTTATATTGCCTATAAATTCCTATAGAAGAGATTGAATATATAAGAATTCTAATGCCTATATAAGAATTGACTACTCAAGTATTAAGAACTTATTAGTGCCTATTTTGATTCTTCCGCAATTTTGATATATTTTGTTCTTATTATTTTGTATTCTACAATATTTTTTGAAAAATCACTGTTGAGATTTTTTTACCAAACTAGTAATAACCCCATAAAATTGATGAGGGTGTCTTCCGATCGAGAAGTTCTACGATCTGTGTGTTTTTGCTTGTCACACGGCAAGCTGGGACAACGCTTAGAATGTATGTGAATTTGAAACCTGCAGAATAAGCTCATCTATTTCGCCAAAGCCCCTTAGGGCGCTGTCCTACAATTAGAAGTGCACAATAGTTTATTTACAACCAACAGCTGCAAATGGATTCCCACTCGAAACTATAGAAAATCATATCACGCTCCTCCTCACACACTTTCCATAGCTTTCTTCAAATCATTAAAATTTATCCCCTCCTGTTGGGCAGAAATCCCATTCAAGTTACACATATTAAAAATCGATTTCCCCTCTATTCCTTCCTTCCAAATTTTCCGAAATGTAACTTCAGGTCTCCCCACAAAGGATTCCTCCTCCAAAAATGTGGTTTATAGAATTACGTTATTAGTATCAAGTTTGTATTAAGCCAACACTACAAAAGTAGAGTGTGATCTCAACATTGTAAAACCTGTTTATAAACTGTAAAAACTGTTTATAATAAAAAAAGGTCATCCCAAACAACAGGATATAACTCTCGTCTTTTCGATCTTCCGGAGAGGAATGTTGAATGAAAGGACGAAGTGTAATTTTTTGTCAGTGTTGTGAATAAGAGGTAAACTGTGCTAAAAATTTACTTCTACAACATAAAACAGTGCAACTTATGCAAAAAATGGGAAAGTGAGAAATACTATTCAACAATTTCTTCGGCAAGTGTATTCATAAGATGAGGATATAAACACTGACTTGTGCCGTGCGCTGAGCGCCGCGAAATTTCCTATTTTAAAACTTGAAAATTCATCAACAATCTTGAAACCCAACGAATTCTAACTTGAAGTGAAACCATTTCTTGACAAAATATAAATATCCACACGAGTCGACTCTCAGAAAATATTATTTAACTCCGCTATATGATTCAAATAAATCAAAGAAATTCTATTTGTTTTAGAGAATTTGAGTAAAACACTTGTATTGTTGCGGTCTGTGAGAAATTGGTTTTATTTTTCGCCTGATAGGGTTACTAGCCCATATGCAAGTTAGTTTGGTGATGGGTATGCCATCTCACTGCCTCCAAACTTGCAGGGCAGTTTTTCGGGTTGCTCGCCCTAGATGCATTGCCTTCCACGGCTTTTGGGTTGCATCTTACCCAGAATGTCTTCACCAGGTTCTCCACGCAAACGATGTTCATGCATGGTTCTTCTAGCAATTTCTTCTCGAAATCCTCTCCTTGGCGTTGGGGTCCTCTTCTGAAGTACTTTTTCGTCTCACCCCCTACCCCTCACCCCTATCACCCATATACCCACATTTTGTTGGTAGATTACAAGAAAGCTTTCGACACTCTAGCCAGGAATATCCTCTTTGAAATATTAAGAAATAAAGGAATCCCCGAACCTCTTATCCTTGTAATTGAAAATATGTATAATAAATCTGAAATATGTATTACTTGGAAACTAGATCGAAAAGCGGAAGTGGACCAAGGTCTATGAGAAGGATGTAGTTTTTCACCGCTACTGTTTGATATCTACATAGACGAAGCTCTTCGTGAGTGGAAGAGCAGATTAAAATTTTATAGCCTAGACCTAACTACATCAAAATTATGGACAATACTTTTTGCAGATGACCAAGCAATAATAGCAGAAGGAGAAGATATATTACAAAAAGCAACGTATGAACTGCAGCGGATAATGGCAGAATATAATCTTGAAATATCAGACACCAAAACGAAAGTGATGGCATTCCAAGGCCGATACCCGATACGCTCAAAACTTGTAGTAAATAATAAAGCAGTAGAGCAGATACAACACTTCACATTCTTGAGAGCAGACATATCATTCTATGGCGAAATCGACATAAATAAGAAAATAGAAAGATTCAATCAAATGAATGGAACTATAAGAAGAACACTTAGTTCAAAAGAGAGAAGAGAAACTCTCATTAAATGTTACAAATTATGTCAATACCAACCTGCTTATTCGGGAGTGAAGTGTGGACAATGACAAAAAAAGATATATCAAGACTGCAGGCAGCGGAAATGAGATTCCTTAGAGCGGTAGCGGGATATAGCCTTTTGGACAGGCAAAGAAACACACAAATCCGAAACGAGGTAAATGTAGAAAGTCTTATAGAGAAATTCACCAACTACAGACTCTCATGGCAAAATGACATGTTGCGAATGAACAACGACAGAATTCCTAAACAAGTGGCAAATTATCAGCCGAGAGGAAAAAGGAATGTAGGACGTCCAAGAATGCGCTGGAGGGACCAAAATTAAGCGGCGTAACAGGCATTATGCCTAAATACTTGAAGAGAAGAAGAAGAAGAAGAAGAAGAAGAAGAAGAAGAAGAAGAAGAAGAAGAAGAAGAAGTAGAAGACTTCTGGCTATATTCGTGGATCAGATACCTAGTGGTTTGATTATTGCCCTGTCCGCATCATTTGCTTTGTGCTTCATGTTACACAATAAATTTCCACATGTAGATCTGTTGTTTCATTTCATTCATTTTCTCAATTAACCATAACAACTGTATGAGACTTTTTGGGAAGAAACACACACTGAAGAGCCAAAAATCTGGTACAGCCATGGGTATTCAACTGAAGATATCTGGAACTAATCAGAATACGGTTCTCCGCTCGTGTGTAAATGTGCTGTTGTAGAACCTCTAGTTACACTAGCGATCAAGAAAACAGTAGGCAAATGATTATGTAGTCGCTCTTAAATTAATGGTTCATCAATTTGAGCTGAAAAAGTTCTCACATTACAAACCCACCGTCTTGAGTACTCAGTGTGCTATTTGTTGATACAGGCCTTGAATTAAAATCTTGGCAACTTTAACTGACAATGTTTCTTCAATCCGAATCATCTCGCTATTTAATGGACTGTAGCCGCGCCAACAAAGCGCAGTTATATCGAAACTAAGGAGCAGAACTCACATTATTCCTGTTATTTGTTTAGATAGGCCTCGGATTCGTATGTGCTCAACAATTTCAGCTAAACAATTCCCAAACAACAAACCCTTCTACGAATAACGCAGATCATTTCTAACATATTTTCCATAGGAGCATTTACTATTTGTTGAAATAGCTCTATTAGTTGAAAAAGCCTTATATTCTTTGAATTAGCGAACAAAATATATCATTTCTAAAAGTTAAAGGCCTACATAAACATATAGCACATAATTTTGTTAATAATATATTAAAATAATCTGTGCTCTGCTCGATAGTAGCGCAGTTCGTAGTATAGTGGGTGGCTTTGCAGTTGTGATTTCTTTGACATAATGTCGGTGACATGCAAAGCCTTTTTCAACAATTAATAATCTTATGCCTAAATTGTTAGAAATTAGTGGTATGCTCGCAAGTTTAGAAATAAGTTAGTTTTGATGGAGCGACTTAAGAAATAAAAGAAAATTTACTTAGAAATTTACTTATAAAAGAGGTAAATCCATCCAAATTCGTTTCAAAATTCCTAAAGTGGCCAATTGGTTTTCGGCGTTTTGAGAGAATTACATCCTTTTGAGGAAACTGGGAAATGTTGCCTAGAATTGTTTAATACAGATTAATAATAATAAAAGAATATTTACTAGTCTTTTGGGTAGGTCATACCGATGCCGAATGTTTGGAACTGAATAAATTACACAAATTGAGTTACAAATTAACAAGAGTATTTTTCTCAAAATAAATAGTAGGGAACGAAGAAACGGCAGATATTCTCAATTAGCATTTAATTCAGTCACCTATTTGACTACTACATTAATAGAAAAGTTTAAACTCTACTCCCCACTGTGTGAGATTTTCCCTTCGTCTTGTAGTCCTAGAGTCATAAAAACGTAATTGACCCGCGTTTCATATTCGTACAAGAAATCTGAGGTCTAAGCAGAAGTTAATGTTGCTGGTTTGCCAGAAGCACATTGGAGTGCTGTGGACTTTAAATCCTTCAAACTATAATAGTTTTTTGTGATGCCACGTCTCACATCTGTGTACAAAATACAATTATTCAAAAGAACGTGTTCTAACATCTTTCACAAGCACAATGCAAGCTTGCCCGAAGGTAAATACTACGTCAAAATAAAATTTACAAATCAAAAAGACATTAAAAAAATTACATTTACGTTCGTGCCAAACAAAATAAGAGAGATGGTGTGTCCATGGTACGACAGTACTTTCTCGCGTTACTCGAAATTGTTATAAAATATTGAAATATTGTAATATTGTACTAAAAATTCAATTACAAGTTGAAAAAGTCGAATTTAACCAATTAAAACGAAGCGCTTGTTGGGCTTATCTGCGTTTATTTCGATAGCCAGAAATATTAGTTATTTCTAACTTTTGCATACGAAACAAACATGAATAAATTTAACAGTTACAGTATTTGCAGCAAATTGTGCAGAAAATAAATATTATTTCACACAAGCTTGCCATTGTATTGAAGAGAGCAGAGACAATTTTCGAATACCTTAATCAGTAATCAAATCTTCAAGTAAAATATGTCTATCGTTTCTTCTGTATCAAGGACCGACAAAAATAGATTCTGACTACACCACGTGTTAGAGAAAGTAATTTACTATATAGAGAGCAAGATTTATTTGCTTTTGGATTACCACGAAACGATAATAAGAGGTTTTCGGTCGATAATTTGCCTTTTTTTTATCTCGCAGCATTACAATACTCTTTATACTACGAAAGCAGTAGCGAGAATGTAAAAATTATTGGCCGTTGACAGCCGTATCACAGTTCGTACTCAAATGGGTGGATTTGTTATGGGAATGTTTTCAGTTTTCACGAATTGATTGAATGCTTAGAAGAGCTTCAAAAAGATGAAGAACATATTCATCATGATGAGCATAATAGCGACGGATGAAGATATTGGGATATTGAGAAACTGAACACTAATAGTCCCTTTGTAAAAGTAGTTACCTTTTGTAAAGGTAAGGACGGTGAATCACTTCGAATTAGTTCTTTCAAGTAGAAATAAAGCAAAAAAACCTTATCAAAACCTTTCTTAGGCCAAAAACATTTGCTAGAAACACCACAATTCTATTTAAATATCGTTTAATAGGCAATTATTGCTGCGATTGACAAAATTATTCACTACACTAATACATATATTCAGAAAGGAATAACAGATCTCAACTACCAAAGAGACGTCATATTGATCGGGAAATATCGGTTTTGGAGAAAATCGGCCTAACTGTTTAGGCCGTAACCCTACCGACCATGGACCATTGACCGACAGACCCACGCTTTGCCGTCAATAGATTTTTCGGAATCAAAAATACACAAAACATGGATTCTAGCTACACCACATATTAGAGGAAGTATATAGAAACAGTATTTATCCACTTTTTGGTTTCCAGGGCCCGGCATTAGATTTTCCGCCGAAAATTCGACGTTTTCCGGCGTACGATTACATCATTTTCTCTTCTTACGAAATACATGTGAAAAATAAAAGAATATGTTCTACTGCTATTTAGTTTGCATAACTGTGATGATATTGATGTGGAAATTGGAAAAATATCTATTATTTTGGACTACAAAAAAAACAAAGGGCACTGAGAACACATTGTTCATATTCAAGTGCAGATAAGACAAGAATATCGGTAATGCCACTATTATTTCGAATTCCATACCGATATTTAACCAATTTAGTTTCTATGCAACTGCAGGTAAGACAAAAACGTTCTGAATGTTTCAATTGTTCGATATCTTCACTAGTGATGTTTAGGGCAAACAATCGAATAAGTCGCTCTATCGGAAGGGCATTTTTGACAAATTCTGCATTTCAATTAATTGAGAATAATATGTAACAGGACGAGACTTACTTCACCAGAGCAAAATTTACTTTCCTTAAAAAAAGATTTTATTTTTATCAAAATACAGAGGAGAATGTGTAGTATCCGGGGAAATTGACAGTCACACCATTGCCATGAATGTGGAGTTCGGAAGTACAATAAAACAACTGTGCGTTGCTTTTCGTGCAAACATGTATTGGCGAAACCCATTGAAACCGGCGCGAACTGTGCATTAATTGTCCATGAAATAATGATGCAGTACTGTTCACTTAAATATAGCTCGTTAAATTCAAATTTGATAAAAAAATGAAATGCAATTTGTTCATTTCACCATTTTTTCATGTTTTCTTTGCTGTTTACATTTGAGCTAGGTTTACTTTTTTATTTTGAGAAATTTTAGTTTCAGAGTTTTATTTCGATTTAAACAAAGAAATATTAAATTTTACAATTTTCTACACTACGCAATGATGACTTCACAACGTATTAGGGAAGTAAATTACAACTCAGAGCACCAAGAGTTTTTCACTTATTTAGTATCAGGAACTCACAATACGAGTTTTTCTGTGGAAGAAACCGGTTTTTTGCTGCAGCGTAACAAAATTTTTCTAAACAAAGTAGAAGTGTGCAATAATGTAAAAACAAGTATATTTTCATATCTCAAATATTTTGCATCACAAAACAGTACTTCCTGCAATCTGAATGTTTCTTCAGAACATTGAACTAACGAAGAATTTCTTCAAATATTTTAATATTTAATACATATTTTCTCTAAAAATTAACATAATTAAAGATCAACTTAACGAATATAATTAACCCTTGATAAATCTGAAAATAGGATAGGTAAATAATACAAGTGTTGAATCCTTCAGATCTGATCAACAATCGTATGGAGTAAAAATGTATAATTGAATTGAATGATGGTCCTGTGAATTCAAAAATCCGCAAATATTCCACAATTAAATACTCTGTGGTAAAGTTCGATGGCAGTGGCAAATACAGACAAAAATATGAGCAATTAAATTGTACTGTTTACTTACAGGGAAGCTATAAACGCATGAGATGGGCATTCATGGGAAGAAGATATAGAAGAGGTTGAAATGCTTTCAAAATTATGAAACGTGTGACACAGTTGACCGCGCAAACGTTCAAGAGAAAAGATTATTGTAAATTATTGGATTGTCAAAGATAAACATACTGCAGATGATATGATCCCAATACTCCCAATGATATACAGCCCAAAACTCGTTCCGCACGGATCCAGACAGAAATGCGGAAAAATATTTCGACTGAGCCTATAGTCCAATGATGAATTTCGAGACATTTCGATTTGTACTAACCGTAGCTGCAATAAACAAATTATACGACAAGTGTATAGGAAGATTTCTAATATCGTAAACCAAGAAGCACATTAAATTCTAAAACTAAAAATTGTATATCTCTCACGCGAAATTGGACTTTGTTCGTTCAAATAAGTGCACGGTGTAGTGAAACAATGGGGATTAAAATTATCCAAAAACGATCCTTGAGGTAACAAGAATGCGGGATTTATACCAATTAGTTTCTGTGTAGACAAATGCTTATCATACGAAAAAGTACTCTACTAGTTGTTAAAACGATGATAAATTTTAACAAGTGCTACCACAGCACATACTTTCTTGCATCCTTTCTAACATTTGTATTTTTTTTAAATTAATAAAGTTGACCGAAAATTAGACGTGCACCTTTCTTTTAGGAGTCACCTGTTCTGCTCCTGAAGAAAAAACTGGAGGGGCTTTTAGGAAACTGTATTGTTTATAAATAGAGCTAACTGCAGAAAAACGACCGAAACGTCGGCACCTTTGCCGTGGATGCGGCGTCACCCGGATAGCCAATTAAATGCTGACTCCGGCTCCGGAAGCCTACACTCTCACTTTCAATGCACTTTTCCATTTCAAATAAACAATTGCGTTCTGCATTGAAAATGAACGATGTGCATTTGCAGATGTTAAGGTAACAAAACTTTGGGTCTATCAGTTCAGTCAAACCTCAAATGGAAATGAATTGAACACAAAATTAGGTTCGTTATTCTACGCGTTCAGAACTGTTTCCATTCAGTGAACCTCCATTCTTCTCGTTGCAAATATTTCGCGAATGTTCTTTTCCGCCTATGATATGGCTTAATATTCTGGAGAAAAATATCGTATTAGAAGGACACACAGCATATATATAATCGTAAGAATTGTACGAATGATAAGCAAATCCCGCCTTCATTATTCCTGCACGCCTCTCTTTATTAAACTAGGAATTGTACCATTTACTTGGACCTTTATGGTTTTTGTCAAAAATGATGTACTCAAACGTGGAAACAATTTTCAGCTAATACCGATATCTGTAAGTATAACACCCAACGTACTAATCATATTCATCAGGTATCAGGTTCAACAGCACACTACAAAAAGTTCACAAACAATATATGTGCATTATTTTACAACACATTGTAAGATGGCAATCACTGATTAAATTTGGTAAACAAGTTTAAGTGCCAAATAAAGTCTTTCCTGCTTCTTCTGTAACTGTTTCGATACAATTAGATACTATGCTGAGCATCAAAAAGGAAAGTAATATTAATTTTAAAAATGATATTTAATACATTATTTACAATACCATTTGGAATGTGTAATTCTAAACCACCTGTAACAAGTACTGTATCTCAACTGCTGGGTCAATGATGCCCATCTCGATCATGTTTTTTGTCCAGTTTCCCTGATCCTTTGAGCGAATGTTGAGATGGTGTTTTGTTGTTTTGCTTCTGAGCATAAATGTAACATCACTATCTGTGGACGTCTTTTAGAGTCCTATGGGTAATATGGTTATTAAAGTTATCGTTCTTCATGGCCTCACGGCAGGAAGTCCTCCACAATTCCTTCACAAAGGGCACAAAAAGGCTCATTGCCAAACTCTGTAGCTGTTTTCGCAAATAGTTTTTATTACACTGAAGCGATTTTTTTAAACAACTTTCCAAAAATGCTCATTTTATCTCTATACAGAACTCAACTAGTATATGGGTTACTGTATCGATTCCGGAATCCCAGAAAACGTGCACAGAATACACTTCTACTCATGGCACGTCACACATATTTTTTAACGTTTTGTGAAGTTAAATAAATAAATTGGTTATCTTTGACCCTTAAACAACAACTGCGGAGTGTCAAAATGCTGTATTGAAACGAAGGACCATCTCTCTGATTCATGTTCAATTGATCTGGGGATCGCGCAGGGTTCGGTTTTATGTCCTGTCTTCTTCTTTCTATACGTGAACGATACTCCTACATCGATTCGAAGCGGCCGAACAGGTATCTCTCTTTCCTAATGATAGGAATATTCATTGCGAAAAAGATGTAACAAGTAGTAGAATATTCATCGCTTGATATTGGCTTCGTAATAACAGTAAATGAAGAAAAAATAATTTCAACGTAGTTTTTCATTTCAAATAATCAATTAAGAACTGCATTGAAAATGATGGATATCTGACTACCGGTAAGATAAAATATTCTGATCACTCAATTCACTCAAAATTGATTCTGGATTTAAATGAAATGTCCATTTAAATAATTTGAACACATAATTAACTTCATTATGCTAAACATTCAGAATTTTTTCTAATTCAGTGTGTCTTCACACAGCTCATGAGGTATACTTTGCGACGCCGAAGGTATGTCACAATAATTTAGTCAAATACGACCTATAAATCGCAGAATTCTGTTTTATATGAAAGAAGATTATGAATAAGAAGCAAATACGAACTGCAAGCCTTTCTTCATTAAGCAGGATTACTGCAAGCCTTTCTTCATTAAGCTGGAAATTTTACCATTGCCTTGCTTCTTAATTTGTCACTGTTTTATGTCAAAAAATGAAGTTGACGTTCTGAAGGGTGGAAAATATTTTAATTCCAAATAGGTGTTTACAATTATAATACACGTCGTATAAAACATATTAATTCGATCTTCGTATCAACAAATAATACACATTCAATTACAATACATTATTCTAGAAGACATTGATAAATAACATTAAAACATTAAAATGCTCAGTATTTTTGTTTTGTTTCGTATCTCATTTTAAACGATTATAAACTTTCCTAAGGCTCAAAAGGGAAAACAAAATATTCATAGAAAATATTTTTATAACCATTACTTACCATATATACTGTATAATTTTAAACACCTAATTTGCCTATAACAGTTATTTTGATAAACCTATTAATAAATGAGGTGCTCGGGAATGTACACAGACCAATCATCTGGAGTGACTTTTACGCTAGAGGAAAGTTCAACTTCTATAAATCAATTGATCAACATAGGAAGAATATTCATTGTATTAAAAATATTCCATATATGTTATTGTATTATATAATTCTACTTTGCTAGTATAAACAAAAAAGTTAATATTTCAATTCTTCTTGTTGAATGACTTTCCACCGTCTGATCTTCAAGACAAAATACTACCAATGCAGAAACTGAAAAAATCCTATGCGGTCTCCAGCCTATTGAGAGATTTCTACGGTTTGGTACATACCTAGGAAGTCGGGAAAAATACAAAAATATCTATATTACTTATTTCCAACGCGCGCAGAAATTTAAAGTATAATATGCAGCTTCCGATCGATTGAGAAGTGTCAATGGTTTCGTTAGTTAGGAAGAAACACGGGAAATATATAAATACCTCCTCTAAATTACTAATTGCTAATGCGCACAGAAACTGAAAGACAAGAAATCTGCCTCCGGCCAATTGGGAGGTGTCAATGGTTTTGTTAAATAGCCACAAACTCGGGAAAGATACAAAATACTTAATTACTCTTCAGTGAAAATGATGTGGGAAAGGCGATAAACAAGGAAATATTCTCAAGAAAATATTATTGCTATTGATTTAGATAGCTTTAACTTTATTTTTATGAATTTGCCCAATTTTCTATTAAATTTAAATGTTGTATTTTACAAGTATATCTTGTGCTTATATACTACCCTTATATATTATATAAAGTACCCTTGTGTATCTTTCGTTGTTAGAATTTGTATTGTAGATAAGAGTATTGCCGTGATATCTACAAATTGGGCGATGTTACTTCTTTGGAGGTCGATATCTGCTATGAACAGGTGGAACAATTTAGGTTACAATGGTGAGACTTGTGGAAGGCCTGCCTGAAAAACGTGAGGAATGGATTAATGCCAAAATAAAAATGCAGAAGTTCATATTTGTTTACTTAATGTAAACATTTCTACGATTAACAGTCCATGAAAAAGGGTGAAATAAATGAGTATCTCGTCTCTTATGCTCAGAAATGGTTTGGCAAATATTATTCCTTAACCAGCCTCAATTCAATATCCTAATATTGCCGGCCATATTCAACAACTTCCTTTCCATAATTTTAAGGATGATAATTATAAACTGTAAACAAAACCAGATATATTACACACATATTCACTGATAGCATAAATAGTTAAGAGATTTCAAAAAAGAGAAAATATTCAAATTAACTTTGAATCTTATTAATATAATATTATTAAAATATAATTATATTATGATAATAAAATTACATTTACAAAATATAAATATTGAATAGGAGTACGATGAACAAGTCACGCAAACTACTATACGTGCAGTGTACGTCGAATATAATGGCACAGATTTCAGCTCCGGCTGTCCCCTATCGATAGCTGTCTGCGTCGCACCTCTCCGGAAACCGCAGGTCCGCTACGCTAGTACTGGTGGGCCATTGCGGTTCGGCTGCTCTCGGGACTCTTGGCCGTCCTGAATTTACGAGTTTCTAACCCAATGCGTGCGTGACAGTTCAAGACAAAGTGGTAAGACGATCCTTGCAACACTATACGAGGATTCTGCCAAGTCACAGATAAAGGACCGAAAGAACATTTTAGGTCTGGACTGAAATATATTGTAAAATTAATATCCGAAACTGATTTTTCCGAATGATTTAATATTTTTCTTTAATACTCTGTTTCATATAATATTTATGTCTTTTTAGAATGTACTGAATAATTGTCAGTAAGCATTATAATCTTCTCACCCCCGGGTAATGAGAACATAAATTCTAAATATAAATTCCATTATGGTAAACGTATTTTAATATGACAGCTTTAATTTTCGATTGACTCTAGCTGAAACCTTTTGTAATAATAATTTTAAAACCTAAAAGTATAATACATGTATATTCTTTGTCTAAAATTCTTTATAAGATATAAAAGTTTAGTAAACTTTCAAACCATACACAAAAAAATCAAGTTAAATCGTAAAGGAAAAAATTAATGTATTAAAAATATTGAAATAAAGTTTTTACTATAGGCCAATAGTCTATTTATTGAATCATAATTAGCTGTCGCGACAAACGTTTTCATATCCCTAATAAGCATTCTACAAGTAATACAATTTTTCTTCCTAGCTTGTGGTTGTGATGGATATAAAAATGACAAAATAATAAACACGAAAATACAGAATTAAAATAGGGAAATTTAAAGAAAATTCGATGGCTTTGCCCATTTTAACGCCTAATGCTCGGCTTGTGCGTTATTGCTTTCACTCCCTTCGCCCATTATCTAACCGAAATTCGGCCCCTTTTGTTATCTCCACCGTGCACCCCCATCGCCCGCTTCCTCCGCCCTGCTTCTTCTTCCCCAGGAGACTGATCTGCGAAGGCGGCCGAGCGGCCATGAGCGACGAGGGCCTTGCGACGTGGCGTGGCAACGCTCAAAGAAATAAACGGGCGCGTATTAAGCTCGGCTCCGATAAGGCGAGGCAAATGATAGCTGCGCCGCATCCGGCTGACTCAGGCGCGCCCCCCGCTCCAGCCGCCCGCTCGTCGCTCCTCGCCGCGCCTCCTTTCGCCCCGTCCTTCGCCGTCGCACAAATGCGGCAAAGAAACTGCTTTGATGGAAAGTTGACAGACGCGGCGCGGAGAAGCAAGACGTAGCGCGGTGGCGGCGGCGGCGGCGGCGGCAACAGCTCGCGGTGCGCGCTTCGCGTCAGAAAGAAGGGGGAGACAAGTAAGCAAACAAGCAAGCAAGCGCAGGCAGGAAAGCGGGCGAGCGCGCGGGGCGGGCGGAAAGGCGGGCGGCTGCCGGCGGCGGACGGCAGGGACGAACAAGGGCGGCGCGGGGGCGGCGCGGGGGCGGCTCGCGGCCTCGTGCAAGAGAGAGCGACGGGCAGAGGCGGCAGCTGAAGCGTCGTGCAGGGCTGCGCGCGGGGGTGGCGCGAGGGCGGCAAGCAACGCGCAAGGAGGGAGAGACGAAGATAAATAAGAAAAGATAGCGGCCCGGCCAATCAGGAGGCAAGACTTCACTCATTTACCATGAAGGCTGGGAGCTATCTGCAGCTGGCAGTTCCATCAATAAAAAGCTTTATTATCATAGAGGAAGCCGACTATCAACATGGTGGAACAAAACAGAGGCAGACAGCTAATTGTACGTACTTCGCTAGCTTTTATTGCGGCCGCAAGGCGCTCTGGGAGATGGGACGGAGAGGAATGCCGTGAGGGAAAGTCACATTTCACGCCCGGAACGCAAGGCCGCCCCGCCGCCACTTCCACCGCCGCCTCCACCGCCGTCGAGGCTCGCTAGCAACGACTATGGTCGCAGTATTTGATCCTAAATACGCCGAAGAACACGGCGTGGCGGCGTGGGAGGCGCTCCTTGTCCCGCCACCCGCCGGCCCACCGCGCGCTGCCTTCGCCACCGCCGCCGGCCGCCGCCGCCGCCGCCGCCGCCGCCGCCGCCGCCGCCTTCCGCAGCGCGCCGCGCACACGCATTCGCTATACACGCCCGCGCATTCAACGCGACCTGCTGCACGCGGCGCTCTCCGCCTCTCGCCCGCAGCACCGCACGCCGCGCGCTCGCGCACACTACTTCCCCGCGCCCGCGGGCCCCGCGCCCCCATTAGCGCTGCCAGCATTGCGCAGATCGCGCAAATTATGCGGTTAGCCGCATGTGTGATATGCGCGTTACTACGGATTTCGTGGTGCTCGACGCACAAAAAAGTGAGAAAACGCTTTGTACAGCGATCACTTCGTATACCATGAAATTCTGTTTTGATTATACTGTACAACTGTGAATCAACAATAATTTTTTAAATGAAATAAATGATGGCGATAATGATAATTATGATCCAATTATAGGATAGCCAGGGGCACATATCCTATTCAGCCTGTAGTAGACGAGACGCTTAGACGAACGCCCATTGTTACGACAAAACCTACTCACCTGCGTGCACATCACCACCAAGAATACTGCATTTGATTTTGCTATGTGGTTAAGTATATCTTGCATAATTGTTGACATTTCAGTTTAAAACCCCATTAGAATTCAATTTATGCCGTCTGGTGAAACTGACTTTTCGCTTTCAGAATCACTCTCCGGATAGTATCGTTCAGAATATACACACGTCGTTTTAAAAGTTTGATACATCGATTTTTATAGCGCATATTATATATATATATATATATATATATATATATATATATATATTTCTTAATGTTTTCTTATATACTTTCTCTCTCTCTTTTCCTTTTTCTCTTTATTTGTCTCGCCTTCATGGACACTCACTCGTACCCATACATACTCAATGCGCGCATCTCACACACAAACACATTTTCACAGCAGGCATTTTCATGTCCCTCCGCTTCACTCTTTCAGCGATTAGTATGACATCATTTATGTCTCAATCTTGCAAACAAATACATTCGCCACATTCTGATAGTTTACGTGCAGTGCGCGGAACCATCACTTCCGTTCATAGTTCACATAGTTTAATGAAGACATTGTTTTAGCTCCTTTAGCCCTTACGCCACCTTCATGATCTTCAACCACTTCTAGCCTACATAGGCTTCGAGCTCAAGCGACGGTATAGAAGAAGAATAGACAGCTGCCAGGGTCTAGTTTGAAAGAGGCCACAGTCTGATGGGAATTATAGAGACCGTAGTTTCGGTGTAGTCGATTCCGTAACTTCAACTGATCAGTTTCTAGCGATTGATAGAGCTGTCTCTTCACAACGGGACAGAAACTTCGCAGATCCACCTTTCCTGATGAGTTCCATTTCCACAATTAAGGTCAAGTAGAGAACTGATCAACGCCACAACGACCCTTCTCTCGAAGTGGAGTTGATGTCTCGAGCTGTTCTAGAACGCGCAGATCTTCAACACGAAAATGCGAATGGTGCAAAGGGACAAAGCATGCATAAAAAAGTTCAAGAGTGAATAGTTGTAAACATGTAATGTATAATTTTAATGAAATCTAAGGTTTTATATCCCTCTTTCTTCGTATTTATTTAATAAATTTTAGAAAAGAAGAAAAAAAATATTTACTTCCGTTTTTAGCGCTTCTGTAGGACAGCTCCTTGAGGCACAGTGTCTTCCGAAAGAGAAGGAATACTTCATTCTCTTTTTCAGTTGCATTTCAAAATATATGTATTTTTCTGTGCCCAAACGCAAATTACGTCGATTGGAATATTGAATATTTTTCTCGGAGTTCAACGAAAATTGTGTCTTAAAAGAGTATTACTAATTCCCGAAATATTACTAAAATTAGCGCTTAGCTGAGCTGTGTACTTGCTGGTTCCTCAAGGTTACATCCATGTTGAGATTATCAAAACAAAGAGCTTTTTAAGTTATTCCCATTTGTCGGAAAAACAATAAAAGAAAGATGAAGGGACATCAAGCAGGCTCGCCGTAGGAAAAATGCGACCAATCGTCATCTCACCCTACGATGCCGATTCCTGCTCACGCACGTGCGTACGCACCCTTTCCGCGTTCGCATTCTTCCGCTCCCCTCATCCTCCCCTCGCCCCCGCCCGCACGCGCTCCCCTTCCCTCCCCCTCCCCCAGCGCTCCGCACGTCTTCCGGGGGCGCCGGCCGCCGCAGCCGGTCCGTGCGTAATTGCTCCCTACCGCAAGCGCGCCCCACACGCTGCAGCCGCGAAGAGCCCGCCGCCGGCTGACCCTGGGGCCAGGAGGCGCGCGCCGCGCCGCCTCCGCTCCTCTCCGACGGGAAGGCACAGCTCGGACCGGGAGGCCTGGGCGGGAACGGCGGCTGCAGCAGCAGCAGCTGGCGCTGGACGGCGCCGGCGGCGGCGTGCGAGGCAAGGTCCGGCGCGGAGAGGAACTGGTCTCCGGAAAGAGACTCCGCGAGATGCTTCGTCTTCCGCCCTGGCGGACCCCCCTGCCCCCGCCCTGCCCCGCCCCCCGGGCCCCGGGCCCCGCCGGCGGCTTCCCGCGGGGAGGCAACGACCGAGAGCGTTCCGCGCCCCCCCGTCACCCTCCTGCGGACCAGCGGAGGACGCGGGAACTGGGGCTCGAAAAATACGACGCGTCATTCAGCGCGGACGCCGTTGCTAACCGTTTGCCGCGAGGTGTATCTCCCGCTTGCCAGCCGGTGGGGTTGAGAATCACTAGCAACAGGTGTCGCTCGTGATGGTTCTATTTGCGTTTTTTTTTTATCAAGAACACTCAAAGAACCAATTTACTGAATTCCAATTGTAGCACAAGTCACTAAGCATAGTTCCATTTTTTAGAAGAACTAGAAAATATTTATCAGAATAAAAATGCGTGTGAATTTTTCACTATTACTTTATTTTTAACAAAGCCACCAAACGTATTTAAACATTACATCGAAGCGCAAAATGAGGTTTTTATTTCCTCAGAATGTGGTATCATTCATGTTTTTAATTTACTACTAGTCAATCACACCTTCGCCACTGGAAAAACGTATGGGTTGTACATAATTTCCATTTTGCCAAACACATGAAAGTTCGAACACGTCTGTATGTTGGACGAGCACAAACTGCAACCGCCACGTGTGGTATGCTATGCTGTATCAGATCTCTTGAGATTCTGTGCCTAGCATTATAGTGCTGCAAGTCGACACCGCGTATAAGCAGACCAGACGTCGACAACGAAGATTACGATGTTCCAATGTCAAAAAGGGGTAGTTGTACCAACACTGGTAGCAGCGAGTAGAAGGCAACGTATCAAGGTTCGAGAAAACTGGTGATTGCAAGATAGTGATTTGGAGTCCGGCAAGGTGACAGAAATTTGCTTCATTATTACACAACGGTAAGTTTGCTGGAATCCTGTTCTTAAGCCGATTGCTCTGAGCAGTGGTTTTCATGACAATTTTCAAGCGAATGTCGCAGCACCGTCTTCAAAAGGACATGAACAGCGGGCGATCTTGATTATTTTATCATAGGGAGTAGGCCCGTCTTCACCCACCCTGCCATTATTGGCGTACGCAGATAATGCCAGGCAGATAGGCCTCAAAGACACTGCAAGAGCTAGGGAATTACGCTAGGAAAAATAACTGAGAGATGTTATAGCGATAAAGTTTAATGAATAGAAACTATTTTTGTCCTCGGGGCATAAACAAAAGTTTCAAGTATGATGTATTCTTAAATAAATTTCGTTATAAGTGGAAAAGGACAGGAATAATAAAGTACATATTCTATCATTAAGCATTCACCTGCAAGTCAGATTTTTTTCTGTCACATCCTCGTATGTCTTTCAAGAGAAAATCGTCAAAAACTGCAAATGAATTTTGATGCCAACAATGTATAAGATGCAGTATTGAAAATGGCTATTTTCAATAATCTTCAAGATACAAGTTAAAAAGTAGAATGCTCCGGAGTCTTTACACAATTTCTGTTTTACTGGACATTGTTTATTTGATATGTATATATATGTAAAATTATTTCAGATTACATTTTCCATCGTAAATCTTATCATATGGGAAGCGATTGTTTACAGTTAACGACTAGTCGATGTTTTTATTTTCCTTCAACTGAAAGAGAGGACACAAAGAAGTTTCAGAAACAAGTACTTCCGACTCTTTAAATTTTCAACTAGATCAAGTCCGTACAAATTGAGACTTGCTTAGCAAATAGACACAGTGTTGGTAAGATTAAATTATATCAGTGATGTTACAAAAGCACATTAATTCTCGCATTACTATTAATAACTACAACCCAATATTATATTACTGCACAAGTCTGAAAAAGTGTTTCCAACCAGAAAAATGGTTTCCGCCATTGGGAGCTAGAACGCCATTCACGTTACCGCTTCACCCTCAGCATCATAGATAAACCCAACCTTCACAATGGTTTTAATAAGTTAAAAATTTGTATTTACCATTTTCTAAAATCCAGAGATTTTAATTTCCATTGTTTGAAGATGTGATTTAAGGAAGATATTTAATTTAAGACAAAAATGTTTAACATCAATGATGTAATTTTGTAATGTTCATTACTTGTTTGCAATTTCAGTCATTGTTTGTAGAGTTCAATCAAAATGATTTTTTAAGCGAGCTTGGATTTACTTAAAATCAATTTTAAGAAAAAAAATGGAGCCGTTTTTTTAAAATTATAAATTGCATTGAAATTAAGGAAAAATTACTCGAAAATTCTCGTTTTATCAAAACATACTACACGACATTATTTATAGATTAATTTTTTATAATCAGATTTCATTAAAGAAAAAATCTCATTAATAATGTACTCCAGCAATATTAATCTTTTGCCGTTTAAAAATGCAGAAAGTTTGGTGAAAATAAGACCTGTGCCATTTTTATAAAAATATTTTGCGTATAAGAGAAAAAATTAAGGAAATAATTTGCAGCCTATTTTGTTTGGAAACTGTTTTATAAATTGTTTTTATTTTTCTTAAATCCACGAACACTACAAGTATTTTCAAAAATTGTACATGCCTGTACTTAAATGTGTATTTTTAAGAAGGAATTTAAATGAAGAAAATTCTCTTTTTTTAATATTGTTGTTTTCTAGTTTGTTTTTTTTTTTTGCAATTTTCGAACATAAAGTAAGTTTTTTACTTCTAGGCTGTCCGGGTGACGCCGCGTCGTTGGCAGATAGGCCGACGTTTCGCCTCACTACCCTGAAGAAGCCTGCGCCATGACAGGCGAAACGTCGGCCTATATGCCAACGACGCGGCGTCACCCGGACAGCCTAGAAGTAATGAACTCGGGCCGCGGAAGCCTACGTGTACATAAAGTAAGTTTGTCAAAAATACGATTTCCACCATTTTATCCGTTTTTTGCAACTGTATCAGAAAAAAATAAAGAAAAATATTCAGGCATTTTTGAAAATAATTATTTAAAAATTGTCAATATTTCACTCAATGTTTCACGTAATATTTCACGAAAACTACATTTTGAAACATGTTACATGAGTTTATTTAATGATCTCTCTTTGAAAAAGATTTCATCAAAAAAGTATATTAATATTCAATATTTGCACCAATACGCCGAAAAATTTGAACTTTTAATGAAAAAGGTACCTGCGCCATTTATTCAAGTGTTCTTTGTTCTATCTGACGTAAAAGTTTATTCGCGAAATATCGAGCCATTTTTGTGAAAATTTTGATAAGGTTGAGTCTTCATGTAAGGTACCCCCAAAAATCATAACATTTGTTTCGAACTCGCAGAGCTTCGAGTTTCTTTAGATCGATTAGGGAATGTCAATTTGAGAGAATATCATCTGTGCAGATTCGGCGCTATCGTTGACTACAAACGCACGCACGCACGCACGCACGCGCGGACGAACGGATGCTCAGACAGACACACAGACCCTCAGACATACCCACAGACGGTCAGACAGACGGTCAATCAGACAGACAGACGATCGGACAGACAGACGGTCGGACAGACAGACGGTCGGACAGACAGACGGTCGGTCAGAAACAAATCTCTACCTTCAATAACGAAGGAGTTGGAGAGTTACAAAACGCTGTTGTAATTTTCAAAACTTTAAATATTTTAATAAAAATGGGTCTTACGATTCTTTATTCGTGCATTTTGCTCTATTAGAGAAAGAAAATAAACTAAATATTTGGGGCAAATTTTGAAAAATCCATGAACTTCAGTTCAAATGTTGATAATTAGGGGAATTTATTGTAATAAAAAAGCAAAAAATGTACATATATATGTAATTATGTTTTAAAAAATATGTAGGAAAAATTTAAAAAATATGTAAAATACAAATTGAAGTTAGTCTTTAAAATTGTTAGATAAATCGTGCATTTTCAAGTTTTCAAACAAAAATGTAGATCAGGTCTCAAAATAGATTTATAACGGCTCAATAAACATTCCACATCTACAGAAGTAATTGGAGCATATTTGAACGCTGATATCTTCACTGGATTAAGTTCTCCTTCCAGTGTAGTGGTGACTTTTCCTCCGCTAATAATGTTGGAGACTTTTTCATTTCTTTTCAGACTGGATTTTTCTCCAATGAATCTTGTAATTTCTTTAGCATTTTTTCTGTGTTTCTCTTGCTACGTCTTTTAATTTTGCTAATGCACTGTTAATGACTTTAATACTACCAGCGCTAACAGCATGTTTTGAGCCACAAGCTTTGCAATAGCATGTACTAGACAACTTCCCTTTGCAGAAATGAAAGCCAAATTGTTACTCAGTCTGGAATCATTATTCAGAGATTTTTGTTTTTGTAGTGCCGCAGATGAATCTGTATCTAGCATTAAAAGAATACCTTTTATTTGTTCAAAGTTTTAACAATAATATTTAGCTGCGTCTAACCACGTGCTCATCTTGTAATTACCGGCTGTGAAGGCAAATTCATTTCAGGAAAACTGATTTTAACCATTTTCACTCTGATTTGGGCTTTCAAAAACACGTTTTTAACAGTCGACATCAATGTATCACCCACCCCCTCTGAAATTGATATCGAATAGTTTCTGTCACTCGATGAAGAGCATGTACTACGCACGTAAGATGAATCATCTTTGAGTAGAACACATTCAATGCACACCCCGCTTTCACCATATAAGGAGCATCATCAGTACAAAAAACACAGTTTTCATGAATGATACTCATGAAACTCAGAGGCCACAGCAGACTCATCGAGTCACTGATAAATCTGGCAATTATTTCGTGGTTGAACTTTTCTAAAACTTCACAATTAAATAGAACATGTGTCGAACGAATTTCACGGCCATCTTTCCTTCAATAATATTTGCAATATATCTACCTTCAACGGCAGTAGTTTAATCCACTGAAACCCAGATCTTCCTAGCTTTTATTTCCTCTCAAATTTTAGTCACTTTCCAAATAAATATTTTCCAAGTAAGGTTTTTTTGGTGTGCATTCATCCGGAAGTTTTTTTCTTACCGGATTTTTCTAAGAAACTGTTGAACTCTGGGTCGTCGTCTTCGAAAATAGGAATATCGTCTCTAACCAATGCACGACACAAATCAGTATAGAAAACTGACTTACTTGATTGTACGTCAGTGAAGATGTCAGGAATGTTTGCTAAAGCTTCGATTTCTTTCTTTGTTTTCTCTGTTTTGCTGTAGCGCTGTGCGGCGTGACTTGAAATCGTTGGAACGTTGAAACCTTTTTGTCACATCATGCGCAATACAGTACACTCGAGTCGCTTCTATACGTGCCATTAGGAAACTTCGCCCGAAATGTGGAGGGAAGGACTGGCAACACGTTGAACGCAGGAGCCATCCGCAAAATTGGAAGGTGTGCATGACAGGAAAACATGCTGGCATATGCAAGTCCAGAGCAGACTGAAGAGACCGCCAAACCAAATTTGTGATAGGTTCCGTTTAGTCACAAGGAGAATTTCAAATTTTGAAATATTTCGGGCGTTTTTTCTATAACTACAAAATTGAAGATAGTGATTTTTCCTTCAAATAAAATTTGTTCTCCGTAGTGAGCTATTTTATTAAGGACATGTACATGTTTTTGAAAAGTTTAGTAGTTTTCTCAGCAATATTGCGTGCCATATTTGCAATTTTAAAAAAATAACAAAGCAAGATTTTCTCAAAAAGAGTTCCAATTCTATACTTTACACTTTTAGTAGGGATAGTGCTAAATGTACTCGTTTAGTTAGTTCTATACTTTTGTTTTTTCAAAAATTACAAAAATGTAATTTTTTGACTTGTCTCTCAGGTTATTAATATTTATATTAGTTGCGATTTGCTCCAATTATTATATTTATAATTACATGTGCTTTAAATAATGACAAAGTTTCTCTAAAGGGGCTCCAAATTTTTTCTTTAAATTTTTCGAACGTATAGTTCTAATTGCACACTTTAATTTGTCAAGTTCATTTATTGTTTTCAAAAATTACACAAATGTAATTTTTTTGAAAGATCTCACACGCCATTAATACGCACATTTTCAGTCATTTATAAACACTACTGCAGGTACTGTGAGTTAAAGTGCTTCAAATGACTGCTAATGAAGTTTTTCGAAAACTCAAAAATTTTCTGTGGAAAAGAGCTTCAAATTTCGAATTTACAGTAGCGGTTAAACGACATTTTCTTAAAATCGGCTCCAAATTTTACAAAACAAATTGCCATTTAGGACGAGGTTTTACTGTTCTTTAATATTCTTAAAATAATATTTACGTTCTACTATTAGAAAACCGAAAAATTAAGAAAGCTTCAAAAAAATATAGATGGAAGCTGGCGAGAGTATGTGGCAAGTCCGAATAGCTAGCTAAGATCAAAGGAAATAGAAAACTAATATGAGTAATTCTGTGCCATTTTATAGCTCCACTACTTTCTAAAATATTTGCCACCATTTGTCAATCCGTAACGGTCGTAAGAAGTCCGTCGATCTTTTATCTCCCCTCCTCGTTATGAGAAGCATACATCCTCAACGCTTTCCTCGCGAAAACTCTTGTTTTTTGGTCTCTTTAGATTTATTTCAGCATCACAACCATTCAGGATGACAATCTCACTAACGACATACAAAGAAGTTAATTCATGTAATTTTGCAATATTAACTCTTAGGTAGTCGGGCTGGTGTGCTAGGTAAGGAACTTTTCTCACAAGAGATTTCCGATTAGATTTTTTTAAATTAAAAACCCTAATACAAATTGCACTTCTGTTATTAAATCAAGCGAATTGTAATCTTTTGTAACCAATAATTCAAAGCAAAAATGCCTACTCTGGGGCGCGGACCGTGGCTTTTTCATAAGACTACGCCGATAACCACAGCGATAACCGAGCTCCTACACTCTACAGAAAATCCTCTCATTATACAAAGAAGGAAATAGTCGCACTCGAAATCGTTTAAAAAAATGGGTCTACAAATACATTAAATTATAAAATAGACCAGAAATGTAAATTTAACATGCGAGATGTTTAAAAAAATACATATTTCTATTTGTTGAAAATTCAAATGCTTTAATTGAAATACCACTTGCCGTGTAATAAAGTACATCTTCAAAAAGCATTAAAAATTTTTGACAGTTTTCTGAAAATCCTAGTTTAGGTTTTTTAGAAATTGGCATGGTTTGATGCAAAAAATTATGTGAAAACTAATTCTATTTCAAAAATGTATGCAATAAATTGTTTTAAGTGCTAAAGTAAAGATATAGATTACGTTAAGAAATGAATTTCCATATCCAGTAAAAGGTTTATATAACAACTTCCAAAAAACTTGAACTTTTGCAATTTTCAAAATTTCAGATGGTTTAATGAAAACCGTATATAAATCTTATTTATTAACACACTTTTCTCCCTACAAGAGAAAAGGTAAAATAAACATTTGTATCCATTTCTGAGAAGATATTGTTAACGCGTTAATGTGTCCTTAAAATAGCATTATTTACCCCTATCGTTACTGAATTATTTCCAAGAACGCTACAGTCAATGCTCATCATTGTACTCTCAAAGCCTTCCCTTGACCCGCAGGCCTTCGTTAGGGATGTGAGTACCATCACTCACCACATCACAGGAGGAATGATCTCCGTACAAATTTGACAACACGCTGAATGGGTGGTAGCTATAATGGATAATCCAGCGGTACACCCTTATAAGATGTAAATAACCCCTAGCCATCTCCCACGCTAACGAACCCGCCTATCGCTTATGTTCCCAGCACTCCCTAATTGCCAGCGCATTTAGGTGCTGAATTCCCCGAAGGCAACGACCGCGTTACCAGTAAAATCCCTGATTACTTTGGAGATATGTCGAATGCCAGAAGGTTGCATTGAAAATTTCTCTTTTCAATTTGTATGAACAATCATTGATCTAAAAATGTTCAGTGAAGTGCTGCAAAAAGAGATGAACATCCTTTTTTGGTGTCTTAGATTAATGATTGTATTTATCATTCTGAATATTTTTAGCTTTTGATTCTGTATGTTCTCTAGAACTTCATAAACATATAATAAGGCTTGTTCATTCAACGTAAAAATGCAAGTGATGGCCCGACTCATTAGAAAGAAGCAACTTCGCACTCCAACACGAGTATGCACATGCATTATACTTAATATTGTACTTCTCCCCCTTATGACACATAGCTTTTACTATATTTTAACGAATTAAATCTCATCAAATGAAATCCATATGCCCATTTATACACATACGCGAAGACGGTCGTTATTTTAGCCATGTCATTTTTTTATATCTGCCTCATATTTATTTACTTACCGGTTTCACATCACGAGGCACAGGCAGTGCCTTGGACACTCGCAGTTTATTACTGCTTACTGGTTCCCCGACGTCTGTCGAATATTTTCTGAATAAATGGGATGGGAGGGGACTTAAGAAGATGGGAGATAGCGTCAATTCTCTGTCCTAATTTTGAGAACAAGAGCAGGATAAGGAAGGATAGTGCGCGGTCCGGTCCCCGTATGCTAGGGAAATGCTAGAAAGGGTCAGGGAAACCACAGAAACTACTAATCAGAGCAGACAGCCTAGGAATTCAATTCCGACAGGTACCACAAACTAAATTTTGTTAAACAGATCAAGCAAATTTCCATAAGTTTGGCAGGATCAACGCACACCTTCCCAAAGACACCGCACTTGTACTATTTGTTTTGTTCACACATTACATAAAACATGTAAGAAACAAAAATGGTACAAATTTTCAGAATGAATGAATAATAATAACACGTGTAGAAAATCGTGTTGCTCTTCGGCAAACCAACCTAAATTTTCCCAATATTTTTAGGACTCATTTATAAAATGTAGCAGTTGTTTACAAATCGTTTAAGTTTGACTTATCGGATGATTTGTAATTTGAAAACGCATATGTGCTTCTTCTGGTGCATGTATATTAGCTATAATGTTTCGTTTCGAATCTCGAGGCACTGTGGTATAATTCATGTTTTCTTGAAATAATCGAGTCAAGTATGTAACAACAGGTCCTCCTTCAATTTTTGAAGATCACCTGCGAAACCATCAAACCCTACGGATTTATTTACGTCTACACAGGCCATACTTCGAATGAAGCATATTCATACAATTTGGCAAATAAGGCGTGGGAATATACGGTCTTATCTAATAAACTGTTTTGAAATAACATAATGGAGAAGTGTTTCCTTGTCAGAGGAGTCAAATTTGCTCGGAAGATTCTTTGGAGAAACATTGGATATTTAATCCCCTTTGGCGATAGCAACCAATCCTGTGTGGAATTCAACTGATGACGAAATGATTCAAGAGGAACCATCAGAAGATATCAAGACGACTATGCAATCTCTCAATAACAAATCCCTGAGAGGTTTCAGCATTAGGGAAGAGCATTTTATAAATGGAAGTAAGGTACTCTAAGATATTTATTCTTCTCGTTGTCGCTTTATTATAATGGAATAGATGAAATTTAATGTTCGTATTTTTAAGAAAGAGAATAACATACAAGTGTAACATTATAGAGAAATTACGTTACTATAAATTAGCTATTAAATGTTTGCAATGTTTTTGAACTACTTTATAACTGCTGAAGGAAGGAGTACCAGCAAGGTTTTACGCTTTCTTTTGACAACTGACCACATTTGAGGCAGCGAGATTGACAGAATACTAAACCGTTCTTTCGTCGATATATGCGAAGTGTCTGATTGCGCAAGCAAGATTAGACTATAGGAAAGAATGCAGAAGCAGGGTCTAGTCCAGAAATACATTAATTTTATAAGAAGGAGTTATTCGGCTACAAGACATAAACTACGATACGCTCGTCGGCTATTAGAACCTATTTTAGTTGAAAAAACATAAAAAACTATTTTTTTCTTCGTTTGGTGCAGAGAGGTTTTCAAGAGATGGTATGATAAAAGTTGTAATATCACAATAATATACCATTAAAATTATGGAAGAAAATAGCGAAGTGGGTTAAGAATAATCGGTGGAACACAGTCTTTTCTGATGCCTTGAGATGGCTGTGTCACCGATCGTTCTCACCAGACTTGGCGTCCCAAACTTTTATGAGTGTCAGGCTTTTGCTAAATAATGTCAACATTTTATCTTATCTACTGAATATGCTACGTAAATTCCAAAAAGTATCAATATAGACCTGAGGATATGGACGTGTTGTGTCGACGAAACGTCTGAAAATCTAACTCCTACATGAATAGTTAAAGACATATTTCATATTTAATTGATTGTGCTAAACCATTAGAAACCTGCAAACTCTTGCCGTAATAACTGACAATGAAAGCTGGTTCAGAGTATAAATTACCAGTTTTTCTACATTTTAAATAACAAAAGAGTTGATTGTTTTGTGAAATGACATTTGTTTTGCTCTTAGAAGTTTATTTTCTTCCAGATCATCAATCATTTGTTATACGCATCTTCACACATATGATGTCCACTGTATATAAAAATAACCATTTTCACAAGCAGAGAACGTTATGAAAGGAAATATATAAACAACGAAATAATCGGATCATAACTCAAAACTTTACGATATATTAGAAGGATATTGAGAAATATATGTGAAAGTAATTAGAATATCGAAAAATTCGATCAAAAAATAATGGAGGCGAAGTCGAAACATTGACTTTTTAAGAATCTTTTTAAGATCCCCCGCATGTAATAAAATGCAGCTAATATTACAAAATACAATAAATGATAGAATCGTTACATCATTCAGATATTATCAAAAAGAAACTGAAGAAATGGGAAAATATTTCGTTCGTCAATACAGCGTTAAGAGATCAGAACAGTCCAGACGTTATCAAAACTCGTCCTCACAGGATAAGTAGTTTTAGGAAGCAATTAAACAATAAACAAATTGGCAAAAGACTTAAAATTCTGCAATGCTTTATATCAAAAAAATTAAATTCAACATTTAGACTGAACAAAGATTTTACAATTCTAAATTCACTCTCATTCCTCAAATATATTCATTATAAGAATATTTTATACTGTAATAGTTTGAACATCTGTTCCTATATATTAAATATGTTATGCATATTAATTTCCCCCAACACGTTCATTATATTTATTTATTTACTATAATATTGCCTTCTTCAACAACAGAGCTATCATTGCTGGCGTCTTTCGAGACTTCCCAGATCAGCGCGCAAGTTGAAATTAAACGTAATGCGTAATGCGGGTATCAATGAGAGTGGACTGATAAAAAGGAGATAAAGGACAGAAAAGGAGAATTGTCCAATATAACTATATATCATAAGTGAATTGAGTGGAAATTCTTAGTGCCGTTAATACGGATATTGAGAGTGGGATGTTATGAGCACCTAATGAATGTAGTACGCACAAACATCAATATACTCCTAAAAGTTCATTGTGGTAAAAAATTTAAAAAAAAATAATAAAAATAAATAAATAAAATTTAAATAGTGGGGTTTGGTTAAACGTTTTTGCACAAGTTTCTCAGTTATGGAGAGGGGGTTAATCTTAACTAAAAAGGAAGGCTTTAAAGTGTCAAATTTCTAGAAATTTAACATCTATTGTCGTTAGTTTTAGGCCTATAAAACCTTTAAAGACCCCTAAAACCATCTCATATGGATGAGAAGAGATTTTCACATTCTGCAACTACATACAAAATAAACAATAAGCAACGTTTGTTCACCGATTTCAGAATGTGTAACTGGACAACAAAGTGAGAATCCTGATGTTGGGAAGTACAAAAACATTCAGTGAATAGAAAGATAGATATACTTGTAATGTTTTGTGCAAAGACTGCAGTGACCGCGATGTTGTAGCTGTAGAATTTAATTTGTTATATGATAAAAACAAATTAAATTCAGATAAAATGAATGATTTGGTATCGAAGCTACATTTTATTCATAAAAATAATAGATTGTTCTATAATGGTTTAAATTCTCATTGAAAAACCCATAGAACATTGCTTATTAAGAATAACAGTGATTACATTTACATTTTTCTGTTTTTATACTCAACTTATTATTTTAAAATTGCTTACAAAGTGTTTATGAAAATTGTCTCCTAATACGCTAAAGTATCCAGAATGAAAAGTTACAACCCCTGTCGGCGTAAAAGTACGTAAGTTGTAGCTATAACTAACTTTACTGCCAACCTTGCACTTCTCTCTAGCGGTTGTTTCTCATTGGTACTTATAAAAGACTTATAAATTCTCGTTCGGAAGATATTGGAGCATAATACTTCAGCTCCTTCAATCATTATTGCCTCCTCACGATCTCGTAAAGTTACCGTTGCTCTAATCACTCGAATTCATTGATTTTTGTCGATGATATTTGTAAGCTTAAAATAAAATTGTTTAACAATTTTTTGTTGATTCTTTTGGTTTGTCGAATATAAGACCCCTTTATCTATTAGAAGTATATTTTTAAGAAAAAGTGTCAAACATTTTAGTGTATTATAGGCTAAATTTAAACCTATGCAGCGTAACAACGTTAGTCATGTATATTGTTGATTATAATTTTTTCCTACGCATTCCTGCCTCAATCATTTTTATTTATTAAGTAAAATGTACTTAATTATAATAACACAATTTAGCTGCCCATTTCTGCAACGTTTATGTTTTATAGCCACTTTACTGCAGTGCTAGCAAAGTTTAATACTAGATCTGCTGGCGATGTCTTCGACGCCACAGGAAATTGATATCTCAGTATATTTTTTTCAGATTCACCTCCTGATAATTACTTTTAATACGAAAATTACTGATATAAGTTTTTACAATGATTAAATAATATTAACACATTACAGCACTTCAAAATATTTATTGTACTTTAGGGATTATTTTTTTCTTGTCGAAGAATTCAGGACTTTTGGGTGCTATGATTGTGTAAATGTGAATTCAATGAGTTACACAATGCCCTGACATTGGCATACCAGCCCTGAGGAAGACCACGACAGAATTGTCGTAACGTCGGCAACTCAGCCTTCGACGCGGCGTCATCCGGACAGCCGAGATTACCCACATGACTCTGGCCGCGGAAGCCTACGACTTCATATAGAGGAGTCGCATTCTGCGATTCGGCCTTCCGGATTGTTCACCACGTGACACAAGTAAATGTTTTAGATGTATTTTAGACGACACTTTTGGCCTTGAATGACGGCATGCCTTCTTAAGCACTTCCATTCCAAAGCATCTGGTTTACAGTGATCAGAAGTGATCTTTGCTTTTCCGGTGTCATCTTCTTCAGGGATCTACTCGTAGTAATTCATTGAATCTCTCAAGAGTCTCCAGTTGACAGTTAATCCATCTCGTACGTTATGTGCCTCTTCTCACTGTCTCATTCACTTTATGTCAAAAGGTTAAAACGGTATTACTAATGCCCAACGATATCTAGGATTTGCACAGTTATTCCAAAATGTTCCAATTTTTCTCAAGATATTCCGTCATTGTAGGCGTATTTGGGTTAAGACGAGATCATAATTGTCAAAAAACTGTCTGCAGCGTAATTACGAGTAAGTTACATAATAAATGACAAATTGCAGACGGTTTCTTTTCTAAAAAGAAATAATTAATAGAGTTTATTCGTATACGATCAGTTAATATATCAAATATTTGCAAGAACTATCATTATGAAATGTAACCCAAAACTCAGTTTTCTTCATAATTTAATTTAAAAATTCGAGTAGGAAAAGGAAGGGGTTAAGATTCAGGCACTCAAGAAAACGTATGCAGATTCTACTTTTCGACCAAATCGATTGTTCACTTTTTATACGTTAAATAAATCTTAATGAATCAAGGAACTATAAAACAATTCAAATACATTTTCCTCTAATAAATTTAGATTTCCTTAAATGCGATATTTCTTTTTTAAATAGAAGTTTTGAATTTCATTGCAATATTTGTATTCAGATCCTCCGCAAATAGTTCTTAGGGTCAGTGTTCCAATTATCACCCCTGTGCCTAATATCATCTACTTGTATTTCCAAGGCGCCATGCTCTCCATATATGGTTTCTTGTGTGAAATATTTTATTTTGATATTGGAAATCACCGGCCTGTAGAAACGTATCCATATTTCTAAGCATATCGGGTTCATTTGAATGAGCCAGCCTTTTTGATGCTACCATTTTGAATTTTGAAATTTCTTTATGTTATTCGAAATCAGTGGTTTCAAGAACCCCTTATGTATATTTTTTATGCATTTTTGTTTGTCTTAAAGTGAGTCGTTCCGCCTTTTTTAAGCCTCCATTTTGAAATTTGAAATTTGATTATGATATTCAAATTTTGCGATCTCAAAAGACTCTTGATACCCATTTCTACGCAAATCGACTCGCATTTACCATGTTTTAGTCCGTTCAAACCAGCGTGCTGTGTCGAGATTTTGATACTAGCTAGTATATAAATAGGTCGAATCAGCCCCTGCACAATGAGGCAGATAGTAGCAAAATCTTAGAGAAATAAGAAAAGCCAAAGTGATCTACAGTCAAAATATATTTCAGTTTTAACAAAGGAGAATCTTCAAAATAATTTTCAAGCATAAGACAGTTCTTTAGCTGTCCGTCTCCGTCGTAGGTTTCCGTTCTTGAGGTGTTCTACTGCTGATTATGAATGCTGAAAAAGTATTCCGGTTTTCGTAGTGTTCGTAGTTTCATGGTGTCACAGATGAATTTGGCAGAATAATTGGAATTGTGTGTGTAATCTATCTAAAACAGAATTATTTTAATTCTGCCTATTTTAAAGGTATACCAAGGACCCTCTGTCCCTTCTCTTTGCTCTTTAGAGCAGTTCACGGTATACGTAGAAATAATTTTCAATAAATTAAGAATATTTAAAACAGGTTTCTTTTCCAGAAAAAGTTTTATTTGGTTTTACATTACACCTAAACATTGTATTAGAATTGTGAAATTGTACAACGTTAAAAGAAGAATTTGTTCTTTCTCTCCTTAATTTCTTCAAATATGAAAGTGGAAGTGCGTACTTCAAATCACCGGCACTGGTGCTAACTCTTCCTTGTAGAGATGCAAATCACCAACAAAATGGACGTTTCTATACATGGATGTTCAAAATTAACCCATAGTTGTTAATTAATTAATCCAAAATTAATCATCGACACCAAACCATTGTTGTTATTAAATATCGATGTTTTAAAGCTGGATAAGTAAGCATTGAAGCTCACGCGGGGGGGGGGGATTGAATTTGATAGTACTATCGTTTATTAACTTTTAATTGTAATTGAACTGACGAAACAAAGTCTAAAATTTTGTCAGTACAATTTAGAAAACTTGGAATATCTGTTGCAATAATTAATAAATTACGCATGCTACTTTATTGACTAAAACTACATTTTATTCATTTTTCACCCTTGGTCACTTTGGACTGAAGAATGTTCAATTTATAGATAACTAAATTATAACATAATTTTTTTATGATGGAATTAAAAAAAAGTATTGACCCCGAAAATACGACAACAAAATATCCATGTTAAAAAACATCGGCTTCGAAAAATCGATGTTAAATATATCAATGATAATACATAAACCTTGACATTTTGCAAACAGCGGTCTCCATATAGCATTCCCTTTTCATTGTACTCACAAGAAAATGAATAGTGGATGTAATGGGGCTATAGTTTTTTTTCCGGGGGGAATGCAGGTAACAGTTTTAGAAAAGTTGACCGCGGGTTGCAATGGGACTACGTCCGCCACGGGCATCGACACGGCGTGACAGGTAGCTTCTCATCCAGCAGAAGAAAGACACCTGCCAGTGCTAGGACACGTACAAAGTGTTCGGCATTTACAGAACGTGGTATTAGTGATTGAGGAATTATTATTGATTAGCAGTAGACAAAGCGGAGCCTAGACTAGTTGCCAAATGAGTGATTACATGATGAGTGTAAATGAACATATTTATGGGGCAAGTAAAAGCAGAGGTGTGGATCCGACCCATTTTCTGTTTCGTTTGTGTTCAATAGAACTCGGACATGTAGACACCAAAAAAGTAGAAAATAGGCACTTGAAAATCTAAAAATTAACACGCAAATAGGCATTATAGTTGAAAATAAGCAGGTAAAGTGGAACTAAAAACGACAGAGAAATAGGCATTATAGTTGTTAATTTGCTCAAAAACTACCCATTATTCAAATTTTCACTAATATATACATTAAGGATGAACATAATTCTTTAAAAATAAAATCGGATTTCTTCGATTGCAAAGACATATTGCGTCATATTAGATAATACTACCTGAGAGTTGACTCTTGTAGAAATTTATGTTTCGTCAAGAAATGGTTATACTTCAAGTTGGATTTTTGGGATTTAAAATTTGTTGTTGGATTTTCAAATTTTAAAATAGAAAATTTCGGGGCTATCAGCACACAGCACGTCAGTTTTTCTTGTCTTTATCTTGTGAATACACTAACTGAAGAAAGGATTGAATAGTTTTTCTCTCTTTTCCCTTTTTTTGTACGAGTTGCACCGTCTTATGTTGTATAAATGTATTTTAGCACAGTTTACAACTTTCAACACTGACAAAAAATTGCGCTTCCGTCCGTTCTGAAACATTCTTCTCCGAAAGATCGAAAAGACGAGAGCTATTTCCTGTGCCTTGGGATGCACTTTCTTATTATAAACATTTTCAGGTTTCGATCACACTCTACATTTGAATTGTTGGCTTAACACAAACTTGATACCAATAACGTAATTCTAAAAATCACATATTTGGAGAAGGAATCCTTTATAAGGAGACCTCCGGGACGTTACATTTCGGAAAAAACTATAAGGAAGCTGTAGAAGCGAAATCTATTTTTAATAAGAGTAACACGAGAGGAATTTATGCCTAAAAGTAGGTAACGTATTCTGACAATTTGTGGAAAGCTATGGTAATACTCTGTGGAGAGATGCGTGATGTGATTTTCTATAGTTTCGAGTAGGAATTCATTTGCAGCTGTTGGTTGTAAATAAACTATTGTGAACTTGTAATTGTATGGCAGCGCCCAAAAGGGGTTTGGCGAAATAGATAATCTTATTCTGCAGGTTTCAAATTCACGTACAGTCTAATCTTTGTCCCAGCTTGCCGTGTGACAAGCAAGAACACAGATCGTAGAGCTTCTCGATCGGACGACACCCTGAACAATATTATGGGGTTGTTACTAGTTTGGTAAAAAACTCCCAACAGTGATTTCTGAAAACATATTGTAGAATACAAAATAATAAGAAAAAAATATATGAAAAATGCGTAAAATCAAAATAGGCACTAATAGGCTCTTAATCTTGAGTAGTCAATTACCTCTTATGTAGGCAATATAAAAACCACTCAAAAGGTATTTCTTAGGCGAACATTGGCAAATAGGGCATTGTCCGATCTCTACTTTTCCCCTACACCCATAGGGCATGGTCCGAGCTCTAGTGATGAAGATACCAGAGTCTGGAAGGCGAAAAGAAGTTACGTCCATGTCTGACTATAATTGGTTTCGGAAGCGTTAAGCAATTTAGTGCGTATTCGTCTTCTGTCGGCCGAGTATTCTCACTTCATAGACTTTTCCTCTGAAGAACCAGACGACAATATTGTATGATGTGAGCCATGTAATGGCCTTAAAACCTGCAACCTGCCTTATAGTGTAATGAAATGTAATTTTTATTTTCAATAAAATGTCTACCAAATAAATAAAAAGATAATCCAGACGGCATAACGATTTATTTCAATTACTCCAACTGAGAATTTTGGTACGTAGAGCTCTAACAATTTCCACGTCTTGTAGTTGTGGATATATGTTGCTGATATTATATACAATATATTTTTTTTCTGTTTTCCCCGCGCGACATATGTACTCTCTCGGGGAAATAAAACTGGTTATCACATCCCAAATCTCTCGCGCTCGGCGGCAACCTCGCTCACCTGGTTTTCACACGCACCTACAAAAAACTATCCTTATCTTTATATGCTTCAGAAACTTTAAAAGACCGGCCAAACGTAAAAAAGCGATTTTTAAAGATTCCAATCATACGATCATGCAAGAAGTGTGTGACTTTTATGATGTGTTTGAATCATTTGTAGATGTATTTGAATCTCATACAGTTAGAAATTGTATTATTTGCGGTTCCTAAATATTGTAGAGATATATATTAAATTTTTTCACGAAACACGAAAATTTATTATTAAAATCCTGAAGCCATTGTAATTATAAAATTCTGGAAAGTTGTTTATTTTTTATAATTTTTTATAATCACAAACTAGTCGTCTGCAGCAGCAAAAAGACTGAACAAAACCACAAAAAAATTCGAAAAAGTAGCACGCATTCTGCTTAAAAACAACTAATAAAAACTCTCGTCTAACTGCAATAAATTAAAAATTTATTAATTATATAGAAAAGTACATTGTGTAGTAAATACAAAGGAATATCTGCATTTTCAGTCCAAATCGAAACTGATTCATTGTTGCTTTCTCGTATACGTACGTACTACGTTCGTATAGAGGAAGTTATGTAATGATGCGGAAAAACGATTTCGAGATTTCAACGGAAATACACGTGTTGGGGTCTCATAATACTGAAAAGTTTTTTGCTTTTTTATCGACTGAACGTCCGTCCGTCCGTCCGTCCGTCCGTACATCTGCCCGCCTGCGAACAAATCTAACGCCTAAACTATATGTAAGATTTTTTCCAAAATGGATATTCCCAGGTAGATCTGGCTCGACTGGAGGCGCTGCGATTTTGAAAATCTTTCTTCAATATTTGAAGAAAATTTGACTTTACATGAAGCGCCCAGGATATTTTCAAACTTTTCTTTAAAACGGCTCTAATTTTTTAATAATTTCTTGTAAAAATAGAGTAAAATACACTTATAAATGAGGCTTAGGTCCGATTTTCACTGTTAACCCTGAATTTTCGAAAAGTGCAAAAGTTTGAGTATTTTCGGGGTCTTTCTACAACTACCAAATAGAAGATGGAGATTTTTTCTTCAAATGAAATTTGTTGCACTTAATTAGTTCTTTCATAAAGGTCATGTATTTTTTTAAACTTTTAGTAGTGTTCGTGCAATAATAGCAATTAAAAAAATACAAAAACTAGATTTTCTCAAAAACTGATCCTAATGTTTTTTTTATTTAAACTTTTGGTAACGAAAGCGCTAAATACACTCTATAAGATGACGTAAACGCAGTATTGCTCTATTCTCTTGTTTTTCAATAATTACAAAAAATAATTATTTGACTAGCCTCTCACGTCGTTAATATTTACAATAGCGGCAATTTGTTCACGTTATTTATGAGTTAATGTGCTTTAAATAATGTCAGATAAAGTTTCTCTAAAATTCAACATTTTTGTGTGAAAATTAGCACGAATTTCCGCATTTTCAGAAATATTTGAAGGCCATTTCCTCAAAAATCCAATTTTTTTCCACACTTTTCCCAGGGGTAGTGCTAATTGTACTGTTTAAAATTATATAAAATTAATTTTACTGTATTTGTTTTTGCAAAAATTACACAAACTTATTTTGTTGGAATATTTCTCACTCCGTTAATATGCACATTTCCAGCGATTTGTAAACGCTATTGCATTTGCGAGTTTAAATACCTCAAATGACTTTAACCCTTCAGCAGTGACGCTGAAGTGGGTCTGTGGGACCCACGAGGTTCCGGATATTGTGCAAATCGCGTTTCGCTGATAAAACGAGCTTTTCAGTACCTTTTCATTGCCTTGCATGCAGCTTCGACATCGCGACTCTCGATTATCTATTCTTATGACTAAGACAGCTCGTTTTTCTTATCCGGATCTGACGGAACCGGCGTCACCATTGGCATCCGGGTCGTAGATACGTGCGCTTGTAACAGTACGGTAATGGTTGTGATTTGTTCTCGGTAGATTTTGTGCTCTCGTATCACAGAAAATTGATGAAGCTTCTGGTGACGGACGGAAACCAGAAATAATTACTTTTTACATCCTCACGAAAGGACGACTGGATGTCGATAAAATGTGCGTTTCTTATAGCTATGCCATTCGTGTGTGTCGGTGGTCGATTGTAGTGTTCTACCGCATGTATAATGTAGCTGCATTCAATGCATTTATCATATTCTCGTCCAACACAAGTGCAATGACGAAAATATGACAATTTATTATAAAAATGTGTATTGAACTTGTAATGAATGATGGACTTGCAATCATGTCTGTCTCAAGAGGTCTGAAACAGAGAGAGAAAACTAAACTATCTGGAAAGCTGGCAAAGTGTGCCTATTGCTCCAAGGAGAACATAAAGACACAATTTCATTGGGTTACACGTGTTACACATTTTTGTGCATGGAGCATGCAAAAATTGTGTAAACGCTACATGGAAAGTCGCGATTAAATGCAAATAATGAAATAAGTATTTATTTCTGGAGAAATTACAAAAACTTATCAACAAAAGTTACTGCGTGCACATTGTTTGCAACACCTACTGTATCATTGTGTTGTGACCCTTCAAAACAAAATAGTTATAACTGAAAAATTAAGAGCGTCTGACTGATCCAGTGCCACTGGTCTTGTCACAAAATAATGCGTCACTACTGCAGGGTTAAATTAATTGTTTCAAAACCTCACAAATTTTCTGTGAAAAAAGAGATTCAAATTTCGCATTTGCGTAACACTTAAACGCTATTTTCTTTAAAACGGCTTCAAATTTATCAACGAAAATTGCCATTTATGACGAGGTTTTACTCTTATTTAATATTCTTAAAGTAATATTTCGATTGTTCTACTATTAAACTGAAAAATTGTGACAGTTTCAAAAAATGTACTTCGGATGACTATAGATGGCAGCTGGCAAGAAGATTGGGCAAGACCGTAAAGCCGTTCACACCAAGGAAATTAGAAAACATTACTAAGAGAGTCTGTGTCATTTACTAGCACCACTAGTTTTTGGATTTTTTTAATGTTCCTGGATATCTAAAGAAAGTATTGACATCACACACATGAACGGAAGGTCCACAGTACTGTTTCAATTTCTGTGCCCATTGGAAATTAGTAATACAGATTCTTTCTTTCGAAAATATATTTTGTAAATATCAAAATAATTTTAAATTATCTTGAATTAAATTATTTTATTTACTTTATCATTAAAATTATTTTTCTTTTAATTTTATACATTTGCTTAAATACTTCGCTAAAAGCGTCGCTCTTGAAACAAATCAGGTTAGTTTTATACTTTTTCAAAGAAAATTAGCTTACTGAAAAAATTAGATACACTTCGCAAGAAAAGGAAAATACAGTGTTATCAGTTACACAGGTTATAGTCTCGCGTTCGATAAAAAATGAGCAATTGACCACTCAATACAGAATGTGTCAACCGACTTGCGAGTAGACAAAAAACTACAAGACGCCATTTTTTTCACTTCTTTGATTCGTGAAGTAGGCTCATTGTCTCTGCGTTTAACGACATACGTTTGAATTCGGATAAAGGACATGGGAGCTTTCACTTCTCCTGCAGGTCTAGAATTATTTACAGGTTCCCCGGATGGAGGGTGAAAGTAACCGACGTTTAATGATGACCTGCTACCCTTTTTTGCTAAAAGGTTACGCTACCTTTGTAAACGTTCCTTTACTACCTGCCTCTCTAGGCTTCTGACCTGCACAGTTCAACAGAGCATATGCCTGTCCTTTCGTTCATGAAAAAAAGGTACAGAGACGAAGAGGTTTTTCTTCCAAACAATAAAGGTGTTGAGAATTAATAATACGTTCAACTTTTCTGTAATTTTCTGGATCAAAAAGAATACGAAATAAGATATTACTTCCAGGTTCCAAATTATAAATACGAGAAGAAATTCCAGAATATTTTTGGAATAAAGTATTACAGGAGTGCAACTTCGGAAGAAGAACATTATTGTTCACAAAGAGAAAATATTCTTCACTTGTGGCAGTCTCATTCCTTCACTAACGTAAGTGATAGCAAATTAGCCTAGCAGCAAAACGGTTGGTTCTTTTATATTTAGGATGTTAAAGACTGGAGTGTTCCGCGCAACTACAATTAGGGCAAACAGCCCGTGTATTATCTTCGCTAATAAATCCGTTCCCCATCAGTTCTCAAGAACTATTGCTTAGTAGCGACCGCGTATTCCTATTGTTTACAATTCAGTTGAATGCTGGAAATAGGGGGTTCATATCGGAAGCTGCCAAGAAAATACAGAGAACTTTCGGATTTTTTGTATGAAAAAGAATTCATTTTTAAAATACGGACATTGGTATATATATGAAAGATAAGCATTGTTTCTTTGGTAAAATGCCTTCTTTTAGATCATTTTGTTGAACTGCTCTATATTTGCTGTTTTCTTTTTATTTCTCGAATTTTTATTTGTTAAAAACACTACGTGCCTAATTTAAACTCCTTGGTCATACCTTCATACTTCATCGCCAGGACGCAATTAGGAAGAGTGTACGAGTATAATATGAAAAGAATAAATAATTTAAGAATTGGACTTACTCTTTAGCTATTATGTAGAGAGGTAAAAGTGTTATTTGAATTTTTGACATGAATGATTGTCCAAAAAATATCAATCAACGCTCAGAGAATGCCTTAGAATAAGGACATTGAAATAAGTAAAACAATTAATATATTATATAAAAAATTGAATAAAGTTCTTGGTGGCGTAACTTTGTAGGTACTTTTTATTTTACGTCTCTGTTTCTAAATTTTGAATCCTTCCTCAGATATTCTTTTGTCATTTGTAAAAAACCAGAATTATTTTTTATTAGTATTATGATTTACCATTTAGAATACACGGACAAAAATACACAGACAAAAATATCAGCATAATATTCATAATAAAAACTGCATATATGTGACAGCATTATTTTATTCCACCATATGTAGTAAAGGTAAAGCTAACCCTGTGGAATTGCACATAGGCGGTCTTACCTAAGAAGGAGTCCCTTATCACCGCCTTATTCTCCATTTTACCTTCTTCATTAGTCACCCTCCCCCACCACCCAGTTGCTCTAGCAGTTACTTCAGAATCAGTTGACAGGTACTGCGAAGAGAAGGTCATGGACAAACCTTTCCATCAAATATTTTTCAAATTCACATAAGTGTACAAGTTTTATAATTAAGCGCTTTAATGTGACAGTATTTTGCACGTATAATCTACCACAAATCCATGTTTGATTTGTTTCCAAGTGAGCCTTGATTTATTCATGTTCTTCTTGGGTGTTGTACTTTACAAATATAATATGCTATTTAATTAGAAAGTTGGATGTTTAAATTCACATTGAGAAAATATTTTGTAAAACTGATTAACATTTTACATTTTTTCTTCTTTAAATGCAATGCTTCCATTATTTAATAGGTTTTATGTTATCTAAAAAATACGAGTCTCGTTTTATTGCATTGAATTTTGTTTAGTTTCCTGATATGATATTATAAATCTTTGTTCTATAAAGCTATATATGTAAATTACAGAACGCTTGTACTTTAAGATGTAGCCACAAATGACGAATCGTCGAGAAATTAATAATAGATATTTTCAATAAGAAAATAAAAACCAGTACACTATTTGCCTATAATTTCAGTTAATAACCTCACCTTAGTAATAATCATAATTTAAGTACGGCAATATGATACGTTATGATTTTCTGCTTTTATACAACTTACATCTGCTTCTGTGTCAATACCCACCCCCATCTCGATAGTCCAGTTTCCGATCGGTTTATCGTTCAGATTCTTTGATCCTATCTATTTTTGTTTTCTTTAGCTTGAGTCTATGGGTGATGAATTTTGAAATGTAAATTTTGTGAATAACTGAAGTTACTTTTTGTAATATTTTTCAAAAAATTTAAATGAAATTTATTTTTTAACCGAGTAAGATTTATAGAATAAATATGTATTTTCTTAAATAAAATATCACATACAATCATACGAATCGGATTTACACCAATTTAAGCATTTGAAGCGCTAAAATCGTCATCGAGCAAAAATCAGAATGAGTCAAAATTAAAAGCACATTTCTCAGAAGAAGTAAAATTATTGGATTACACATTTCAATACTTTATTTTCTTGAGAAACAAATACTGGTAAAAATATTTCTGGACCTGTAAGTCAAATGCTACAGATTGATAGTCAATTTTTTTTTAAATTTTGAGATAAGAAAAATGTTTAGGAGGGAGTTGTAGGGGCAATGTATGCAGAAGAAATTTGAAGTTCTTGGAAATATAAAAGAATAGTAGTTAAAACATTCAGAGTGGACGACAGAGAAATGGGAAGTGCGGCTTCTTGGCGTTGACAAGTGTGGTTTTGAAAGATTCATAACGCAAATGATTAAATTATTTATTAGTAATGAGCTTCTCTTGATCGAATTAAACGGTCCAAAGTAGTAACGTTGCGCTATTGAAAAGATGACACGCGAAAAGCAGCTAAGGATCACAATTAGAATTTTTGAAATTTTTATCAAGATGAAAAGAATGCCATGTCGAATTCTCTAAGATAACAGGCCTCAGTTGTTTCCTTGTGCAATCACAATTACATGTGTACACAATGTATCTGCCTTATAAATGTAGCAGTACAGAAATGCCCAGCAAATATTCTTCCCAATTACAAGGGTGAAGACTGTTAATGAAGAACAACCGAAGGTTTGGTGGTGAATATTCTTTCAGAAATGAAAACAAGAAGCTGTGAATTATATTTTCAAGTGTAAAGTTTTAGACTGCAGCGTATTCAGGAACCTTTGTGAAAAGCATGTCTAAGCAGTGAGGTTTCTTCTACCACACCTGGGAGAGTTGATAGGAAGACGTCGTTAGGTGATCTGCAATGGAAATCCGTGAAAGTTTGGAAAAAGGGCTCACTAATGAGCTTCTTTATGAAATACTTCTTATAGAGATATTCTGCGAGAAATTTTTGCCTGCAGAGAAGAGAAAAGGTAGGATAGAATTGATTCTATTCATCAATTAATTACAAATATTTATAACAAAAATGTGTAATAAAAAAGGCCAGGACAGCCAGAGATTGCTATGCCTGCAGAACCATAACTTCATTGGTTCAAAGGGCCGCGGGTTCGAATTCCGCTCGGATATTTGTATTCACGTTATCCGTATATGCGTTCCCATTACCGTAACTCTGAAATATATAAACCAATGTTAATATAAGGTAGATATATAACCAGATCAATTACAAATCGACCTTATATATTTTTTTAAAATATGTAATGAGATGTAAACGCTCTTTTACAGAGAAAGTAATTTTTTTCAGTGATATTGATTTATTTCTATGATTGAGATTAAAATCTGTTTTCGAAATTTTGAAGAAATCAAAAGAGCAATAGTAAAATCACGTCACCTACAATCTAAGTTTTGTTTCGTCAGTTTCCAAAGAAGTATTTTAGAATCTGAATCACTCAAATTCTCAATAACTCCTACTTATTTAGACCCTTTGGTAAAATGTTTTCCTTGGATTAGGACTGCCCATTCGGACAGTTAAGAAATGAAAACTAGAACCAAAAATAATTATTTTATTTTCCGAATATATAATAATAATTAATTGAGTTTCACCCATATGTCCGCGTGCGTCAACGACTTTGATCATTACTCTTGTTAGTATTTTATTCCGCGAGGTGTCAATGATCCTCCTCCACTAGAAAGTGTCATCCCACGCTCCACATATCGACTTGCGGAGTTTTCTTCTTTCAGGTAGCTTCGCGAGCCAGGCACCGTTCCAGCCAGGACATGCTCTAATTTCCTGACTGGTCTCCCGACATTAGGTGTAGTGAAAGAATATGCCAATGTAAACAAGTGTGTGTCTGTGTATGCAAGATGTCCCATTCAACTTGACAAATCAGAATAATTCGAAAAATAGGCATTGTACAAAAGTATCCCAGTCAAAAAATGAATATATTGTACGGGGATATCTTCCTGGCCTAAAATCAAACCGCGCTCCCGCTCTCTGGGGGTGGGGCGAGGAGAAATTTCAGAATCTTAAATGGGAACCCGCACATTTTGTTGCATATTCACTATTGTACACTAACAATTTCGTAAGTTGTGTCTAAAATATTTTTTTGTGATTCGTGATAGATGGCGCCGTAATCTTAAAAATAAGATTTTTGCAATTATCGAGAAATTACACTTTGGATTGAAAATAAAGAAACACCTACCCAATATGTTTTAAGAAACCTATCTAATGACAAACAGTTACGTCCCCACTCTACCACTAGGGACATGGTTAACTTTCAAATCTCAATCGGGAACCTCCATATACTTTTTTAAAGAATTAGATTTAACGTGTAGGGGCTTTTTATTCGTGATTAGTTAATGAAATTTTATTTAAAATCTTGCCCCCAATGATGAGAGGCGAAGAGACTCTCATAATACGAGTACCCGATGGTGAAAGGCGAGGGTACTCATCTACAACAAGCACACCAAAGGAAACTGAAAACTACGTCCGCATCATTGTTCCAGGGTGATGCTAAAAGTAGTTTGTTGAAAAAATGTCAACCCTAATTAATTATTCTCTGGACAGTGATTGAATTCAGCGAAGCTATACAACTGTGCCGATTATCCGCCATCGACGTAAAACCTACGACCCACTGGTCAGAGTTGCTGTATGCAACTCTATGCACTTTCAGAGAGAAAAAATTAAAGAAAAAATTCGTAGTTATTTTGCGAAAATATTGGAAATATTTATACTTCATGTAAGGTACCCCCAAAAATCAAAATATCAGTTTAAAATTAAAGGAGTTGAGACATCAGACAGATTTATCAGAGAATATTAATTTGGTGAAATTTACCGTTTTGTCTTACCTGCGTTATTCACACACAGACCAACAAGAAGTTGATTGTGTATACACAACGTGTTAGAGGAAAAACGTTGCTATATATAAGAACAAGATTTAGCTATCTTACTATATCATCTTTACTTCGTAGGAAGAGAAAGTATTGTAATCGTGCGCCAGAAAGCGGAGAATTTTCGACAAAAAAATTCCCACTGCTGTGCCCTGGCGACAGAAAATGGGTAAATCTTGTTCCTCTATACAGCAAACTACTTCCTATAGCATGTTGGGTAGTCAGAATCCATGTTTCGTGGGCCCTTGATACCGAAATATCGACTGACAGAAAATTGTATGTAAGTCTGTGGTCAGCGCTCGCGCGTAAATCATTCAAGCGATTTGTAGATGATTTTCCTGGTCAGAATTCTCAAAATAACTAGTGATAATTAATTTCTTATAAGAGATAATTTTACTGTAGATGAGAGTTATAGAAGATATTGTTTTTGATAATACACCGAAAGATTCTTCTATGATGATTTGAGAATATATCTAATCAATCTTGATGCCATTCGTTTTGAAATTTTGCGAGGTTTGTTACATTTCCACCGAATACACATGCATACACATTCTTCCTTTCTCAGACACTGAAACCGAATTTATAGTGGAGACTTAAGAGGAATGATGGCCGACTCCTATTCACAAATAGCCCTTATTGTGAAGTGAGAAAGTACTGAGTCGTCATTCATTCGTATAAGGGATGTAAACCTGTTGCCTTATGTACAGTATTTAAGACAGTGTTATCAAAAGTTTTGGAGCAATTTCTGAGAGAATTTTCAAAATGTTGAAACTTTATGTACAATATACCAAAGATTAAAATATCTACTACAAACTCAGAGGGAAGTTTCTTCAAATTGATTGAGAAATATCAGTTTTGGAGAAAATTGTCTGAACGGTTTTGGCGCTCGCGTTGACCACAAACTGACTATAAATAGGAAGGTGCAATAAACAGGAACTATTTAACTTTGTATATTTTTGCAGAATACATTTATTAATTTAGTCAAAAACATTAAAAACTCGATGTGACATGGATAGTCGGCGGGAAAAGAAGTTATTAAAATAAAGGAATTAAAATTTGAAGAGTGGTCGTTTATGGTATGTGAATATTGTATAGTTCACTAACTAACTTGGTGGTGGTTCTCAGGTTAACTAAAAAATTGTACAAAACTTAATTGAGAGGAGATCATAAATTTAATTTGCCATTAGGAACGCCTGGAAGTATTTCATTCTAGTTTCTGTTGATTGAAGCCTTCAAAGTACTTTATTAGAAGGAAACGAATATCATTCCATTGAATTCCATTCCAGGGGAAAGAGATTCCTACAAAGGTGTTTATGCTCCACAATGCACACTTGAGTTTCCTGGAACCATACAATTAGTAACGCCAGTAATCACCTCTTTGTTCCCGTTGTTCCTGAAAGCACATTTCGTTCTAGTGCTACTTTATGAGCGTAAAATATTCCTACTAATTTCCCTACAAGTGGCAGTGAATTGTGTGGAGAGATATTTTGGGCTTTGCACCATTATATAGTAATTGGTTTTCATACATCACTACTACTCATCGTATTTATAACTACAATGAACAATAAATTCAGTACTGAGATGCAAAAGAGTTCATTTACACAAAGATACATAAAAACAAACTCAATTGCATTGTAGCATTCAAAATTCTCCATCCATAGAAGTGCGTTATATAATTTGTATAAGAACTTATTTTGTCGTAGGATTAATCGATTGATTGATTGTCCTTGTCTCAGTAAGACTTTAGTCATTAGCATATGTTACAGTCTCCTTAGATGACTACGAATGATTGCAAGAAAAACCGTTAATGCAACTGAAAGAAGTTAATTTCATCGAATTTCCCAAGTAATAAAGAAAACATTTCTCACTCAAGTGCTGCACGCTTGTAGAAGTACGTATTTGCCATTACAAAGTCGCATAAAATAATTAATTTCAGCCTTTTCTCCATCTACGCCCCTTGAGATACCACAGAATCCGCAAACCACTGAAAAGAAATCACAGAAGCGGAAGGAAAGAGAGGCTCTAGTTAGCTGGTTGGGTCTTTGGATGAGGCGATCGGCTGCCACCGGCACGCACCCGGCCGGGTGCGTTCCAACAAAAAGCCATTCACTGGCGGCGGAGGCGCGTGGACGGCGCTGGGGATGTCGGGAGCAGCGCCTGGTGGTGGAGGGCGGGGAGGAGGCGAGGGC
>BOPP01000004.1:16108115-16150026 GCA_017312745.1 Gryllus bimaculatus | reverse complement strand
GGGCGGCCCGCCCGGGCCCTCCAGTGTGGGCCGTGCCGTTGGCCGCCGCGCGGTGCTGACCACCGGCCGCCGCCGAGACGCCGCTCGAGACGCCGCTTTTCGGGTGAGTCGCCTTCTGGGTCCTGCGGACCGCGCGTCGAACCCCCACGCGCTCGGGCTCCTCCGGGTGAGCGGCTGCCGTCGGGTCTTTTCGAAGGTATCGCCCGCCCCATGCTATCAGGTGTTCTGCTGTACCTGCCCGCGGGTAAGCGGCAGAATGCACTTTGTCATCGACGTACAGACTCACGCCACTCTCTAAACTAGCAGCAGCAAGGCGATCTGTAGGAATTATGTCTTGCCAGGAGTTCTATTATTACTTAACCGTAATTCCCCCAAATTTTTCCATATCTGGTTGCCATATCAGTTATTTTATCAAATACTGTACATTTACCTACCGCAAATGCATATTTGGCGGTAATATATTGTATATTTATAGAAAGTAAGAATCAAAACTATTCATTTTTAAATATCTCGTGATTTAGTAATAACATTTTCTTTCAAAAACAATGACTCACTTCTACTTTGAGATTTTCGCCAAACTGTTGTTTATAAAATTATTAATGGTCGGTTTATAACTGATTGGTTAGCTGGATTAAGGATAACACGAACATACACAAACAATCATACCCGGGGAATTCGAACCCGCGACCATTCGAGCCGAGATAGCCACGGCTTTTCAGCCTCAGCGACTTTGGCTACCCAAGTTGGTTTTCTATTGGCAACATTGTTTTTGACTTTAGAAAATATTTAATATTCGTTAATTATTTTCAAGCTCTATTGTTTTACTTATTTCTATTTATAATTCATTCGCTAACTACAAATGTGCACAATAACGTTCCATATTTTATTTCTTTTCATTTATACAAGTGTTTATTACTGATGTTATAACCAATCTTCATTACTCTTTTATATGTTTGGTATAAATGTTTGAAATGCTGATGTGAGCACTCATTTATGTCAACATAAAGAGTAAAGTATTCTGTTTTTGCTATGATTTTTACTAGACAACTGTCATCATTGGCCTTGTATTGTAATACATTTATGATTCATGGCCATTACAAAATTTTGTACATTGCTTTTGCACGGGCATGCAGGAGGATGTTTTAATTAATGTAAATTAAAAGAAGTACAAATTTCATAATTAAATTTGTTCAAAAAATTGTCACCCCGATTGAGAAAGAATTGCCTTTCTAATAAGGTTACAGGGTGGTGACAATTGTGTGAACAGATTTCAGTTAAATAATAATTAATATTATTGAATCAATTAATCTATACATCTGAAGGATGCGTTTTTCACTGCCGTCAGACCATTCCTTTCAACATGTTATATCATTCTATATCAATGTCTTAACGACACAGACTGAGGCAGATTTTTTATAACACAATATATTTTAGAGGGGAAACAAAGGGATCAATTTGTTTTTCTTAAAAACATGCCATTTGCCAATTTTATTTATAAAAGGACTGGAAGAAAATTGTTGTTTGACTTACCGTCCTCACAACAGGTTTATAATTATTTGATGTAAGAATAAAAAATTTACAATTACGATTTCAACAAATTTGTAATGTAATTATCAAAATTTAAAAACTGTAGCAAAGCACTTCCATGAAAACTATCTTTCGATACATTGGGGTAGTGTTTGTTGTGAGATCTCCAAAATTATTATGGAACGCAACGCGTCGCCAGTTGGCTACTCCTGCCTGTGACTGATGTACACTATATCAATTCCAAAGTTTTGGTCAAGTCGGCCAAGTTTCTCACTGGGGCAGCAAACTCTGTGAATATACTTAGCAACTCAGTCACGCTGCCCTTATGTCCATTTAACTTAGTCCAGGCCAAGATTACCAGAACTAGGTCGACGTTCTTTTATAAGTCGTTTGAATCAGTCATTAATTTTTTATAATTACGAAAAAGTAATTTGTACAAATATTGGTTTAATAAAGTGCTGAAAACTATGAGTCGTATACTAGGAAATATGAATTTAAAATTATTGGAAGTTTTATTCATAAGTAAAATATACATACAATATTAAAGAATGTGATATGAATGGCAACCAAAAGGAGAGAAGTCCTGATGTTTCTCGGCAGGCATGTCTTTTTGGATGTACCAAGGATAATTCTCGAAACTCGTATCAAATTTGTGAATTGCTACAAAAAAGGAATGATTTTACCAATTTGACAGAAATAAATACATGGCTAATAGTTGATTGGAATCAATAAAGAAAATAATTGCCGTATTACATTGTCATTAATCAGAATTATTACGTCATTATAATTCTGAAGATCATATTTTCTGCTTTCTGTTTTATTTCATACTTCGGGTTATAAATCTCCTCATACCATGTTACTTTAATTAATTTCAGTTCCAAATTTTAAATTTCCTAACACATGGATGCGTTTTTCTACTACACATTTTGCTGGAAACATTATTTTCTTGACACAATTACTATATTCAAGAGAATGACATTACTAATTGTTTTCATGATTCTTTCGTTAATTTCGAAATTCGTTTGTTGCATTTGTTTGGTTTTGGGGCACAGTTTTTCCGGCATAATGTCTCGTCACTCCTTGAGAGTTGAATTTTTGAAGACATTGTTTCTCATTTACTCTCAGACCAGATATTGTATTTTATTTCCCAGAAACTGCATGCAGTCGTCAAAAAATACCTCACCTTGAAAGCAGTAATGTCGGCAGAGAGGATAACCAACGAGGCACTCGGGCAAGCGAAAGAAATGCGTCAACGTGTGCGCTCCATCCGAGGCGTCGGGGAGTGGAGAGGGCGAGGCGGGGCTGAATCGGGACGGAGCCCGACGTATGGCTACGAGGCGGTGACAATGGGGGCGGAGGCAGAGCCTTTGACATGGGCAGGCAGGAGAGCGACCGAATCGGGGATTCAGGGAAGATGAAGGGAAAAGAGCCCCGCCCACTTCGCGACGTCTTTCAGCTGAGCAGCCACCGCCCCTCTCCTTCCATCACCTTCCTCCCACTCGCTTACCCTTCTGTTTCTTTCTCCTTAAGCCGACGCCATCGCCGACCACGACGCCTCTGCCGCCCCCGCCCCCGCCGCCGCGCCTCTTCCCTTTGCTTCTGCCCCTCCTTCCTTCCCCTTCTCAACAATCAGCTATGCCTCGAATCCTGTATAATTTAGCTAAACAATATTAGGGAGGCATGTTTTTGAAAGAAAGAAATGCTTTATGCATAGGAAGGAAAGTTTCTGCAGTTTCTGCTCCTGAATTATAAATAATCGCGTCTACGCTCGGCTCGATGAATTCCTCATGGGTCGGTCTGCAGGCGTGGAGGGCGGCTTCTTATAAATGAAGCAAGGCAGGCAGGCCAGCGGCCGGCAGCGGCGGAGGCAGCGAACAGGGAGCGGAGATGTGGGCGGTGCAAGAGGGGACGGCAGGGAAAAGTGGCCAAGAGTGTATGATAAGAACCACGGGCACGGCGAGGACGGTGAACATGACTACGAACACGAAGGTGATTTCAAAGTAGGTAGAAACGTGAATCTTGTCAGAGACAGCAAGTGGGGACGGAGTCAGAAGAGCGAACATCAACGAACGGCGGTGGAGGCGGTAAGGAGGCTCAGTTGGGAGCAGAGGATGTGCTGAGAGGAGATGCCTGGCTGGAGGTACGTAGTAGGCGAGGACGGAGACATTAGAACGGGCCCCGAGCAGGACGCAGGCAGTGAGCGGCCGGTTTTCGGCGGTGGGCAATAGGTGGTGGGCGGCGGGCAGAGGGCGGTGAGCGTTGGGATGTGGGCGGTAGGTGTCGGGCACTGGGCGGCGGGCAGTGGGTAGTGGGTAGTAGGTAGTAGGCTTTGGGAGGCGGTTTTGGACGATGGGCGGCGGGCGGCCAGTTTTGGGCAGTGGTTGGTGGGCGGAGGGGAGTAGGTGTTAGGCGGCCGGATTTGGGCGGTAGGTGTCGGGCGGTGGGCGGCGGGCAGGGGGCAGTAGGCTGTGGGTGCCCGGTTTTGAACGGTGAGTGGCGGTCGGTCGGTTTTGGGCAGTTGACACTGGGTGGTGGGCGGTGGAGAGTGAGCAGTGGGCGGCCGAAATTGGGCGGTGGGGGGTGGGCTATGGGCTCGCGGCGAGAGGTCCGCCCTTGGCAGCCTGCGCCCCGGCCGTGCGTGCCGCGCCTTAAGACATCCCGAAGCAGTGGCAGCCTGTATTGATTTCTCGAGCTTGTCTTCTTGCCTCGCGCGCCCTCCCCGCCACCTTGCTTTCCAGTCGCCGCGGCTCCCGCCAGATTTTGCAGATTTGGCCACGACATTACGACTCCTCACATTGAGTAGCATCTCGCTAAGACAGACGGAGTTACAGGACAGTGACTGTTCCGTTTAGAGGCGCCTGGACGTATTGTGCACGGCACCTTGTCACCTACTGTCGCTATTAATGATACATGTGCTTTTAATGCCTGAATGTCCGGGCATTCAGGATACCAATGGTTAATCCGTGTCTGATTACAGAACATGAACCGAACACACCTGTCTCATTACACTAATATTGCGTTTTGTACAAATATTCAGTTTGTATAGCATTGCATTTTGTAGTAATATTCCCCCAAATTATACGGATTTATTAAGTGTATATAAACAAATGATTTGTTTATTTTAAATCCTTAATATTTTCCTTAGTACAGTAAAACAATATTGCAATAATTACGTAATATTTCTTGCAAATTTTGCATGAGCTTTCGATCCGAAACGCCAAGGAAAGAAATTCCGAAAAAAATGCTTTTTCTGTGTGTGTCAGAAAGCACAAGAATTTCATATAAAGTGTCTCAAATTGATTGGGTAGGTTGTTTATAATCTTCATGGAAAATTTACGTTCGAAGGTGTAATATTAATTTACAAGTGAGTAGTGATTTGTGGAAACATTAGTATGTTAAAATTAATATGAAAATATATTTCTAAAAGGTTTGAATATCAGATTTTATATTATTACAGGAAAAAATTTCACATTACAATATTGTCTAAAGGCAAATCCACATTTTATTAGCTTTCTCAGATTTGGTTCTTTTTCGTTTTCCAGCTACTTTAATTTTCGTTCTCATAATTAGCCACTGTTCTTTACTTGACTTAAAAAGTAACTGCAGGTCTTTTCACAATATTTCCATATACATTTGGGCATCCTAAATTTACTACTGTTCGTGATAAATGAAAAAAATATGTGAAAACAAATTACAAATTGTTGAGACGTATTTTTACGTTGACTCGGGAATATCTTTGTCATCTTTTATATTGATGAATTAACAGTTCTGATGAAAACTACTTGATCCTTCTGATGCTAACTTTAAATAACAAAATTATTTTTAAAATTATGACTTGCATGTATTTATTAGTTTCAAACTAAACTGTTTTAAAACTTTAAAATAAAAAAAATTAATATAGCCGCATAATCCAGTGTTGCCAACGTTACATAAAACAGGACAATAATTAAATAATTACAGAATCTTTAATAAATAAAATTTCACGAATTTAAATGCTTGAAAAGGTTTCTAATTAGGTAATTGAAAGGGACATTTTTACTACATAACCATTACAGTATCTTCTAGCATAACTAATTAATTAACTAATTTTATAATTAATTTTTGTCACAATTAATTATAATAATAGGTTACTTATAATTAGCCAAAAACAAAACTTTATTTTCTTACATCCGTGATAGAAAAGTAAATTTGACAATGAGTGTTTCACAAATGTTCAATTAACCAATGACCTTCATTAACAATTAACAGTGACATTCTTTAAATAAAAATTACTTGCATACAGTTTCCTCAACATATAGCTATTATCTGCAAATTAGCTCTCTCATAGTTTCGTCTTTTTCAAGTTAATTTTTTTAAATATTAACATACCCATCTGCTTTACATGAATTTCATATTTAATGAAATAAACATTCCATCTATTGGTAAAAAGGAACTCTTTTCATGAAAGGTGAAGTTGTTAAAATAGATATACAGCACTAGTATTTAATATTAGTATCACTTAATACTTGAATTAAAAGTATACCAATTTACGAACGGCTCAAACTTTTAAAGTTAGCTACAAATTAATAGCAATATATTCAATTTGATTCAGGAGTGATTCAAATAACCACTTTATTAACGAATAAAATTAAAACACATTATTTATCTTTTATCTTAATAGTGTAGTTGTAGCAAATTAATAATCACTCCTCTGGAAATCGCGACAACCTTGAGAAAAATCTATAAGTCAGATGATACACCCCTTGGGTCTGAAAAATCACGTAAACAGAATTGAATAGTTCATACTGTATTTTTTCTCTGTTTCTAAATAATTATCGATTTGCACCGCAGCGTGCGTCTTCATATTTTTAATTTACAGAATTCAGCGACGGAATCTGCGAGCAATAACATTGGACTTCATAGAAAGCTACGTCTATATTCACTTAAAATAATTAGAACATTTTTGGAATCTTTCCAAAACTATTATCAGGAACTACATGAATTGAAATTTTTTATTTGTATTCTGAATCAACAAACGTTAATGAGTGACATGGCTGCCCAAAGAACAATGCACAAGACAATATCCGCATTTCAGGAAATAATTCGAATAATTACCTCCCAGACACAATATTCGTGCAACTTGGGTTTTCAAATAAGATCTATCACCTGTTACATGTGTGGTGCAATAGGCTATCCCCGCAAAGGGAATATTTTTATTGTGAACGTAATCCAAAAAAGATTTTATATGTACATTTTTCTTGGCCAGCAAGTTTTGTTTACTACATTTACGAATCTTATAAGCATATAGTTTGTACTAAGTCCTTATTATTTCAAAGAGAGGAATATTTTGATCATAAAATAATTAGTACAAAGATGAAAAATTCCAAATATTTACTTTTTCTTCAAAACATGCCATTAAGACATTTATGACATTGCTTCTTACTTTGAATGAATTGCTTTGTAATTGCAACTGCGAATATGTTTATCATAAGGTTTTCCATATTTTCATGATATCTCTTGCCTTATATCCGTGAAACATTATACAGATTTTGTGAGTTGTATCGGATTTCTTGAGTGATTAATTCCATTTATTTTTCATTATGTTAACTGGTGGACCTAATTATTACATTAACTCACTGGCAATTTTGTCTATATTTGTAAAGAAATTATTAGACCAATTCATGGCATTTCTTTCATAACAGCAGTGGTTCTAGTATTGTAGAAATATATAATATATAATTCACGAACAAGATGATTAAAAAGTATCTGCAATATCTGTTTAAGAAGTAATTGCACTTAGTTCGTCCTAAAGGCCTCGTGTCGCAATTTTCTCTATGCGCAAGAAAATAAAAGACTGAATTTCAAAAGGGCTAAGTACCAAATTTAATATTTCAAGATATTATTATTAACAAATGTATTCAGTGAAGAATTATGGGACACAAACAACAATCTTCTCTAAAACCATGGAACTTAGTACATGACGTAAATATTTAATTGGACAATGAGAATACACATGGTTGATAATAGCAAATAAAAATTAAGAAAAGGCGTAAGTTCATCTATTCAGAATCTGTTTTAAGTAAGTATTTTATTGATTACGAAAATACCAAATTAAGTGAATAGCGAGTAGTATATACACATTTCGTCTTATGACATATAGCCTTTTTTAAATGTTTCAAAAACATTTAACCACATGTCTTCGTAAACATTAGAATTTTTATCTTCGTGTAAGTGTTGCTTCATGCTTTAAACTCTCTCTTCTCGTCTAAAACAGATTTACGATTTCAGTATTCTTTATGTCGATTTTAAGGCAATCAGAACAAATTTTCTCTACTACAGGACATCAAAAGTTTCTGCCCTTTAACGTGTGTAACGGTTCTTCGTCAGATGCTATGCAAATCCAGAACACAATTGATGTATTATTTTTGTTTGTGCGTGATAAGTTATCTGCTGCTATATAACATTCAAGAAAGTGGTGCTCATTCATTTCTATAGTTTGACTAGAATAAACCCCGAAACGATTTTGTTGGTTCCCCTACGGTGGTAATTGGACTTCACTCGTCCTATTATTCTACATCCTTTCGATACAACATTAACAATACCTTTGAACACTCATTAAACTAAGAGAAACACTTTCGGACATAGCCCCTGAAGTAACACATTTAGTCTTGGTACGTAGACTCATATGACATCAATATCTATAATGTTTCAAAAACAGTACTTCGCACTTTTGAATTTTTTAACACTTACATCACAAATTACTACTATTTCTACACGTTTGCGTTTTATATAATCGTCTGGTACGTACGTAGTAAAGAGAAATTGTTGTAATGCTGCAGCGGAGAGTGGCAATTTTTCGACAGAAGATGTCATGTTGTGGGTACCTGCTATCGAAAAAGGTGATAAAACGTGTTCTTGTATATAATAACTTACTTCCTCTAATACGTTGTGTGGGTCACCGAGAAGGAAAAAATTATTTAAAGCAAGACATCTCTGTTTCTGTCATTTTATGTTTGTTTGCCAACGTGTTTGATGATTGTTCGTTTATCCGTCCGTCCGTCCGTTTCTGTCTGTCAGATTGTCTGTCTGTCAGATTGTCTGTCTGTCAGATTGTCTGTCTGTCAGATTGTCTGTCTGTCAGATTGTCTGTCTGTCAGATTGTCTGTCTGTCAGATTGTCTGTCTGTCAGATTGTCTGTCTGTCAGATTGTCTGTCTGTCAGACAGATTGAATTTTAGAGGTATTTTCATTGAAGCCTCAAAATTTTCTAAAAATAGGTTCCAAGATTTGGATGATTGTATGTATCAAGGAGTATGCGAATAAAATGGCGATTGTCCCATTTTCAGTGAACTCTCCGTACTTTCTAAAATTCCAAAAGTTACAAATAATGCGAAAAATACGCAACGTTATTCCACTTTAATTTTCTTGATGAAATCTTTTCTTTGAAACTAGACCTTAAAATGATGTAGTCCATAACAAAAAGCAATATTTTAATCGAACACGTCTTTAGATAAATGAAAAAAATTAATAATTTAATGTTTCGTTTTAGCTCGATTCCATATATTTGATTTAACATTCAAATTATTACTTTGCCGCGTTTTATGTGAAGAAGAAAATAGATTTCAATATAATAAACAGATTGTTATAAAAATATCAAGAAAACGTAAAAGTGGAAATGTTGCGTTTTGATGTATCTCCTCAATTATTTCCAATGAAAATCTCTTCTTACAATTTGCCTCACACTGTTTTCGCAAACAAACCTTTTACGTCATGGAACAGTGTTTGCAAAACGATAGTGCAAACTTCATGTTCACTGAAGTGTACTTCAAAACTGTGAGTACCTTATATTGTAAAATCTCTTTGCTTGGAAATCAAATTTCCGTGAGTGTGTAAACCACTAATTACAGAATTCTTGTGGAATATACTATTTACTTTCCTCGTTTAGGATCATGGCCTTTTAATTATATTTCCCCTCTCTACTCTATAAATGTATATTGTGTCAATACAAATGAATCTGATATTTGAAAATACGTCAAATTTATTTTAAATTACATGTTAAGAAATTATTAAGCAATTTAATGTTCTTACGTGCTACTTCCACCAGAGAGTTTTGAGAATTGAAAATAAATTACAGGCAATGTCTTTTCATTAATGTAACACTTTACTGTAAGACTTTAAATACCTTAGCCCAGAACTTGTATGTTTGAGGACAAAACCCAACATGAACATACAACTTATACGTACAAATTGGAGAACCAAATACGTGATATATAAATATCAAATAATTGAATTACGTACGTAAATTCAGCGGTATTCTCATGCTATCTGTTCAAAGCAACTTTCTCTTCGTGTCCATTTGGATTTAGTATCGTTTAGAAAGAACTAGTTCCCCGAGAGAATAAATAATTTGGATTTCAGAAAAATGATTTTATAAATTCTGGCAATGTTAACATTTTCGGACGAAGTATCTACAGATCAGTCCCATTTCGATTTCAATTCAACGCTTTCAAGCCTTGCATGTCACTTCCGCACAGATGCATCTGTTTTGAACACCGCCAGGGTTATTCATCATTCACTGTTTGGGGACTATAGAACGGCCTCTGGATCCGGGGTCGGTTCGCGAAAGCAGCGAGCTCTATGACGCCGGTGGCTCTCGGTGCATTTGCCACGATCGATTCCCGCCGCCTGCAGACTGCATCCCGCGAATCAGCGTAGAAGCGCGGGTTGCGGCGAACCAGGGGTCAAGCACCCAGAACCTCCAACTGCATGCGGCTCGGCTTCCGCTGGAGGCGCGGGCGCTCGCCGCCGACGCTGTCTGCGCCGCCCCGCACCCCGCCCAGACCCGCCCCCAGTCGCCACCCCATCCTCTTGGGTGGCTAGACGCGACCTCGGATTCCACGCGTTCCCTCGCAATGTTTGTTCCGCGTGCGACGAAGATCCGTCACACACGGAGCATCGCCGCTGATCTGATGCAGAAACCTTACTCAGGCTGTGACCAAACAAAAACTAGTCATAATATGACGTCAACCTGAAAGCGAGGAATTCATAAAATGTAAAAAATACCCAATGGCGCTCTTTAAACAGTTGAGACTATTCGTTTAATTTTCATACATCCAAGCGATGTGTGCGTTGTGATTTTCTCTGCAATCAGAAGAGCGAAATTTTCTCTTTTTATATTTTTCATTGTAGAAAGTATCAAATAATGCATATTTTTTATCAAATTATAAACATCCAATAGGAAGTAAATTCAAATATACAACCCACACATCTCAATTTCGGTGTGCATTCTTGCTGCTCGAAATTTTATGTCCCTACCTTCGAAGCCATTTTTGCCATATTGATTCCTGTGACTTGGATATTTCTGCAGCAAATGGGACTGAATGGGATCCGGAGGTATTTATCATTGGAACATGTTTGTATCATCAAAACTTTCTGACAAAACTATTTATAAAATATAGGGAAAATTGTAATAAAACACACCTAGATCACATGTTGCACTGAGCCAAAACCCGTTTATACAACTTTAAAATGAGAGGTGCTTAGTAAAGTAATATCCATTCAACTTTCTTCATTAAATTACTTTCCGAGGATCTGACGCATGTAATATCATTTTCTCGTTACGCGGCTCTTGAAAACACAAAATTATTTCACCTCGTGCATATTTACCGAGAATATCCATACGCATATGCAGTTAGGAAAGCAGTGTTCGCCCCCTTTTTGTTGTCGTTATCGTGCGGTTGAGGCCCCAGGCCTCGCCGCAGGCGTGCGTCGGGGCGCCGCGGAGTGGAGTGGAGCGGAGCGGGTTACGCGGAGCCCTGGAGAACGGGTTGAGGAGAGCCTTCCCTGGAGTGCCGCGCCCGCCCCGCCTCCGCCCCCGGCCCCGCCTCCGCCGCCGCCGCCGCCTTCGCGCCCCGCCTCCCGCTTTCCGCCGCCGCCCGCCAGCCTCGTCCCTGTTACCGTAACGGCGCCCACCCACTTGGCACCTTCTCGCACCGTCCCAGGCCACCGTTTGTGGCTCCCGCAGCTTAAATCCGTCCCAGATCGGGAAATACACGCAGGTCCACGTGCCCCGGCGAACTGCCGCAGCGGCGAAACGTGATAGTGCGTGACAAAACGAGCTGTGGAACACGTCTCGCGGTCCTTCGCAAAGAAACATTCATTTCTTAGGCACAATTTTTGTTAGATGTACTATTTATAATTATTTAATAGATTTCAATATATCACCTATACTTTCAATATACATTCTATTAAATACCTCTTAATCGAATAATTTCTTATTTTCTTCATTAATTAACAAAATTATGCCTACAGTCAGAACGACTAATAAGCTATAATATATTTATTATCAAAATTATATCAAATGTGACTATGCAAAACGATTAAATTACATCTTATTTCTATACTAGTGCATTGGATTTTCTTTCAATATTTTCCTGTGAAAAAATAATAAAAAATGTTCAACTGCTTACCGATAACAGAAAAATAATGATGCGAGTTCCTTTTACCAGCGCTTAACAATAAATATAATATGCCAAAAAAATACATCAACTAGTAAAAAATATCAATACATTCAGACTGTGTTAAAAGTCAGAATCATACAATAGTTTTATTAGATCGGAATGTAACGTAGAAAATGTAATGGGGAACATAACTAGTAGTAGAAGGACATCTTTGTGTTTTATTAAAATGTTTGAGCGAGAGTACTAAATTCGATGAGTCAAAAGGAGATTAGCATATCTCATTCTGAACATGACCGTTGCTCAAATCAGTCAATTTTTAATTTACCCTCTATTCTGTTAATGTTCAAAAATTCTATTTTGACCCAGTAGTGGCAACATTAAAATTGAACAGTTTGGTCATGAACAATGTTCAATACGCAGAAGTATGCGTTTACTACATTAAAAGTTTAAATTTTCTTTTTAGAGAGATATCTTGTATATTATAATACGTCAAACTTAAAGTATGTATGCTTTTAAAACTTCAGTAAATAGAATGAAATACATTTGGTTAATAAAATCCATCATTAACATTTGTAACAAAAATTCCATCTACCTAAAAAAATGATACACATTTTATTGGAAACAAACAATTTAGTAACAACAACCATCAGATATTTTATATTTTCAGAACTTAATTTTCGCTGATATTTTTCAGAAAAATTGTGAAAATTTTTAATCATATTCATAAACAAAATTTGATCAAAAATGTCCCAAATTATTTCTTTGTTTTGTTAGAAAATATCAAAGTTCACTTTATAATTCGGCATCGATTCTTTTTCATTAAAATCTTTGGAATTTCATACATTACAAAAGGTCATCTTTGTTTTTGGTGCAACAGAACCGTAGATATTTCTATCCGGCGCAATAGGAAAATGAATGAGAGCGTTGATCGCGGTACCTATGCTTGGATCTTCAAATTTCATCCCGGCAAATATACCTGCGGGCCCACAATACTCGTATTGTCAACTCTACAACGAGTCAACAATACTGTATATTGTATACTCGTAGTGTACAACAATACTCGTAATACTCGTGTTTTACTCAATGAGGCAATCACCAAGTGAAGAAAGTCAACCAGGTATGAAATAGAGTTCAAATTTGCAAACGTTCGAACAAGTAGAACTAGTGTTATAATATTTCACAAATACGAGACCGTTACGATAAATACCAGAAAATATGTATTCCACTATTTCTAGTTACTGGTCAATAAAATTAATTTGGTTGCTTACACATTTAATAGGAATTATACGTAGAAAACATAAGAATAATAACAACCCAACACGTACAATATTGCAAACTTAGATTATTCTGTTTTAATTATGATCAATATAATAAAACTATTATTCAAAAGTGTAGAGAACTAATAAAAAGAATTGTCACAACATTGTTAGAAATGCAACTTCTATGTATACATAATGCCGTTCACCTTCGAATAAATATGCGAATTTTCAAATCCCCTTTTTTTCAAATACGAAGATCTGTTGAAAACTCTGCATTGAATTAAAACATCATCAAATGTAATTTCAGAATTGCCTACAAGCTTATCAGTCACTTACCAAAGGAGAGGGAGGGTCTACGACAGTCTCCAGAATAATATGTTTCTTTCTATTTTGTTTAGGTAAGGAATTACTGTTTCATGGTATTGGGATTTTATTATTAAAAACTTGCTCAATCCTACGTGATATTTTCGTATTTTAAAGCTTATCAGATGTATACAAAAAATTCTAAATCATGGCATTCTGTAATAGTTTTGTGGAAATGTGTGTTTTTACAGCTGTTACTGGCAATAAATATATTAAAATATTATTTTAGTATATGACGATGTAGAGAACGAGTATGTACTCAAAATACCATTGAATGTTGAACTAGTTCTTCAGAATAGGTCGTTGCATTTGATTCCCGTGGAAAGTACCGCAAATTCAAAAAAATATTCAAAATAATTATGATCTTGCCTTAATTTTAAAAAACTGGACATGTTTTAACGTAAAATTGAAAAAATTGTTGTATATAGACAATTACATAGAGAGTTACATCTTAAATGTATACAATTTTCCCTCCTTCTGTGGTCCGGCGTTGTCCACGCCATTACTGGTGTACTTTGGGTACCGTTAGGATATTGCTAGGCGACTGTTGAATGGAAAAGTAACTTTTTATACACTAATATAAATGCATTATACCAACAATTAATTTCTGACATGTGTAATATAATTGGGGAGAGAATTTTGTCAGAGAGAAATATTAAAATGCAAAGTGATGTAATACTTAATCAAAGTAAATGTGAATAGAATTTGTATTATTGTTGAACTGTTAAGAACAAATTAAAATTGTTAAGGCGCGATAATAAGAAAGATGGGAAAATGCGATAGAAAAATAAATATAATTACATTTATTACAATATTGGTTTAGGAGTTACTTTTAATCTGAACACCATAATTTCTTATATTGTGAAGCTTATGAGTGGATATTTTTATGGAGAAATTGTAATTGAATTCAGTCAAATAATGAGATTTTTATTATCTGAGGTAACAGTATCATCAGCAGATGTGTCAGGAAATATCTTGTATCCTATGAACTCAGTTTCTTTCAAGATATTTACTTTTGTTAATTGTTCCTACAGAGTTGTACAAACGCACATGAATTCCAAAAAATGTAAACACATTATTATTATTATTATTATTATTATTATTATTATTATTATTATTATTATTATTATTTGTGAATAAAGTGGTTCAATAGAGCGTTATTCAATAAATTATGTTACAATTAACAGAAAAAGGTAATATCCCAAACCATAATTAAATTTATAAACAAAATATCGTAGTATTTCAATAATATTGATTATATTATATCATTTAAAAAATATGGTACTAAAAATAACTTTGTCAGGTTTCCAATTCCCTAATTCCTCTTCTTTTTTCCTGTTCATCATAATAACGGTTATAACTATCATTATCGTCATCGTCATCATTACAGTAACGCTTCAAGGCCTATTTCGGTTCCATCTTCGTATTTGCATCTTCTTGTTTCATCTTTTGTTAAACGTTGCTTGGCTTTTCTGCCTGAGATTCTTTAAAGCAACTTAAATGATTAAGGTTTTTCTTTCTTTTTGTTTCATATATTTCCTTCTTCTCCTTATTTATTTATGCCGTAATTTCTTCGTATCTTAATTGTTTGACAATAACATTTTCAAAAAATATGTTTTTCATCTTACCCGAAACATTATGTAAATTGTGACAATAAGATACATCGTTGTCTGGCTTTGGGCGACCATATTATTCAGAGTGAGATACGTGCGAAATGTATTTAAAAAAGGTTCCGAAGGAAATTTCAAGAATTTTCGATTCGCATGTACTTAGTATCTAGTAAATGTTACTTTCAGTATTTAATATATATATATATATATATATATATATATATATATAATATGTAAAAAGAAATTCATTTCTATATTTCTTTGCCAGACTATTTTGAACTGAAACGAAAATTTCATACTCCAAAACAACACAAATTTTGAAATCCATGAATAAAGAAAAGCTAGAGAAAGCATTGAACTAATAATTAAAATATGAATGTCTCTTTCAAATGTGTTTGTAATTACAGGGAAACGCAAATAAAGCAACAAAAATTAATTACATATTGCACAATGTTCTAAAAATTAAATATAGAATTATTTCATCAGGTTTATTACACGATTTCAAGAGAATCTAGAAAGCTGAATAATATCTAGAATAATTTACTTTATAAGGTAATGAGTAGTACGTATTACATTAAATTAAGAAAACTCTTTAATACCGAAGTTCTAAATTAATAAATCGAAGGAAAAGAAGAAAGCATTTATTTCAATTTAATTTCCTTTAGTCTTCTGGCTTAATTGTAAACGTTACTATTACGGTATGTGTGGAGAACAGAAGTATACAAAAACAACATAAACCAAAAGCAAGCAATACGAAAAATAACTTCTCTAGTTCTTACATTGCTGAATTAAATACAATGTCGACAAAAACTCAAAACATAAATAACGTACTGTTGATAAAATTCACGATAATGCAAAGTATTAATTTTCCACAAACTTATTTAGTACCATTAAGCTAAACCAAAATATTAACTTACAAGATTCAGATTTTGTAACTAAGATTTCCTATACAAAAACTATAATCCGTCGCGAAAACTATACAATTGTATAAACAAAATCCTTCATTTCCATTGAACCTTCAGATCGTTTAATTTTTCATTACTTTAGATCTCACTATCTTTTCGAATGGGTTAATGTAAAAATCATACTGAAATTTGTCTTACATTTTCCGTATATTAATGACTTCCAGGGTCGTTTCCGACCTCTGGATCATTATAGGAAAAGCAAACGCTAATTTATGAATGATAAAATATAGGAATATGCTCTTCATACATGAATGAGATTATGATGGAATGAAAGGAGACATAACAATTGCTGAAACAGAAGCAAACGAAATGGAAGTTCAAGAAAACCTAACGAAAACCTGCTTAGTGCGTCACAAATTGCACTTGTGGTCCCTAAGCATTGAGCTCGCTGAAATTAATCCAACGGAGGTTAGAACCAATCAAATACAGGTCCGGTTGCGACTCCAACTGTCAGCTACTTGACCTACTAAACCCGAAGGACCTTTATCAAAGATACTAAGTGTTGAACCGCCTTGCTATACGTATCCCAATGACTTGCATTTCCTGGCCCATCCACGGAAAAATTGCAAGGAAGCATGAAACACACCGGGAGGGAGTTGTGGACGGGGTGAAGAGAAGTCCCGAATTTTCACGGCCGCGCCCCGGAAGTGCACGGCGTGTGCGGCGGCGGTCGCGCCGTACCGCGCCGAGACCTGAGGAGCTATCGCCACCCGCAACGCCTCGCCAGCCCGACGCGCCGCGCCTCCGCAGCCGCCGCCGCCGCCGCTCCAGCCCACGTGCCGCGCCGCGCCGCGACCCGCCGTCTAGCCAGAGCGTCGCCCGCCGCGCCGCCGCCGCCGCCGCCGACGACGATGACGACTGCTTTCATGCGCTCGCATACTGCCAGTGCCAACGCAACACGGCCTGGAAATACCCACCAGTACTTGAGGAGGCGCGTTTGAACTTCATGGGCCGTGCCCCGGGTGCCGAGCGTCGGCCGATGGGCAGTGGAACCCTCGGAGAAGAATGCCCCTGTTAAGGAATTGCGAAGAGAGCGCTATCCCGGTTCTAGCTGCTGGGTTGGGGTCGCATTTCCAACTGCCTTCTGAGAAGGCGTTTCTATTTACTCTATAGGGAAAGGATTGACTATGGCGTTGCGTTATGCTAGTGATAAGTAATTTCATATTAATCAAAAACGTTTCTTTAGCAGCACAACGTGTAAGCTAAAGGTAAAAGAATAGCAATGTGTTAAATGGCTCTTTCCCAATATATCTTGCCGTATACCTTTGTAATTTGTGTAAGGGCAGATGGAGGAAACTACTTGTCTACATTTCGATTAAAATCCGCGTAATTGAGATTTGTAAACAATCACATATTGTACTGGTTTGTTATGCTTATTAGATCCCTGTTAATGATGAATTTCATGCAACAACAACTGCAGTTTTGCAAATTATACATTTATTTTGTGTGACCAAACCATGTGAAAATACTTTATGAATAAAACAACGTATATACCCGACTCTTTATTTTTCTTTATATAATTCTTATACCATTAAAACGGATCCCTTTCGAATCTACGCCGTGAATTTAAGGTGACTAACATTACTGTTAACAGAATAATGAATTTTTATTTACAATAGTTTAATACTATACATGGATATTGTTTTTCAATAGTAAAGCGACAAAAGAAATGAAGTACCTAATATAAAATATTTCCGAGATATTTCAAAATTCGTGTAATTTTCAATTTTAAACCTGGTTATAAATGTCACAAACGTTACATTACGACCAATATAGAGAAAGAAAGTTTCAAATCTCAAACCTTTCTTAAAATTTTAACTTAGCTCATTATCTTCATACAAGTGTTGATTACTATTGATGCACATTTTGTTTTCTGGCAATATTATTTTTGGATATGATACATAAAAATGAAAGTCTCTGTCAATGTATTAGTTTCTAATGTTCGGGAAATAACAAACAAATTACTCCCAGGAGCAGAGTAAAGTAAGAATAGTCTTTTAGGAATTGTGGAGAGTTTTCGTTGGCATTTCCAAAGAAATAATTCTATGCGTCGTCATTGCCAACAATATTCATGTAATATTGATGGCAATGACGACGCATATAATTATTTCATAATCTTTCAGACTACAACGCGCCAATAATCACTTAAATATTGGAGAGTCAACGCGCTAATAGTCTTTTAAAAATCCTAACACAAAGTTGCGTCTTGAACTTTGTACGTCCAAATAATTGACACTAAAGTAAATAATAAGCATTGAATCAAAATATTCCAAAAATGTAGTACAAAACTTCGTAAAAACATACTCTCAACGTTTGCTTCTGATGCAATGAAAATACTCGTAGCATCGTCTATTTTGTCTCATTTATTATTCTTATTGTAAGGTTAGGATGCCTTTCCGTATTCTGAAAATCTATCAGAATCTGACAAAAATATAAACGCACAAAATAAAAAATAATAATACAGATAATTATTTGTAATGTTGCCAAGTAAAAATGTTTAAACTGCAATTTTCTCTCTGCAGAAGAAGGCAGCGTCTGCAATGCAGCGGCATTGGTTTCAAAGTTGGGTCTTCCTATTACCCTACCACCGAGTTCTAAAAAGTATCGCAATATCAGTTTTCGAGGGAGACTACAGCGCAGGCTGCAAAGGTGTTCTTGCTGCGCCGCCTCTTGCCGGGCCCGACGGCGTCGGCGGCGCCGGCAGCTCCTCGGGCAGGGCGCGCGGCGCCGCGGCATCCGGGCGGCGCGAAGGCGCGGCGAAGGCGCGCGGCGGCGTAAGCCGAAGCCGGCCACGGGACGAGGCCAGATTATCGTATTTTCGGCGGCGGGCGGGATGACAAATTGGCCTCACGCGCTGGAAGCGGGGCGCGGCGGCTGCGGCGGCGGGCGTGCGCGGCCAGGCGACCACTGCCCAGTCGTCGCGCCAGCGCTCCGCAGCCGCCTCTTCTCCTCTCGCTGCTGCTCCCTCCTCCTGCTCCTGCTCCTCGCCTGCCGCCACTTGCCGCCAGCTTCTCCTAAGCGCCGGTTCCAGCAGTTTCCGCCGCCTAAATTGGGAGTTTTCCGGTATGCTTGCGCCTGTTTTTGACTGCACTGCGAGCAGACGGAGCCTGCAGGGGAGTCGGGTGTGGCGGGCGCGGCGGCGTGTGGGGCCGGTTTGGCGGGTTTTGGTGGGTCGTGGCCGGGGCGGGGGCGGGCGCGCGTACCGGAGCGGACGCGCCGGAAACCGGCGCCACGCGCGACGCTACGCTCGCAGCGCCGACGGGGGCCTAGAGAGCCGACCGTCCCGGAGCGGGTCGGAGCGGGGACGGCGGCCGGCCTCCCCGACGCAGCCGGCCCGGGCCCGACCCGGCCCCAAACCGCCCTCCCCGGGCGTCGTGGCCCGCCGGGCTCTCCGGTCCTCCCGGTGCTTCCGCTCCCGGGCCCGCCACAATCGCCGTTTCCTCCGCGGCGCTGCGCGGCGCGTGCCGCAGCTCGTCTCGCCCGCCTCCGCCCGCCTCGAGACGGAGAAGCCCGCGGAGGCACAGGTGGCAGGCGACAACACGCGCCACGCGCCCATTTAGCGTTCTTTCGAGGACGAGTTCCTTCAGAGAGCCGCTGCGACGGGGAAAATTGAGGAGGCGTTACGATTTCAAAGACAATTGGATAAATCCTTTAAAAGAAGCTTTAAAATCAGACTTATAAGCAACGAATCACATTCATTCACTGCACGTGACGTACTTCCGTGCTTGACTGTCAAAATATTAGCAAGAACATTGTCAAAATTTGCTGTCGATTGTTTTTTTATTTTGTACCGTCAACACACATGAATATCATTTTGAATATCAGTACGAAATGTGCAACGCAGACATTAATTTTCCCAATGTTTGTGGGTTATTTTAATATTCCCAGAAAAATCTTTTCTAATCAGGAACGAGATGAATAGAAAAACAATGAGAAATGTGAGTTTCAAGATCATGATCTATGTTCAACTTACACGTAAACGTACATGTAAACGCAAAAGACACAATTCTTGTTTCTCTATTATATTTATTGATTGAAATTTAATGACACAAAAACAAGGCGGAGCTGATGATTAAATGATCAGATAGAAAAGTAGCTCGTGTTGTTTTAGCAGTAATATCCAATATTATTCAATACCCAACATTTTTAGTTCCATCATATCTTTGTTGAAATATTTCGTTTAACTTCCTTATTGAACCTTGATATACAAAGGAAGGTTCGGGTATTTCTTTTCTTTCATGCGGTCTTTCATGCTTTAGAATGTTAAAGGTGTTGTAGTGGTATTCGTGATTCACAATTTATATCTGATACATATTATTCGGATCATTTATTGTTCTGTTCTACACGCTCATGTGCAGGTGCTTCTGAGTAAAATGTATTATCAAACGCATTATCATTCGACTATCGATAGATATTAACTTAACGACTTAACACTCAGTTTGTTTGTAAAAAAAATAACTATGAAGTGTTTGAATATCCAAATACTGAAGGAATGAAATATTATGAACATAAATATAATAATTGTTCTTGTGCTAAAATATTTTTATTTCAAGATTTAATAATAGTTTGTGTACTACGAAAGTCGACTATGTTAATTATAAACTACTTACACGTAATGGTGTATCATAGTTTATCGAAATACTTAGTAGGTGCGTTTTGCACGAATTGTAACGCAAATAAAGTGAAGATATTTCAACGAGTGTAGAAATTATATTTAAAGTTGTTGGGAACACTGAATAGACATTAACTCTTAAGGGTAACGGGTGAAGAATTGTCACAAGGCATACATCGTAAACAAAATTCATAGTTATATTTTAAAATTAAAATTATGATTAGCCAGTGATGGTTTTTAATGCAGTAATTCTAAATTAAATGTAAATATTCTGTTTAACTAACTACATACACGCTTTTAGATTTCGCATTATAAAGAAACTCATGAAACATTTTGTAAGGTCAGCTATCAATGTTGCAATGCAAGAGCAAAAGAAGTTGTTATACTTGGAATAAATTTCAAAAGCAGAGAAAGGAATAAAGAGTTTATATTTTAGTTGGTTCTTTACGAGCTAATATAAATCAAGCTTTTAACAGTTGAATGCCAAAAATTGAACGTCTTGTAAACAGGAACACTTTCCCATCATTCATATAGTAACTAACGTTAACTCTCTTCCGAATTAACTATTGATAGATCGCAAACTGCGCGCCCATGTAACTGCAATAGTTTCCTCTGACTTCAGCAATCTATGCACGTTTGATTAACACAGAAATATAAAAAACTATTGTCAATTGATTTTTTACGTAAACAATATATCAAGAGGCGTCAAATCGTATTCTATCTAATGTGATTATTAAGAAAAAATATTAGGGTGAATTTTGATAATATTTGTATTTCTCTTATTCAGACAGCACTTAATTTTACCATTATTTACACATTAACTCTCCGAAAATAACGAAAAATATGTGTAACAGGAATATCATATGGTAGTACCGTAATAAAATATAGTTAAAATAATCTAGTTCTCCAAAAAAATCTATTCAATGCATTTTCTTTTACTTACTATTTAAAAACAGCCGATCGTAACGAAACAACTCCACAAATATATTAAGAAGCATCTTCTTTATAATATATTCAAAATTGTTCAAAACTATACATTTCCAATGGGGCCTTCCGCACCCGCGTTCCCCATCGGGTGACGGTGGTGGGGCCGTAAGCGGCAGCGGCAGCCATTTGCCGGGGCGGCGCTGGGTGCAGCGCAGCGCAGCGCAGCGCAGCGGGGCCGAGGCTGAGGCCGGGGCTGCGGCCAGCGCCTGCGAGCGGCACGCAACACCATCGCCGGGCCCAGCAACTCTTGGGCTCTGTTGCACCCTGCCCACGCACCCCGCACCGCACCGCGCCGCGCCGCGCCGCGCCACTCACTAGGTTCACGCTCTTTCCGACACAAATTCGATGATTTTTTTTTTCATCATTTGGGAACCGCAAGGATTGTAATTCACTTTTTAATGCATTATCTTGACTGAATGTAGTATAACGTTATTAGTAATAAGTTTAACATTTTGGCATTGTCACATATTAAATTGTACAGGACTAAATAATCTCAAAATTTTCATTTTACTTCTTATTTAATAGTTTTCTTTTATTCAGGAAATTATGTGCTTTAATATACCATATATAATACAAATACCAAATATTCATCAAGTTTAAATGCGCGTCCAAATTGAAAGAAATCTATGACGCATGCTATCCACGTGACTTTGTTATTTTAGTAACCAAGAAACGTCGAACAAATTCAAAAACATTTATGTTATTAATTTCCAATGCGCGCAAAATTGAATGGAAACTATACAACTTCCGACTACATGAGATTTTCCTGTTGTTTTTTAGATACCTAAGAAATAGGAAAAAATGCCAAAAATCAACGAAAAGATTTGGGTTTCGACTGAAAAATGTTGCTTACAACACACCTGACGTCATGTAACAGCAATGTCTCAAAGAAGAAGCAGCTCGCCATTAAATCCATAGCAGTCATTTCCAATTAATAGAAAGAAATTTAAATAGACCTTTGCAGACTCTAGTCTTTTGAGAGGTGTTTTTGACAACTACTCAAGAACTGTGATAAAAAAAACAAAATCATCTATATTTGTCATTTCTAATGAGGAGAGAAAGAGAAAGAAAACTATGTGACTCCCGGTTATGTGAGATGGTTTCGTTAGCCAGAAATTCTGAAAATATACAGAAGTAATTCATCTATATATCTATTATCTATCTACCTATCTATCCATTGTGTATTCATTATCTATCCATTATCTACCTATTATATATCTATCTACTTATCACCTATTTATTATTTATCTACCTATCACCTATCTAATATTTATCTACCTATCACCTATCTATTATTTATCTACCTATCACCTATCTATTATTTATCTACCTATCATCTATCTATTATTTATCTATCTATCTCTTCCATTTTCCTAACACTCGACAACAGAATTATCAATTTCCAATGCGCGGAGAAATTGAAAGAAAACCATGTTGTTTCAGACCATGTGACAGATCTTAATGATTTTGTTAGATAGCATATAACATTGGAAATAACAAAAACGATGAAACGCTTTCGATCCCGTCTCAAACTGAACATATTTGATTGTGTTCCTCCGCTTATTCACTCCCTCTGCGCACCGCTTGAATTCTCAATATCAGTGCGTCACTGCTTTTGAACCAGCTCATGTCATGCGGTCGCAAGGCTTCAAGTAGGCCGCCCGCCATTAAATATTTTCTATTCGCTAGTTGCGTAATGGAACAGCATTTTTTTAAAAATATTCCTGGTGTGTTTAGAATTGGTGATTTGTATATATACTATACTCTATGTTATTGCATTAATAGTCAAAACAGCTTTTGTTAAAATATTTAATTTGCTGCAGCGTTATACGAGAGAATTTTATTGTTTGTTCTTTAGTTTTCTACTTTTCAGACAAACTAATTTGTGCAGTTTTGTTCAGAAGCATTATTGCTCCTACTAGCCACTAAACTTACACTAAATCATGATTTTCCTACGAACTAAGAGATGTATATTGTGATATTTACTCAGGAATCAAAGAACTAAATTAAAAAGAACGTCTAAAGTAGCAGTTTTAGTGCAATAACCAAGTCTAAAACATAGTTCAATAAGTGCTTTTATCGTCTTGCCAGTGATGTCATTCTTTTGGGATACATTTATGCTCATCATATAATGCATTTTAATCAAGAGTAAATATAAAGAAATGGAAGATCTTCAAATTGATGTCTGCATAAGAGCGCACTGGTACTAGTAGCACTGGCACTGGTCTTTTCCTATCTGTAACGATAAGACACCCTATTTTTCTTACCAGAAGGGATGTTTCGAGAAACAAGTTTGTTTGTAGATCTGATGCAATCTATTAATATATAACAATGTGCAGTGCCATAAGATCTCAAAATTAAATACATGTGTTAACATGCACATACAATTTGATGTATTTCGCCCATAATTATTGCTACTCATGTTAACTATTACGGAGTTATAATGATTCGGTTTTCTTTTATAGGTACGAGGATGCATCTTGCTCACTGATTCCTTTCAAAATGAAGGATGTACGGAGGTTCTTCGAATAATTATTTCAAGATTTTCTTCTCTAAATATTCCCCAACGTCACCAGCGATCTGGTAAGAATACTTGAAATGTCGTAAATGACAATTACTTATCCATTCACGTAGTATTGTGATCATAGCATTTTTTAAAAGTGCAATATTTCAGTACTAATGTATAAATTGTTGTAATACTAATAAATTCAAAGTATTTGGTAAATAAGTCATGGGATAAAATACTTCTGAACTTCCTTTCACTGTTTTCTATTCTTCTACGAAACTTACATTACGCTAGGTATTAAAACATCTTTTTTCTATATACGAATACTGTAGATAATATTTTAGAGAGCGACATATTGTAAATAATTAATTATCCAATAAGACGCCTGTTATTGAAATCTATTAAAATAATTACGACACTTTGCTCTATTACCAAAACCTATTCGATATGACTAAATTTAATAATATGGTCTCAACATCAAGAAATTGGCTGTTGCTTGATAAATAAATAAAATGATTCCATTTTAAGTGGGTACTCTTCATTATGATAGGTGTGGAATTTATTCACTTTTTTTGCGAATTAGCCATCTTGGGACCACGCGAACGTGCAACCCAACGTGACCAAGTCATATTTATTAACGGTAGGTGTAAGTAGCTTGTTATGAGGGAGATAAGCATTTTCATGCTGAATCCGCTTTTACAGACAGGGATGTTATCCGTGGAGGATGAGGTGACACGATAATGAAGGATGAAATGGACAAGCACAAATATACAGAAACCCACACAAGCACAACCATTCCCCAGGCGTGAGTCGAACCCGTGATCCTTCGGATCGAGACCACCAGGGTATTACTGACTCTGGGATCTCCGCTCTCCGGATCGGCTTTATTCACTTTATATTATTATCTTGCGTAAAGATTTTAGATCAGGGTTATATATAAATTCTACTGCAGATTACAACCCTCTTGCTTAGGAGCAGATCTAGAGACTGTGGATATCTCTATTACGAACTTCGCGCAAAATATCATCATTCTGAATTGAAAATATTAAAATTTAACAAATCGCGTTTCCGATTATCTGAGAATATATTTACGAAGAGAATAACCATTATAAAATAAATTTTATAAGTAGAATACTTTAGAGCATTATCTGAGTTCAAAACCAATTTTACGTAAGTGCTTTGTATAATAATACTTTACTCTTATTTTAAAATATTTATATTATTGAAAATAATACATAGGTCATATATAGTCAAAATACATTTATCAAAATCCTTCTGATTACAAATTCATATCTCTTCTTCACCTATGAATTTTGGCACTATTCTCGTAGTTGCTTAGGTGTGCGCAGCCCATAACAAGAGGGGGGCAAGTACATGTCTGGGCTCTCTTTTTCCATTAACATTGTTGATTTACATATGAAATTTTACTAGTAAATATATACAACATTCAAAAATAATGAAATTATGGGATTACCCAAATTGGCAGGTTTATCAATCGAAAATCAGTAAATCAACACATTAAAAGATAAATAATCTTCTATGTAAAACTATGGGGGCTCCTTTCGAAATCTTCAGGGGACCCATGACCTCAGTGCGCATGCATATGAATAGTTGCAATCATGTATAGCATGCATATGAATAGTTGCCTTGTGCATAGACTCTATATATTGATGCTAATATCCAATTTTTTCAAACAGTTAAACATCACCGCGTTTCTGCACTTATAGATGTGATAATAGGGACGTACTCATACGGGGAACTTATCAAAAGACCTCATATAAACGTGTTTTGGTAGGTTCAATGAAGTGCATACTTTTGCTATTTTCTCAATAGAATTCTCTTGGGTATTATTTTTAATTATTTCTATGTCGTTCAGAACTATTTGCTCTCTTCAAGTCTCTTACTACCAAATCATATCTGACATGTTGGGCTGTTCGATGAGAATTATCCTGTTCCAATAACCAGCGGTTTTTTTCTAAGCAGACCGTTACGCAAGTAAGAAAGTATAATAGTATAAAATCTTGTGTTTGTCGACGACGAAACTAATAATAACAATAATAATGTTTTACAACTTTCATCTTTCTTTTAATTTTTATTTGTTATTATGTCACATTTTCATTCATTTGTATTATTGTAGACCTAAATAAGTTGCATCATGGTGGAAAACAATGATTAACCTCCTATTATAAAATAGTTAATACATTCTTTGAAACTAACAATTATCATTGAATTTGACCTCTTCAAGAAATTAAAAAAAAAATTTAAGTCGCAGAATGTATACAAATTGCGTGTGCAATAGTGTGGAGTAACAAAGTAGGCCTCAAAATTCGCTTACCTTTAAATGGTTTTCTTTATTTTTAATTTTATTAGTCCATTAATTTTTATTTGATTTTAAATAATCGTAAATCGTATATCACGAATATTGATGGTTCTCGCAATGATTTGAAAATTATACGGTTTTCTGAAGTAATACCTAACTTGTAATTCCTTAACTACCCTTGGTAACTTAGGCGTACTTAGCCAAGTAGAGAATGTCGGTCACTATCCCTTCCTTCTCCCTTCCTCAGTTGCTCAAGAACTGAGCTCTGCAAGTTCACGAAGACTTTTGTCTGACGAAGTCGCCCAAGCTCATGTCCCACGAGTGCCTTCACCAAACATGCCCTGAAGTGCTTATGTCTCAAAAGAAAGGAGTGCATTTTTAAAGTGAATACTTGAAATACAATCATTATCACGAAACGTCGATAGGGACATCGAGCATTATATATGAGCGTGTACAAATCTTTTGAAATATTTGTGACAAAAACCAACCCGTAAATATGAGCCGAGTCATATTTTAGTCTAGATGTACAAACATTAGCATTCTTCTACAAAAATGTTAATTGTAATCAGGAATAATATACAAAATAAATGCATGACTTGATAAAAAAAGAGCTTGTTTACTTTAAATGTATCAATTACGAGTGAATGTTGAGATCAATATAACCTGTATAAAATCAAATGAAAAGTAATCTAAAATTGGTTCCTGAAATTAAAACACTTCAATTTTACTCGTATTACAGTACTTCATTTGTATACAAAATTACATAGTGGCGTAATGGCGCACAATGACGTGACAGACTTGTTTCATCCAATGTAAACAAGACTCCAAGAAACTTAATCCTCCTGCATTTCTTGCCTTAAAGATATGGCTTCCTACAATTACCGCAGAATACATTTTTAGCCTCCCAATCTAACCAAGGAGGCACACATGTTTGACACCGAATACGGCTGTCCCGGCGCAAAGGGATTCCCCACAACCGGTTCATTTACGCGGTCGGGCGCGGAGGTGGCACCGGCGGCTTCAGCGGAGGCGTTGGCGGCGGCGGCGTTGGCGGCGGCGGCGGCGGCGGCGCCAGCAGCGCCATCCGCACCAGCGACAGCCGCAGCCGCCTCCGCAGCCGCGCCGACGATTGTTCCAGAACATCGCCTACCCAAGCGGCACGCCGCGTTCTTCCGGCTCGCGGAGGTGGCGGCGGCGGTCGGAACGCAGCAGCTCAGCCGGCGGGAGGGAAGGAGGAGGCCGAAAAACGCGCGCGTAATCTAGGAAGAGACACGTGTGACGGGGCTCTGACAGCGGGAGGTTGTTGCCGCCGCCGCCGCCGCCGTCCTCCTCATGGAGCGTCGTCACTCTCCCGCCTTGCTGCCGCCCCCACTCGCTAATTGTCAATTTCCTTCACGTCACGTATCTGGCGAGCAAAAGGCGCGCGCGTGTGTGCAGGCAATGACACCTCGCCGCTCCCTTGGTCGTCGTCGACGGCGGCGGCGACGAAAACCGATTCCTCGTCGGCGAGGCGAGGAGCGCGATGCGAGACGGGGTGGGATGAGGAGGGACGGGGAAATTCGGGACGAGGAGGGACAGGGCGAGCAAGGCGATGGGGAGCGGGGAAAGGCGGGCTGAGGTGAAGAGAGGCTTGGAGGGACGATGCGATGCGAGGCGGGGAGGAGCAGGGTGGGGCGGGGTTTAGAGGTGTGAGGTGGGGCAGGGTTGGTTTGGGTGAGGCGTGGCGTGGCGTGGCAGGGCGGGGAGGCCCGCCCGATAGAAAGATGGGGCGGCGTCACGCGTGCCTCTCGCGCTACGCCCAACGAGTTTGCATCTGCCATCATTCAACTCGTGAGTTGTACATGCAGATCGCATCGCGAGACGAACTTCAAGAGTAACGACCATATTTAATTACTCGGAGGGACATTTGCTGAGTTTGCCGCAATACAATACTGTGAGACTTCAAAATTAAAAGTTGAATTCTCATTGAAGGCAAGGATAGTGGTTGATTCTCACAGTATATAAATTTAAAATACATCATATTGAAACTGAAATTCTTTTATAATTCAGTAGGTCTCGATAATCACCATGACAAAATGTGAGCGTTTCGTGGAAACAGAAATTAAATGCAAATGTGTAACAATTTGAATTACTAATATTTTACCCCAACTGTACACAATTCATTTTTTTAAATTCTCGATATACACTCTCTATGTTGACAGTCTATATACAATTATTCTTCTGAGTGTTTATGATGATTCTTCACAAGAAAAATTCACTAACCAGAAATGATGATTATTATCGGCGGTTCTGTTATTATAATAAACTGTGGTGTTGTTTCTTATCACACCTTTTTATATAACTCAAGGATTTGAAGAAAAGATCCTAAGATCTCTCCCTGTACATTGACGTGAATACACTGGCCAACCCTTGTAGCCAGGAAGTTCACTCTTGCGTACGACCGACTCACACACCATCTTTTTGTACATCTTGAATTGTTCAAGGTCCATTTCATTTTCTACGTGCACTATCGATTGTAATAATAGTTAATGCTGTATAGTTAATTTGTGTATACAGAGGGAGTTACGTAACAATAATTAGATATTTAAACGCAATTTCGAAGTACGTTATAAACATTTTTGCAAAGAATTTGAATGACTACTTTTCTCGTTTTAAGGTTCCATATTTCCATCTACTTCAATGTAATTTTCGTAAAATGAATCATCACCTTTTAAAAAAACCTTTAGACAATCTTGATCTTTTTCTTTACAACCAAATAAATCAACCGAAATATAATTAAGTTCCCTGTTGGTCTGTAAGATACGTGGTAGTCAATTACATTTTATTCTTGAAAATTTTAAGTGTATTCCCGTTTGTAAAATAAGAAGTAGCGGAATAGTGATGTAGTAAAAAGTATCAAACAACTGCTAAAAGTTACAGTTTTAATTAGACTTGTTTCATTTTTTGGCGTAATATTAAATTAAATTTTTTTTATTTGTTTGCAAACCATAAGAGGTATTTTCTTACATAGAGTATTTAATAATATAAATAAGTACATAAGTAGAAACAATTAGTACCAAATTCAAAACCACGTAATTATGAGCACATTCTGAGGTGACTTTGTTTGCAGTTTTGAAAAGCAAGTCAAAATAAAAGCCAGAAAGAAAGAATACCTCCGTGCCACGCGCGCAGGCTCTTTCACGAGCACACTTCGTTCAAAGGGTTGCGGGTCGTCGGTCGCTTTGAAAATAAATCCAGCAGTAACTGCCATTCTGCTCTTCCCGACTAATTATCTTTGTAGGTGGCACGCGAACACAAAAAGTCCCGAGGAAACCGGGCTCTCCTTTCTGCAGGCGGCGCTTTTCAGGGCCCGGCTATTCACAACTTTCTCCCGCGCCCTGTTTTTATCATAACAAAGATGAGCTGCCTCTGAAAACTCTCCTAACCATATGTACAGTACTATGTCATACACTTTGTCACTTTCCAGGTCACGAAACACACACAGCCGCGTAAAGCTTACTTTTAGTGGGGAGGTCATGTTTTCAAAGGACTTTCTTCTGAAAGACGTTCGTCGCCGTTGCCAACGAACAAGCCATCTGCGAAAAATTAGAACCGCGTGGATAAAGAAGAGGGAGAATGCAATGCTGCTAGTATGAAATTAAACAGAATATTTTTGCTATTTAACATTACACTATTCAAAAATTAGCAATTTAAGGACGTTCGTCACAACTACGTAAACTATAGAGTTGGAAATTTAATACTGTGAGAATGCAATATTCATTTCTAAAGGAACTGTCTGTGAAAGGTAAATGTACCCGCAGAAAATGTTTTAGACTGTTCTTTACCTGATCCAAAAAAGTCTAGAGATATTACATCTACACATTAGTGTGGGTTGTGAATATAACTTGCGGTTCGATGAATGTTACCCCGAAGGGAGGTATAATGATAATGTAATTCAAAACACGAAATAATGAAAGAAAATTGCATTATCTCTGGGAAATCAGTTACGGTTTTAGGACAGGATGTAGTATACTACCTACCAAGAGGGTTGACACGCCGAACACACTAATGAGGCATTCTTAATTGACCAAATACTCAATAGACGTATTAGGACGACTCTATTAATGCGTCGTAGGATGTAGATAGGTAATGGATACTGCAGCCCAGGATACAGAAATTGACTTCTGGGAACCAGATAAAACTGTCTTTATTTTGGGATGCATCATAATAATTAAAGCGTGAGTAAACAAACGTTTTAAACGACATCTTTTTCAGTAGTGAAACTTTTTGTTCCAATGTTTTGTACTCTTCTCTTTATCGAAGGGTAATATTAATATGGACTCTAGTTATAAGTTAAAAATATTCTTACATGGAGGCTACACTGCAACATGTGCGAAAACTCTCGGACCCTAGGCTGGTTATGTTGTCAACATCTGAACAAAACTCGAAATCACGTCATAAAAGAAAAAGAAAAGTCGCAAAAAGATGCCAGGATGGTGGTAAAGAGCGTGTTAGCTCTAGACACATCGAATCAGCATTAACAGAAACAAATATACGTAAAACAACGTTATATAGAATAAAATATTTTGTATATTAAAGTGTTTAATTTAACGTATGAGACCAAAAATGGAATGTATACAAGATATCTATATTTTTATGCAAAATAGTCAAATCTACTAATACAGAAACTTTTCCTATCAAAACAGCTAAAAACATCAGCTTATGAGCATTTCTCAGTTCCTTCGACTTAGGTTTATTTAGTCAAATGAGAGTTAAAACTTTGTGCAACATGATATATGGAGAGAAGTACCATATACGCACGTTTTTTTGAGCTCCAGAATTTCTTCCCAACATTTGAACTACAAACAGTTGAAAGTTGTTTTAAAAGGGGGAGGTTAAGAACATTTGAAAACATAGACATTTTCGCTCCCGAGTTATTCAAAACTTATTTCCATTGGTAAACGATTTGCGGATTTGAATGTTCTGCATTGCTAACAAAATAGTTGCAAACACCTGGCTTTACTCCTACCACTACTAGCAAAAGGAAATGTCAACCAAAAGTGCGCATAGTGAAGCTACATTTATTCTTTCATTTTTTCTACCAATTCTTCCACACCTAGCAAAAGAGTGAGTTTTACTAAAGATTATGGGTTGGAGTTAATTTGCCTCATACTAAGTTTAGAACGACAAACTTATACCTATTGCATTTATAAAATAAAATATTTATTTTTCTGTATTACAAGATTTAGAAATATAAATAATTTTGAAGGATATGAATGTACTTCACTTACGAAGCAGTGTATGACTGTAATATTGCAGATTCATGGTAATACAGTATACCTTACATGTATATGTTAAGATTTGAAATTTGCCGCAAAACATTAAATGCAATACTTTGAAACATTTATACTATCCATTTTATTTCTTGAAAGTCTAATAATATTGTAACTCGCGGAACATACAACACTGTTACATGGAATAAAAATATGTCAACCTCTCAACTTATTTCAGACATGTCTTGCCGGATAATTTGCAAAATAACTTGAACGAAATAAAAATATTAAATGTTGTCATAAGTAGATGTTTATTAAAAATATATAGCACATTTTGGTCTCTATCAAATATTTTGTGGTTGCAGTAAAATTTCTACACATGTATAGCTAAAAACGGTTTTCGCCATATGCTTCAGTGGTTAAAATACAGTTGTCAAAATTTACGTCATAAATGTCACATCATCTTTTAACCATCTACTTATTTTGGGGAGTAAAATAACTAAATTCATAACCAAAATTAAGTTTCCAAATTATTACAACCTGTATTATGTCTCGGTGACGTGCATCCTACGATAGCGGGTACTTAACACAATCTGTTGTCCTGCGATATTTAGGATGGCATGTGTCTGTGCAGGCAGCGTGCGTGTACTGTGTTGGGCGGGGGCGTGGGCAGGGGCGGGGCGCGAGGGCGGCGAGGAGGCCGGGGAAGGGTGAAAGATGCAAACGCCGGTATCACAGGCGCTGTCGCGGCGCTGCCTCTGGCGGATGCACCGCACGCCAGCGCCACGTCCGCACGCGGCTGCGCGCCGGCCGCCCGCGCGAACCCGCCACGCCACGCCCAACGCCCTCCCCGACGTGCGTCGACACGCCCCAACCTCGCGTCCGTAAAGCGGCGTCTCCGCGCACGTGACGGTCGGCGGGGTCGCGCGGCCGCGCTGTGTCCCCAGATAACGTTTTCAACGTTTGCGCGGGTCGCTCGCGCGCTCATTATGACTGAGGTCAAATTATCCGGAAGGGAGAAGACTTTAATTCGTCGAAGAGCAAGTCGCCGTCGTGTGTCTATTTTAACTTGCCCCGAAGGCAAGCGCGAGCGGGAGGTCGGCGCCCCGCGAACGAGTGGCCAGTAGCGGCCTCCCGCCCCCCCCCCCGGCCACCCTCTCACGGTCCTCCGAGCAGCTCTTCAGCGCGTGCCTGGCCTCGGCCGGTGACGGCGGTCGAAAAAAGTGAGAAGCGCGCAAAGAATAGGCCTGGAAACCCGGTGGCGCCGCCGACGCCGGGATTATTGTTGTTTTGTTGCTGCGCCGTCTGTCTACGCCGTTCCTCTCTACGCCCTCTCCTTACGCCTCGTCCTTGCGGCTCTCCCGCCCCGCGCCGCCCTCCCACGCCGCCGGCGAGGCGCGTCGGCGAAGGTCTGCGCAGGCGGAGCGGCGCTGGTGCGCGCGGCGGCGCGCCGGGTTCGCCTTATTGCGTCGACTCGCGCGGACGCTCCGCCTCAACTCGCCTTCGCCGCGATATCTCGACTACCCTTCCAACGCGGCTCGGCGGCGGGGTGCGCTCGCTTAGGAGTAGGAAGAAGAGCAGGCGGCGGCGACGGCGGCGGAGGACAAGAGCGCGTGGGCGGGGGGGAGGGGAGGGGAGGGGAGGGCGGCGGCGGGGGGCGGACCTCTGCCTGCAAAAGCCCGCGTGAGACGTTCCCAACTTTTGGGACGATCAATAGAGTGGAGGAGATGGTGCGAGCGGAGGTGCGCGCGCGCTGCGGCCGTCGGCGTGCAGGGTACGCGGCCCCTCCCTCTGCTGTTGCTGCGCTGCTTGCTGCCCGCCGGCGGCCGCGGCGCCGGGGCACGGCGGAAGCATCTCACTAGCTGGCGGCACCGCGCCGCGGCCGCGACGCCCGCGCCTCCTGCCCTGCCGGCCAACGCTCCCGCAATTAAGCCATTGCAATTCTCTCCAGATTGGTTTGCCATTCCCCCTTCCTCAGAAATGTTGTTCTTAAGAAATAAAATTTAACGAAGAAATGTACTTGGAATATTTACTGGTCCCCAAAATTAAGAACCTTTCTTCAACCCTAATATGTAGCCATCCTTGACTTCAATTTAAAAAAAAATGAAATAAACAGTATCAATAAATAAATATATATTCATCCCAATTTCCTTCTTCTGTAAGCTTTCCTTATAGCGACTTACTGCAGTATAGTCATGTTTCAATTATAAGATTCGTCGAGTGTGAATTTTCGATTCTTCTTTACCGTTCTATGGAAGAAGTTACAGACAGACCTCCGAAATCTCTTTTCGTACTCTAGTGACTTAACGTATGTGTTATACATAACGTGAAAACATACTGTTTAAAATTTTCCAACAAAATATAGCCGAATCAAAATTAATAACAAATCACAAATACCCTGATGCATGCTTAAGAATATTACGCATGCTTAAGAAGTTATTTTAACATATCAAGTGAGCTCGCGCATCGTTATGTGCATAAGGCATAAGGTTCGATTGATTATTTTTAAAATTCTAAATACGATTAACTATCTGAAAAAATATATTAACAGAGAAGTAAATAATTGTCGATATCTAAGCTCGTCCATAGCTATCCACTGCAGCGAATACATTTTAAATGTCACCTGTAATTCAAAATTAGTTTAAATGTTACTGGTTGTATTAACACAAGGTGAGAAAAATGTAAAACAATTGTTTTCAAAACGATAGCTCAATCCACGTTTTACAAGACAATATTTTTTTGTTGTACATACATACAGTTCTTTATTTGAATTAAATTACTATCAAATGAAGTAGATAAGAGTCTTAGTTTTATTAATGTTTGCCAAAAACCAACAGCCATGTCGACTAATGTTTAGAAGAAAAATTAAAAAAAAATTAGAATAAAAGAAATATAGTATGATAAGTTGTTTTCCACTGAAATATATTTCATTCTATTACTCTGTACGTTATAATAACAATGTAAATATGTAACATTAAGGGGAAAATACAATCATTTTACAACTTCATGAACTAAAATTCATTATTCCTCCGAGTGCGCTATATTTGACTGCCAATTTCTCATTTCGACGACTTTTTACTCTTGACGTACGTGCAATTTACGTGCTTATTGTATATTTTAATTTGCTATTGAAAGTAACGATCGACGGTAGAGGGAGCAAAAGCTATTTTGTTAAGCTGAACGCTACAGTTGTATGTACTAAAGGCAATATTTTTCTCATTTATAAAGAATGTTAAAAATGTAAAAATTTCATAATTAAATATTATGTTTGTAAAACGTAACTTTAAGACGTAAAACGTAAAGATAAACTTTTTCTACACATCTGTGTTTAATAACCACTGAAAATGCTGAGAGGTAATTATGAACAAAATAAATAATTATTTTCAACAATAAACATAAAAGAAACAATATTTCACGAGATAAAATGATTGGATGCGGTTAGGGCGTCATAGACAAAGTGTCATAATGGTCAATAGTTAAATGAGTATCATTTTACTTGAACCTAATCCCCTCCTAGGTATGAGATCCCCCATATATTTTGTATGCTTATCATTGTAAACGTTATTAAAATCCGTGAAAGATATATAAATATTTGCATCTATACATCAAATTATTTAGAGCTTCAATTGGCAGGTCGTCAGCTGTTACGGCGTCAATCCAATCGGGAGCTTACACATCACTCTGGTAACGTTCAACCTCCCGATTGGATGACACCGGAACAGCTGATTTACGCCAGGGGCAGTTATGTTTAAATCCAAGAATAGTATTTTCCCATTTAATAGATGTCTTGTAACAAGAAATTACACACGCACTGTCTTAACTGAGTAAGTTAACATATCTATGATGGAATAGTCTAATTTATATGCATCTAAACATAAAATATTACGCTATACGACATTATATCTGAACAATTTTAAAAGTTGTAATTTAAAAAATTGAATTTCACAACATTTTTTAATAAAAATGTCCAAATAACTTTATGCGAAACTTGTATATGTGGTAGTAACATTATCCATCTGCAGTTTATGCCCGAAAATATAAGAAACGTATTTTTAAAACTGAATTTTTAAAATGTTCATTTTGGCATGTATGTCAAATCCTTAAAATTGCTATAAAACCGTTACCAAAATGTTTCAAAATATTATTAAAACCATTTGCAAAATGTACCATATTATCATTACCAAAATATTATAATAAATCCAGGAGATTCTGCACTTAAAAGATGATGGAATGCTATGCCTTTTTTACTTATTATTGGCGTCTCTAATTTTCAAGAAATAGTCACTAAAAATGCACATAGCCAAAACAATAGGAAATATTTATATCTAACTCACACAACTATATTTATAATTGTAGATAAAAATTATATGTCCTACCAAATCGAAAAAGTCGGAAAACTTTCGTCAATTTTCATATGTGATGACCCAGTACCACGTACTAACACATGATTTTATTGTCGTGGATGAACAAGAGAGAGCAAAGTCGAAAGTCAAAAAGAACTTAAGCATTTTATCGCGATGTTTCATGTACGTACTACTCAAGCAAAAAGAGAATTTGCGACTGCACAAAAATGGTAATAACTAAAGATCCTAACTTTCTGTTTGCTAAACTGTAATCTGAATCGCCAACATCTGTTCGGAGCAAATGTACTTTAAATTAATTGCTGTAAGTCCTTTCAAAAGGCTGAGTAAGAAGAGCAAACGTATGAATCATCATGTCTAAGGGCTCCAAGTCTTATGTTTTATTAGTCATTGCTTAAAATATATAAATGCACGCAACGTATTCCTGAATAATACATTAGAGCAAGTATTTGAGTATACGTCACGCAGATGTATATTATCTTACCGAGACGGATACATGCGAACAAAATTAACGTTAATAATGATCGTGCGGTCACAGAACTTCAAAGGGTTCTCCGATATCCGATTTGCTCTAATTAATGTGTTGTCCTCGGTTTCTACAATTCATGTTGTTACTGTTTCCTTCTCAATTCTTCTTAATTCAAGCTATTCTCAAACTTTTCGATTTGAAAGGGACTTCTCAATAGTATTGTCCCAGAAACTTTATCTCACGGTACAAGGGAACCATCCAGCACCGAGTAGACAGCAAAGCTTAGATTTTCACAAGAGTTAACGAAACTAATTCTATCGCTCCCATACAAACCTACAAAACACAAGTACTGAAGTTACACTGGTATCTCTTGAAACAACAAACACAATTTCATGAAACAGGAAACCATGACATAAGGTTACTATTATTGACTCATTGTGTGGGTAACTATAGAAGTTTACGTCAAGTTTATCGAAAGGAAACCGTTATCCTGAAACATTAAAAGATGTCAATGCCAAAAGAAAATTACAAGTAGAAACACTTCATAAATATATAGGCGGAGTAAAAAATATTTTATTTGAATTAGAACAATAGAAATATTATTTATATAATAATATCATTTATATAAAATGTTAGTTATTTTTTAATAAATTAAAAAATCATCCAAGAGTAAACAGAATTATGTATTTAAGGACGTACTACTAGAAAGGAATATGTTGTTTTTTTATCTTAAAACTGCTTTCCAAGCAACTGGCCTAAACCACATCAAATAATTGTATTCACTGGGTCATGAATGAAACGATTAAAATACACATGTATCCTTTTATGTTTTGCCCATACATAAGATTTTTTCGATAAAAAAGTCTATTTGCCACATATAACATTTCGCGTGTCACCTACACGAATCTTCAGGTGATACAATTAATAAAAATTAGTGGTATTAAAACAGCACATACTTTATCGTCATTAAAAATGGTTATGCAACACGATTTATGCCAAAATGTCACTCCGAATTAACACATCACAGTTATCATTTTTTGTAAAACGCATCTGAAATCGTAGAAATTTGTTGCAAAAGTTAAATAGTTTATAGCAACATCTTTTCTTCAAAACTTTAAATGAAACTATATTTCTGGCATTGAATTAATTGTATAAGGTATGCAGTGTATTCACGAACATACCGGATTAGCGTTTTAGCCTTACAATATTCTTCGTTAGCACCATGCGAAAAAGTAAAATAATAAAAGTTAATAAATAATACGATACTGGTAGAATTGGAAAACAAATTGAAATATATCGAAAAATACATAATAGTAATTATTATTAAACACTATGGTATTGTAATATTCTACAAATATATAAAAGTAATAGTTTATATCGCCGCGAACGAAAGGCAGCCGTTATTATTGCTCTGTGTTATCAGTGCGACGTTACATCAATGGGTTACAACAACCAACAATGACCAACCATCTATTCGTTTTCACATTTAACACAATTTAAAATTAAATAATATAAATATAATAAAAGATAATAAAATGAAATATGAAATAATATATTATATTTTATATTAATCTCAAATAGGTTTTGAAATAATTTCTGAAAGATTAATTTGTACAAGTATACCAAAAGCTTTAATGTAAGAAACGAACAAAGAACTATGAAATAATATACACATTCTAACTTACGTAGCATCCAACTGCCTCAAAACTCCTCAAATATTATGACCACGAAGCGGAGGTTTTGCGGAGCGGGCGACAAAGTTTGACGCTTAGTTACTCAAAAAATATACATATTTTCGAAAAATTCAATATGATATTTTTTTAAGATCTGTTTTTGACGGCCACATTTTATTAAGAAAAATGTATCTTCGTAAATGTAGTTGTATGAAGACGCCTAAAAAATTTAACTATTTCAATTTTTGAAAAATCAATGTTTTCAACAAACATGAGTTGCAACTCATTCTCTTAAACATCCTTCACACTATCCAACAACAAAATGTAATCAAAATCGATGAAGTCATTTTTTTTTAATTTTCAAAATGCGCCACGGGCTTAATGAAAAGTAGCCCCCAAAATTAAAATATTGGTTTGAATTTTAAGGGGCCGCAATATCAGCCAAGTCTATTGAGAAATATAAATTTAAAGATAATCTGCTGAATGTGTTAGCTGCTAACGATGTTTACAGACAGACGTTCACACGTTCTGCTGTCAATAGATTTTTCGGTTTCAAGGACCCATAAAACATTAATTATGACTACAACAGGTGTTAGAGGATTTTTTGTCGAAATTTAGCAACTGGATTTATCCACTTTTTCCTTAACGGGGCCCGGTGATACGAATTTTTCTGCCGAAAATTCGCGTTTTTTCGCGCTCCATTACATAACATTCTGTTCGTCAGAAGTTACTTGTTAAGCGATAGAAAGTAATAATAGACATGTGTACATCTGAAGATTAAAAAAAATGACAAACAATATTTTGAAGATATTGAATAAAATAAAAGTTAGAATGAAAACAATTAAAAATCAAGTATAAGTGGTAAATTTCAAAAACTGTAGTGAGTACAATCTATGAGAGAAAATATAGAGTAGCGAGTACAAAATATAACATCACACAAGATCATTAATTCTGTTTGAATCAAATATTGTCACAAACATTGATGACAATGGTCTTTCTAAAACAAAAGTAGATTTTTTTTGTGATAGGCTCTGTTTACCTTTGTATTTTTATAGTACTTATGTTTATATCGGTTCCCTCCCCAATTTACCTCGTATTATTTTTTACTTGCTTTCATAGTTGTGCATTCATAATAAGAGTAATTCGTTATAGCGTATATAGTATGCTACCCCCTGCCCATGCGTGCCCCTCTCCCCATAAAGTGGGTATGTATATTTTTATAATGAAAATTTTCTCTTTTTCTGATAGCAATAATTCTTATTAAAAATAGTTTTTAAAGTAATACAATTGTATATTATAATCTTAATTAAACAGACTTTGGTAAGTTTCAGGAAAATCAGTGAAAAAATAAAAAAGATGTAACTTTTATTTTTTAGATCGTTTTATTTTATTCAATATCTTCCAAATCTTGTTTGTATTTTTTTAATTTTCAGATGTGCACACGGCTATTTTTATTAATTGTATACTTTTGAAGGCGAGTGTGGCACGCGAAACGTGGTGTATGAAAGATTAAAGACTTTTTTAAGGAAAAACATTGTTGTTGATTGGCAAAAAACAATAGGATATTTGTGTTTAATTGTTAATACTCTAGCGACAATCATAATAATTTCATATTTTATCTGTTGAAATGATTAAGTGTACTGTCATTTCACTACAATAATAAGAAATTAATATTTTTGTATTAATCACAGTGCAAAATAGTAACTATTACGAATAAAAAATGTGGAAGATAATTTTCTAATTTCTTTTACTTTATACGAGTTAAAAAAGTTGCAGAAAACTCCTTAATTTTCTGATTTTGTGAAGGTATATTACTTTCGAGGATTAGTCTGCGTTACTACAGATATTCACCAACATTAAGTTTGGTATTGATTGTTATGAACACATGTCAATAACCGATATGTAATATCGCATTTCACGAAAAGAGAAAATACATTTGCAGAAAATTATATTATTCAATTGTACAAATGAGATTTTATCCATATACATGTACGTGGTATCTTTTACACACTTCATGCTGGCACAGCACTCGTCAACGAGCGAGCCGTTAAAAGCTCATTCGCAGATTTCGCTGAGAGCACGCTACGATAAGAGGGAAAACAAGGGTCGCGGAAACGACACTTCAAAATACGCGCTACCAGCCAGAAGAGCGGAGCGGCCGGGCCAGAAAACCCGGAAAACACACACAAGGACGAGCGGTAAATATAAGAGCTCGGGCGGGTCGGCCCGGGGAGATCGGCAGGGAGCTGAGGGATGCGTGGACGAGGGAGGAGAGCGAGAGACCGCGACGCGATGTTGCAGTAATTACCACTTCCTCCACTCGTTAATTGGCTCTTACCGAGGAAATGGATCTCCAGAGTAGGCCCGAAAACTAGCCCACATTTTAGGGGAACGCTATTCTTTCGGGCGCGGGGGCGGGGGAGGCGATGGACGCACGGCCTGGAAACATGCCGCAGGCCGGAGCGCCGAGGCGCGGAGGGGGCGGGGAGAGGCGGAGAAGGGCAGTGCGCGGCGGAGGCGGGGTCGGTGGACCGGACCACCGCCGAGCTCGCCGTCACATTTCGTGTTCTGCGGTCGGCCAGGGCCTGGAGTGGGGCGCGGAGGACGAGCGCCGCGCTCTGAACCGGCCGGAGCGGGCCCTCCCCGCCCCCTGCCCCTGCCCCTGCCCTTGCCCTCACGCACTCGTCTTGCGCCGTACACACTTGCCCACACTCTTTGCGTCACGTGTGCTATCGAAATTTCTAAGAATGAACATTTTACACACAGTTTTAGGTATGTCATTTACATTTGTTTTTGCACGAAATCAGAATAATTGAATTCTTATTTCAAATAAATCTATTTCATACTGTAAGTCTATATCATCTTATTATTTACCACGACTGGCATTAGTACTTGATAAAAACATTTATTGGATGAAATACAATAACGATGTAAATTCTTCCATTGCAAAATGGGCATAAATATTTTCAGTTTGAATTCAGTGACAGAATGTTTTCAAAAATTAATTTACTCTCTGAAATAATGAATTTAACTTTTAGATTGAGTATTAGATTTCCCATCTACTGCTTGGAATTAGATCTGCAATTTCCTTCAGTCAATTAGTTCGCTAGTTAAAAAATATTGCTAAAGATATGTAATCTTCATATTTCTTAATAATTCCATGTGTCAGAAAGAAGAACGGCGAATAAAAACGATGGCAATAAATATCATTCGCTAAAAAGCAAAGCATACATTGTCTTGACACCGCATGGAGGGACTTTAGTCGTACATCAATGTTTTTTATGGATCTGCTCCCGAAATGAACCAGCTGTGACGCGGGTGTAGATCACTCTTCCCTCTTACCGAGCCCCTTGCTTCTAAAATTTTTATCAATACCATGTCTGCCAAGCAAGCTAAAAGCCTGGCTCCGTCCAATGGTGAGTCAAGGAACCGCAGTCTTCGGTTCGGCAGACGAAGAAGGGAAAATTATATTGGAGGGAATAGGGTGACGAGGCATGCCGGGCGAATAAGAGTGGCGGTGGCTCGGCTGGGGAAGGGGCGGCGGGGGAGGTGTGCACGCGTGGCAGGGC
>BOPP01000004.1:16084364-16106437 GCA_017312745.1 Gryllus bimaculatus | reverse complement strand
GTGAGGCGGTGGAAGGAGCGGTGGGCCGGCACGCGAGCGCCGTGGGGGCGGAGGGATCGCGCGCGAGGGCTGATCACATGATGACGCTCTCCTCGCACGCATGGCTGTCGAGAAGGGGAAGCGTAAGGTGGGCGGGTTTGGTTTAGAGCTAAGCTCATTAGGGTGGCCCTTATATCGAAAAAAAAAGTATTGTTTTTCTAATTTTCTTAGGCTCGCTCCCTAAATATTTTCCATCGGGTCAAAGTTACTCAAAAATAAAATTTCATCTCAATAGGCCCATGTTAACCGGTGTTTCCTCTAGCGCGAAATTTGAATGTAAGGGACCATTCGTTTCGTTGCGTTAAGACAGTGGAAATCTACTGATACATGTTAAGTTGTAAATATATTAAATTTATATTCACTCTGTAGACAACGTTATGTGATTTGTTTTTCTTGTGGGTATTTTATTTTGTTTCTTTATGGCAATGTGGTTAAAGAGACCACTTTCTTGAACAACACAGCACAAATTGCTTTCGCGCTTCATCTAGTGTAGTAGTTCTTCATTCAGTCAGTAGTGCATAAAAATCTTGCATTCATTTAACAGCCCTTTCAGCACAGTTATTCTCAGCGTTCAACTTTATAAATAACCTTTGAGCTTCTAAATATGAAGAGTTGCTTATTCAGGTTAAAGGATATTCGTGAATAAAACTAGTATCTATCTTCAGGTAAGAGAACAGATATCTGCTTTTGGTTGACCCAAAGTCGGCTATTGTTTTCAATGAAATGAAGATTAATTTGAATTAGATGTGTTGTATGTGAACAAATTCATAATTAAATAACGATCATCGGGATACAATTGCATTCACCATGTTTTTCCCATTCAATTCTTGGCCCGAGTCTCGCCACGTAAAAATAAGGCAAATTCAATTCAATTCAATTCTTCACAAAAAGGAGTATATCATTCTTCCATGAATATATTCTTTCTGGCTAAATTTGCTACCATTTGGATTTTGATTTGTATGTCTAATTCATCATTAAAAAGTGACACGACAAATAATTCTCCTAACAGATACCACATACACGGTGTACGTGTCTTTAGAGTTCTTTTGAAATTGCAGAATCTATTATTTCATGTGATATTAGAACTTCTAAAAAGTTGTTCACACTATTTCTGTTTCAAAAGAACATTTGTCTTGCCAACAAGGCCTTGCAGCAGAAAATACTCTGCTATGACCAGCCACATTTCCAAATTTATATTTAATCCAAGGGTGGGGAAGCAATCGTTCGTGTTATCAGGACTCCACCACTGCCTACAAAGCTACAGGAGCTGCGCGTAAAACTTCAAACTGCATACCGCGACGTTCTGAAGCCGGCGTTAGCAATCATGGCGGCCCGACGTCATATAGAAACAGCTATTTATATCAATCTAATACATTCATCTTTGAAGTGCAATACTTACACTCCAAAAAAAAATCTAAAAATTGTTTTGGTGACCCTTGCCACACATCAACGATATCCGTCTCATCTAACGAAGAGCACCTATTTTATGTCGGTTAGAACATATATGATTTAAAATTCCGTTTAAAACTTTTTTCAGTACAAACTCTTCTTAATCTTGTTTTTATACATTTCATTGCTTACGCGCTATATTCACGTTAGTTTTTTGTACGAGTTATTAAATAACAGAAAGATATGTCTATAATACAATTATACTATAATATACTATAATACATTATCTAATAAAACATTGCAATGCCAAATGATGTAAGATTATTTAATAATGTGATTATTATTGAAAAAATAAAAAATATCGAGAAAATTTTTAAATAATTCTTTGAATATTATAGAATTTGTGACATGTAACTTCGCGGATAATGTTAAACATAACCTCAGCAATAACTATAAGTAGGTATATTGGAAATTTCGATGATAAAGAATTAATTTCTGAAGAAGTATTTCGCAAAGTAAATCCAAAGTAAGCATTGTGAATCTCATCAGTTAAGTATTTTTTCAACGAAATCTATGAATATATTCATTAAGAGTTTGATTGTATATTTTTTTTTCTTCAAAGAATTTAATTTGCCTGGAAATAATTTAAAGAAACAAAATGTATTTAGGTAGTTTCTTCTTATTGAGAACAACACAGTACGATTATGAACAAGATTGTGGTCCTAAGTTGTCTATTACAGAACGAGATATTCGGTAATCGTTCATTTTCTCTGAGATCTCCTGTATTACCTAGCATCGTGGTGCCTAAATCACATGATCCTTCATACTCCGGCTCATGTGGCGTAAGGGCTGCGGGCTAACCTCCATTACTACTCCTGTCTCCACATGCGGATGTAATCTCAATTACAGCGACATTACGCGTGTTCTGGAGTCAGAGTATCACTAATGGCGAATCTGAGATGGTTACGTGCTGATAAGTAACACACTAGCCTAACGGGATGCGGTTAACGTCTCAGGTGTTGGCAAGTTTTAATCACGGTTAATCTCAATACGCATTCAGGGAGAAACTACAGTCGTCTATAGCCTTCCCGGATCGACTTATCTTGACAACGTGTGAATTGCAGTGTCTTCATATTGCATATATTTTTCATGTTCGATGAAAATATTAGAGATGGAACTTAACATTAACTTAAAAATAATATTTTTGTCAGAGTGATATTTTAAATGTGTTTATTTTTAAAACATATTGACTCTCAGAGCAAACAATGACTCTCATAGTGAATTTACAGTTAGTTTTGAGTTGAAAAATGATTTTCGCAACAAGAAATGAAAATATGGCAACATTGTTTGCACGGAACAGCCAATAAGTATCAACATCCAATTAACTGCATTTTAGTAGTAATATATCTGAGTACATGCCCACCCAGGACAAATCATTATTCGTAAGTACCAAGTTTTCAAGTTTGTTTACTATAAAAATGCGAATATCCCAAATTCAAATACTATATTTTTGGTTTTTCGAAGTCTATGCTTATTCCCAATGTAATTCTCGACAGGAAACGTTCATACAATAAAACACATGGACGTTTGCAGTAGTGTAGTATTTTCATGGACAATTACACACTTGAATATACATGTGTCCGCGATTAATATGAAGAACACTTCAACGGGAGGGGAAATATTATACTTTGCCGATGTTTCCTTTCGCATTTTTCGTAAAAATAAAGTTATGCAAAGCTGCAGAATGAGCCAAATCTGTGACAGAAAAACACCTTTTGTGAGTTCCCTTTTCCGAAAAAGTGGATTTTTCGCTCTCCTACAGAGTACATTACTTTCTTGCGCCCGTAATATAACCAAATTCACATTTTCTTGTTCAAATTCACATTTGCTTGATACCTAAAAATTTGGAAACACAGTTTGAACCAATTGAATTCCCTCATCGATTTCACATATATCGCGACTCATTTAATCCAAAACTTATCTTATAATTAAGGAGGTAAGAGTACAAAAAGCCAAAATACACATAAAAATATTGTCAATAATGACTCCAATTATATTTCTTTAATTTTATTCTTCACATAAAGCAATGTAGACTTGTAAAAACAGCAGAGGTCCGATTTTACGTAATATCTCATAATTTTCCAAATATGTAAGAGTTTTTTTTCGACGCCCACCTAGGACTACATTATTAAAGATAGGAATTTTTGTTAATGGAATCTTTCCTGAAAAATTAGATCCTTGAATACTGTTCCGTACAATTTTTCATTGTCAGCAGTTCCAGTCTGAGTTACTTTGAACGTAATCATGATAATTTAAAAACGTATGTAAAGAACATTGGTTCAAAATGAACCCGTATTTTTTCTTCATGCTTTTTATCGAGTAGAGCAAAACTCCTTTAAAAACATGGCATGCTTCTTAATTGTACGAAAACCTCAGAAATTGTGAAAACTGACAAAGTTCAAACATTTTTTCATGACTTCTGCAATTTGATATAGAAACCTGAGATTGTTTCTTCATGCAACCTATCGGTCAATGATTGATCTTTAATCAGAATGTACATTTTTTCTAAATATCAGTATTTTTGCGTAATTTGGAAGATATAATGTACCAGAATCATCAGAAATTTAAGAATTTATTACAGCATTGCAAATAGAGTAGTACTGCTTGGAGAACCACTATAAACTACTGATCAGATCAACCGGCCGCTAGAATTCTTTTGTTGACAACTGTTCAATTCAACCTAGCTATCTAAATGAGTCACTACCGGGAGAGACTGCAGTGGCAACAGTTCTGGAGATATCATTGCCGATTTATTCTTTTGAAATTTCAAAAATTTAAATACACACTTTTTCTAACTTCTCTTGTGGCGATAGGTTAGGTGTTATTTAAGTAATGGCCGAAACGTTTGTAGAATAGACGCAACAAAATAATAATTTCGTTACCTAACTGTTAACAATAACACGAGAATGAATTAGCTGTCATGTTTCGTGACCGTCGGTGTACCGAACAAACAGTGGTGATGTACTTACAAGAGTATATTGACAGCGTTCTCCTTGCGCAATCGTTCACATCTCAGGTCGAGGAAATATTTTTACGGGTTGGAAACACTTATGCGTGTTCGGCAAATATAATAATATTTTGTAACCCTTTCAAATAATACAAGAAAATACGTGCTGCTATAGTACTACACGTTTTATTAGTATTTTTTTGCTAATGAAATCAAGTTATATATTTTTTACTGAAATCATCAAAATGTTTACAAACACAGAATTTACATAATTAATATTTATTACAATATAAATATATAACAACCAATTATTTATATTACTAGTTTCCAATTCGCACACAAATTGTACGAAAACTAATCAGCCTCCGAACATGTAAGTGATAATAATGTTTTTTTTATATTCCCAAGAAATCGGCAAAAGTACAAAAACATCTGTATTAATAATTTCCAATATATGTAGTAGATGTAGTCTAAGGAAACAATCTCTATCTTCAATTTTGTAGTTTTTTACTTTTAGCAATTTTCGAAAATAAGGAGAATTCCCCGAAAATGGGGTTACCACTATATTACCGTCCTTTAAAACATACAAAGATGTAATTTCAAAAATAATTTGGTGCCATTTTAGAGAAAAAAATGTTTCAAGAAAATTAAAATTGTTTATATTTCGCTCTAATTATACGAAAACTACTCATATTTTCGAAAAATTGTACATGATCTTACCACAAGATCAGTCTTTAAACATTTCATTTCGTTTTTTAGGAAAAAGTCTGTATCTTCAATATTATAGTTGTAGGAAGACGCTCAAAAAATATTGCACTATTGCAATTTTTTTTTTAAATCTGGGATTTCAACGAACATGAGGTTTGCACCATTCTCTTATTCGTCGTTTACGCTATTTCAAGAGAATGTTTGATCAAAAAATTCGAGATCATTCAGATTGATTGGGCGTATCAATTTAGAAGAAAATTGGCTGAACGGTATAGACGCTGGCGTTGACCACAGACGAAGAGAGAATATTATATAGAGAGAATATATATTTTTCGGAATCAAGGACCCACAAAACGAATTCTGGCTACACCACGTGTTAGAGGTATTTTCTTTTCTATATTAGTCAACAGACTTTATCCACTATTTCCTTACCGGGGCCCACCAATAAGAGTTATTCTGCCGCGAATTCCGTTTTTCGGCGCACGATTACATGTCTTTCTCTTTTTACGAAATATCTTCGTAAGGGCGAGAGAGTAAAAGTGTACTTGCAATTTCCGAAATTTTCGTAGTTTTCGTGAAATTAAGAATGCACTATTTTTTAAGCAAACGTTGCACTATTCTAGGTAAAATTAAAGAAACTAGAGGTGCTACAACAACACATATTTTCTCTCGTTATTTTTAATATAAATCTTTAAATTTGCAAAAGAAATATTCGAAAATTAAGAAAGGTGAACGAAAATGAAACCTGCAGCACTTTTATAAATGAACTTCGCTCCATTTGAGAAAAAATACTAACGTTGAATTTGATTTTAATAAAAAATATAAATGTCCTTTAAATTAAGTAAAAAATAATCGAAAACTAATTTCAACAACATTGAGCATAAACATTTAAATATCTAAATTTATCTAATATCTAATATCTTATAATATTTATATTAATAATATTTATCTAATATCTACATGTCTATGAAGGAAAACCTAGGGAGGATAATGTATAAAATCTACATTGAAGTTTTGCAATCTAATTGTATTTACGAATTTATAAAATAGAGTTCATCGAAACTGAAACCTGCACCATTTCTATAAGCGTACTCTGCTCTGTTCCAAAAAATGGAGCGAGTTTTTTTAAATCGCGTATATTATAGAAAAGATTCGTGAAAGGTATTTGTATTTTGAGAGACACAAATACTTTTTACCGAAACCTGAGCCATTTGTTTATAGATCTTTACCCTACCTAGAAAAAAATTAATTCACAAATTTGAAGTAATTTTTGAAAAATTTTTGAAAATGTTAAAGCTTGTCAGGGATTCCTAAGAATCTAAATATCTGTCTCAACCTCGTAGTGCACCGATTTTGGTCAGAGAGACGAAGGAATATTAATTTTGGTGAAAATCATCAGATCGGTTCAGGCGCGAGTGTTGACTGCAGACGTGAACAGACCTTTTTTCCGTGAACCAAATTTTCGTTATTAAAACCCACAAAACGTGTATTCATTCTACACCACGTGTTAGATGAGGTAATTTGCTACGTGTGAAAACATTTATCTCCTCTTTCAATATCTGGTTCCCACAATGCGGTGTCGTCACTTTCCGCTGCAGAATTGTAATACGTTGTCTTTACCACGTAAATAGGTAGTACGGGAGAAAGTATAAACTTTGAACCTCTTTAATAAATGTTTGTTTTCTTATATTTTAAATTGTGACGATTTCACACAAAAGTATACAAAAATTACCATATTTTAAAAAAATGTATGTAACATGATTTTAAAATTTAATTTTGAAGAATTTGTTTTTAAACAATCTCTGTATTTAATATTGTAGTCTTAGAAGAGAATCGAATGTTTTAACTCTCAGTTTAAAAATATATTTAAAAAAGACATTTACCATTTCATAAGCATTCTGCACTGCACGCTACATGGGTAGGTGGGTGGGTGTAATTGTACATAGACGTTGGAGGCCCTTTAAAAAAAATTGAAAATTTCTTGTGAGGGCTTGGAAAGATCCCTCAAAAATTGTCGGATCCGTTTCATATTCGAAGAACCGCGACATCGTCCATATTGATTAGTAATTATCGATTAAGGTAAAAATCCTGTGTGTATTTACACTAGTATTGTTCACATATGAGAAAAAAGAAGTATAAAAGAAACACATTGTTTTCACCCCCTTCCTTTTTTGTCAGTTTTTTTTAAATAATAGAGAGACTTTTTCTACATACGAAAAGAAACCTTTCTCAGGAAATTAATGTGTAATTAATGCGATTAGTTTTCAGATTGTCATAATATATTTTGAAGATGTAAATGTTAAGGAAAAAACATTTTATTATTTTAAGTAAGTCGCTTCATCAATGGATCAAAATGAAGGCCCTATCGGAATATTCCTTGATATTTCCAAACCGATTGACGTCATTGAACATAACATTCACTTTCATAATTACTTACATGGAATTCGTTATTGCTCTCGTATTCGCTCGTTAAACAACAATCTCGGAGAGAATAAGTACAGCACTAAAATGAAGAAATACTATTTTCCCATCTTTCCGATTTATTGCAAATTGCCCATGGAATCTGTAGCGGCATTTTAGACCCTATTCTCTTCCTGCATACGTAAACAGCATGCCCTAGACGATGAGATGGAAGGACAGTATTTTTGGTGATGATACGAGTATCAATAAGTAAACAGTAAATAGTGCAATACAAGATGTTACAGACTGGTTTCGTAATAAATTAATAGCAAACGAAGGCAAAATAGCTTCAATGCAGTTTTCTGTTTTAAATAAACACTTACTCCATTAAACATGAATGATGTGCAATTGACCGATGTTAAGATAACAAAATTTCTGAGGTTTTCAATTCAGTCAAACCTGGAACGTCCTTTTAAATGTTTGCAACACAAAAACTAAGTTTTGGTCGCCAATGACCTAGATGTTGATGCAACTTAAATAAAAAAAGTACGTTCATCTCTCCCGCACAATTAATTCAGGATTCTTGCAAATTCAGTCTCCATACTGCTCTTTGTGTATATTTTGCTAATATTCATTGAGAAATCGCATAATACGAGTATTATGGGAAAACCGATCCTACAGACTTAAGATGTTAGATAACAGAAAATAATTGAACAAATAAATAAGCAAATCTCACCCGCGTGATTCTTGTAAACCTCTCTTACCACAGGCCATAATTCTATCATTGCCTTGCCTCTTGATTTACGAATCAGTGGCTGTTGCCAAAAATAAATTATATGATTGTTAGAACATATTTTCAGCAAATAAGGTCTTTCGACAGAGTAATCATAATCATGTGTCGGTAAGAACAACTCAAAAATGCACATATCATATGTGTACATTATTTTACAAGACTTTGCAGACGACAATAAACGATTAATGTGGACAGCCCAGATCACCCACATGACTCTGGTCGCGGAAGCCTACGACTTCAATAAACGATTAAGATTAATTCAAAAGTTTATGGACAAAGTGATATATTTTTTGCTGTACAATTTAATGTATAATTACGAGGAGTCTAACTACCCTATCTAGCCCTTTGTTAAATATACTGTATTTCTGATCCTTTCTCTCAGAAACTACTTCACTTAGAAGTTTGAAATTTGTACATCATATTCTGTAGCTATTCATTACTATACTTTAGCATAATTGCTTTAATATGATACCATAAAAACCTTTTACAGAATTTTAAACAGCATTGTAAATAATTTTAAATAATACATACATATTATTCCATAATTCGAACAATTTTGCAATATATCTCGTTATTTGGGCTAGTAGCCCAGCCATGTTTACATATCCTGAGAATTGCATCTTTGTATCTTAAACCGTTTCTGAGAAAATGGTCCTTAACACAATTTTGTTTAACAAAGAAGGTACATTTCCCTACAAAACCATTCTAATAAACTCATGAACACTAAACAGATATAAATAAACCAGTGTTTGTGTACAAAGCTGCAAGATTAAAGAAGTTACAATTTTAACAGTTTCACCAACGTGAAGAACAGAAGGTCTTCTACGATTCTACATAAGCCACAGCCATTTATATAATTAGGTTCACCGAATAAACAAAATTCCAGATATAAACGAAAACTTCCGCGGCTCGAATCCATGTCGTCTTGGCTGTCCGGGTGACGGGCTGCCGTTGGCTGAGAGGTCGACGTTTCGCCTGCCATGTCGCAGATATTCTCATGGCAGTGACCAATCCCCGTCACTGTCCTGCCCCGTCACTGCCATGAACAAGCCTGCGACATGACACGCGAAACGCAGACCTCTCGACCATGAAATGCTGTAATAAATGGCCCGTTCTTTTTCACACTAGATTTTCTCAAAATGTCGCGGTAACTAGAGCTGTACAATGGTTACTAAGCGTAAGAACTGAAACAATATATCCCTATTGAAGAAATTGCACTATAGGGTGGTTTTTAATTAATGAAATTAAAAGATTTCGTGCATATGCTTATACCAAATACTATCAAACGGAGGCACTATGAAACCTGCAATAACCAATACGTTCAAACTGAAAAACTGTGCGTCACATTCGTGCATTTTCTGTTTGATTTTCGAAAAAGTGATACAATTTCTTCTCTTTTCAGAAGCTGTTTAATATTTCATTTCTAAAACGGACGTTGCAAATTAAAACGTGATATTTAACGTATGCTGTTTGTGGAAAAATTGTATGTTTACATTAATTCCCCCATAGTTTGATGACACGAAACTTGTCTTAGAGAAATGTAAATCTGAAAATATAAGTATGAATAAATATATATAAAGATCTGAGATCTAATCTTTTATACAATCTAAAAGAATATTTTCCAAATTGGACGTAGTTATACTTTTAAGGACCATAAATAATTTGTATAGCTCAGAGATGTAGATTTTGATCTTCTTCATTAGCGTTCAATGTATCTTCAACCCTGACAAAGACATTTCGAAATAGAAGAATTTTCTGAAAAATATATGTAATATTCAGAAAAACTGAAGTAATTACAGGGGTAGGTAGAGTTTGACATTTACTTTAAAAATTTATTATCCAACCAAACATATTTACTTTGAGAAGGGGTGTGGGATATGTGGTAATTCTAGTATTGAAAAGATTTCCGGAAAAGTATTATTTTTTGGGGGGGGGGCGCATTGCACAATTTCGTGAGTCTCAAATCAAAATAGATTTTAATTATCATGAAAATCTAGTTACTTCTTCACAAAACTATTTTAATTGCTAACACAAAATATAATTGACATACAATAGGTGCATATAACGAAAACATATTAAAATAAAATTGAATTAAATAACAGAAAATAAAATAAAGAGTGTTGTGCATCTGTAACATCTAAGTACTTATTTATTCCTTTATTATGCTAGATGATATTTATTTATGACGAATATGCAATTTCCACTGCCTGCGTTATTTGGGGGAGTAGTTTTGTTTGTTCAGTTCTGAAAATAGTGGTAACTTGACAAAAAAATCGATGTAATTTAATTAGAATAAGATGATACCATACCTTATTCTTTACCTGGATGATTCCATGTTATATTTTCAAACAAATTTATATTTATTAATTTCTGATGGTATTTTAGTTTCTGAAATTTTGACTTTGCTCAATTACACTCTGGCTAATTTTCTTCTGTAATTACATGTTTAAAACAGCTTGAAGTATCTGAATCGCAGTTACGATCGTCTATCAATAAAATATCAAAATTAGAAAATCAGAAGCCAATAGGAATGATTTTCCCAGTTGATTTTTACACGATTGGTATTTGTCTATTGTCATTGACTGAAACTGATAATGATATTTTCTACGTGAATTTTGTACAACGAAAATGAAGCTAAATGTATTACAGTATTCGTATAACAGAACATTTTAATAACAGTTTTACGGTTTGTGAAAATTGGTTTGTGTGTCCTCTGCACACAAGTATACTTTTATTGATGCTTGTTCGATGCATTAGAAAGTAATGAATTACAAACAAAAAAATCATTACACCAATATCTCTTCTAAACATTCTCAAATCGGTTGATTTACAGCTATATTCGAGATACGTCTTTGGGGATTTTAAATCTTTTAGAGGTAAAATGAGCTGCAGAAATATTTTAAACAGAGTTACGGCATGATGTCAAAGGAGAAGCTGGAATATTTCGTCGGCCGAATCGTCTCCCTTCGCATGATCAGCGCATCCGATCGCATCGTCATTATCATCAATCATGATCCATCAGCCTCGAGGGCGAGGGCGGGAGTAGGATGGCTGCTGCAGAAGCCGGCCAGCGTCAGGGTGGGCTACACGCGCCCTCCCTCTCCCCCACCCCCTCCCCCGCCGCTCGCAGCCAGCGTCCCACGTCCTCAGCCCTCCTCGCGGCCGCCCGGCATCCCTGCCGCGCCACGCTCCGCCACGCACCGTCCCGCAGCCCGCAGCGCTTATCTTTCTCTCCGCCATCCTCCCTGCTTCGCCTCCAGCCAATCCACGTCCTCCTCTATCCAGTCATCCACTCGCCATGTTCCATCCGCGATGCATCTGTTTACGGAGATGCGCTCGGCGCCAAGACGGCTTTAGAGATTATCGACGCGATTGTTTCCTCTATTTTTATTTGGCGATTTTAACGCTTCTCTCTCGCACTTATTGCTTCTCTTCCGTTCTGCTCGCTAATCGTGTTTTTTTTGTTTTGTTTTTTTGTGGTTCATTATGTATCCTATTACTTACTCTTCATCAAATCAGCATTATACGAACTTTTTAAATCATATTTTTACATTAATAATATTGACATTTTTTCATGGAATATATATTTAATAGTTCAATATTGACATTAATTCAGACATGGAAACTCTTTCAAACATACTTGCATATGTTTCCTTTCATTTCATCACTTTTACTACTTTTCATTATACATCCTATCTAGTCGCTTCTTAGTACGGTCGCAAATTATTTAATCTTTTACTCAAATCTGATTGAGTCTGGCATGTCAATCAATAATTTTCCTCTTATACTCTGTCTTCATCTTTGTTTCCATTCCTTTCAATTTCTTTCCAATCATTTTTGCAGAGATGTTACTGAATCGATCTCAATGTTCATCAGACTTTCTTAAAGTGTCATTTAATTGCCAGGAAGTTTTAACTTCCTTGCATTGCGTTTTCTGACTTGGATTTTTTCATTAATAGATATGGCAATGAATTACGCAGTCCTTTGTTTATGTAGTCCCAAATTGTATGTCATTTTCGGTATACACTTGAAATTGCAGTGTCGTGGCTTCTAATCTCGCCCTCTAGATTCAACCTTAGTTCACCCTTTTAACATCTACAGGTTTTCATTTCGCTGCACCTTATCCTAACACTCATTTAATTCTATTATTCTCACCCCTAATCCTTCTTCCGCTACCCTCCGTTCACCCTAACTTACCCCCATTAAACTCACCGCGTTGCGCCTTAAGTTCAGCATTTTGTTCCTCTGTGCACCTCACCCGAACTTCCATTCCACCCTGTCTGACCTCACTTCACCTCGCCTTCTTTTCCCCCAGCACACGTCGTCTTTCTCCTTGCTCCCCCCCCCTCGTTCCTTTCACCGACCATCGCAACACGCACGAGACGATCCGGAAGAGCTAGGTTGACCGCCACCACCGCGCCGCCGCCGCCGCCGCCGCCGCCGCCGCCGCCGCCGCCGCCACCGTCCTCGTCGTCGCTGCCGCTCGTGCCAGCGGGTGGGGCAGGGTGGAAAAGGGCTGGGTGCGGCGGATCAGGCGGGCGGGCGGCTTCTTGTCAGCGACCCGCGGGCTCGTTTATGCTGGCGATCACGAGTGCGGCCCTGGGAACCCTCTTACCACCACACGCGCCGCACGCCCGTCCTCGCATCCTCATCTTGGCCGGTCGCTGCGCTCACTCGCCTCCCGGTGATCCTGCGGCCTCGCCCGCCGCCGCGGCGCGCCGCCCCGACCTAGAGCAATGCCCAGGCCGCGCGGCGCCTCGCGAACGCGAGACCTGCTCCTCAAAACTCCACTCGGGTGGCGTTGGCCAAGCCCAAAGATCGATTTAGCTCCTCGCAACATAGTCGCTCTTGCATTTTATGCGCGGGCATGGCAGTGAGCTGAAAAGACCGGCAGGGCTCTGAAATACGTCGCTGCTATAAAATAACACCATCGACGAACGTCGTCAACAGAATTGGTTGATGTAGTTAATATTCTTATTTTACATTACTCAGAATACCTACAGAAATATTACAATAAATCATCTCAGATCCGTAAAAATCAGAATAGAATCATAATGGTAATGGATAAGCAGTATAGAATGTGGTATTTTAACATGTTTAAAATAGGTATCAATAAATTGTTCTATACGAAACTTGATATTGCTGCTTGACAAGAGCTGCGAATAGTGCCCACAACTAATCTTAACTTCTCTGAGAGAGGTTTGAACGATTGTCGGCCCTCCGTGTCAGTGAAGTTAGTCATCGCAGCAAAGACACACATTTAAGATTGCAATTGGAATTATGCAGAATCCAACTTTAACTGACTCTCATGATAAAAAAGCGTGAGGGCAGAACCTCACTCTGGAGGCTTCACTAAGGAAGGCGACCCTTGCAGCACCCCGTCTTCTCGCCGCTCGATTGATTCATCGATTTTTCGTTGTTTTTGGGCACGTCAACGGCTACGGTCATTTGTCCCGTTAGTGTAGTGCACGTTTTTATGAAGGTAGGTGAAGATTTTCATTCTCTGCTGGAAGGTGAGATCCGAGACAACCAACCGTTCACTAGCGGAATTTTCACGATCCAGGTATCTCCCATCACCGGGGCATCAGCCCCAGACGAGACAAACTCTAAGCAACCTATTGGTCTCGCGACATGTGTGCTAGTGTAGTGAATGTGAGCGCGCGCGCGTGTGTGTGTGTGTGTGTAAAGGGTGACGATAGGAAAAGGAAGAGGAAGAGGAAGGAAATACCGTACGCTATCAGTGGCCCATTTGTTACAGTACTGGTCCAGCATTCGCCTGGTATTGATAGGAGAAATCAGGAACAAATTAGCGAGTGAGCTGCTTGCCGCTACAACTCTCCTTCAGACCGCGACTGAATTCGATCTAGAGATGTATCGATGTGTTTAAAATCCAAGCAACGACGGGACGCGAACCCTATGACCTCCCGATCACAGGCACTGCAGTAACATCGGTTGAGGCCCCGAAGCATTTCAGCGGTTCTCTCTACTTAATCATGGCAAATATATCATCTCCAATTTATTGAATGTGGATTTGAATGTTTAATTCAATTATTGTGAGCTCATTAAAGACTAATTTAACCACAAATTAAATGAATCGGTGATTTTAAAAGGAAAATAAGTCCATTGTAAAAAATGAAACTTGTCCACCTTAAAGAATGTTTTCTATTTCGAACTAAAAATGCGAATGTCTGGAATAGAGAAAGAAGTACAGAACTAGCTTCTGATCCTCACACACAAGAACTAGTATTACCAGCTAGGAAACGCCTAAATGCTTTATGACAACAGTAATAGACCCTGAGGACACCATAGACTTTAAAACCTGATGGTGAAACTATTTTAAGGAGACAACCAAGTATCTTGGTCGTCCTGGCAGTCTTCATTGCGATCTCATGGCTCTTTTTAAGCGTGACTCTTTCCAAGGTAAGATGCTAACGTATGATAGAGAATATTTTTGTTACCTCATGGCACGTGAATACATAGATTGATGTGCTTATCAAGTACTCTTTGGCAAAGGAGATGATACGTCCAGATTTGCCTTTAAAGAATGTTTATGGCTCAACTGTTGTTCCAATCCACAGAAAGAAAATTACCGATGTCAAAAGATATAGTAAACTACATCCCACATGAATATCTCCATTTCTACCAGAAAGTTTTGACATCGTCACAGACTGAAGTGGATATCGATGGAAGTGGGAGTCGATGTTGACATTATTAATTTAGTAAGAGTATTTTTCATGTCCACATACCACATTATTTTAATTCACATCATTATGTATTTATTCACTGATTATATTGTTTCATATACCCCCAAAAAATAATTTTCAAAAAATATTTCGTAATTAATTTATAAAGGACATAGGCCCACAGTATAGAAACAGTTCTGTGCATCACAGAAATGTAAATTTGATGTTACAAATTAGCCCAAACATTCAATAACGACAAGTTCTGTAACTTTTGTGTAGAAAATAAACGTCTCTCATGCCAACTGTGGATGTTATAATTTTTTTTCTTAGGACTATGGAACAAAAACTTATTGCCCTTTTCTAATCGCCGATTCCAATGGCTCTGCCGTCTCCACCCGTCACCGTAGCAGGTTGTGTACGGAACGGTTGCGGCGAGGCAACGGCGAACTGACCCCAAGCGCTTGAGGCCTCGATGCGTGTGGTGCAGTCGTGCCTGCAGCGCATCAACACTGTCACTGATACCCAACACGTGGCAACACCTGGGTTAACAGCGAGGGGGGAAGGGGCACGTTGACCGGCGAGAGTCGATAGCGTCGGAAAGGACACAACTGTCAAGAAAAATGTACATCATCAGGAAGGTTATAACCTTCCTTCGCATATAATGTATATCATCAGGACTGTCAAGAAAAATGTACATCATCAGGAAGGTTGTAACCTTCCTTCGCATATGATGTACATCATCAGGACTGTCAGGAAAAATGTACATCATCAGGAAGGTTGTAACTTTCCTTCGCGTATGATGTACATTTTTCTTGACAGTTGTGTCCTTTCCGACGCTATCGACTCTCGCCGGTCAACGTGCTCCTTCCCCGCGCTGTTACCCCAGCTGTTGCCACGTGTTGGGTCCATGCGATTCAACCGTTTACAGTTTTCGTCAGAATAGAACTTTCCCAACAGTGGATAAGAAACGGCTCAAATGTCTTTTCATCTTCTTTCTATTACGTATTCTACTTAATGTTTATGAAATTCTTGCACAGATTCACTGAATTACTGCTTGTAATGTTGACATTTATTTATCACTCTCTTCCTCTGTTTCATTTATTTAATTTCTTATATTAAGTTCGTTTCTCCTACTTTATATTAAAATTATTTATTTACGTTAGCTTCAAATAATCTATTTTATTTAGTTTATTTCTGAATGTTTTATATAATTTGTACCAAGATAGCTAATGATTGTGACAAAGCCATCGAACGCTTTTTTATAAGAAACAATTCGGTCAAGACAACGCCTTTTATTCTTATGTCTAGGGACAAATTCCTTTTTCATTACTTCGTTTTCTCTCCTTCCTATTATACGTAGCCGTCCGGTTTGTTTGCCTTCTTCTTGGTGTGCACCTTATTCATCGTGTGCATCTTTCCTTTCGTTCTTTCTTTCTCCCTGCTTACAAAGCTCCAAGCCCAGGCCACACCACGCAGTCGACCGTCCGTATCCGCGACTCAGGCGCCTCATTTAATTTGGGATTTTCCCGCAATCCGCTTCCACCACCCGTAAAACCCCTCAAAGGAGAGAGCTCCTGTTCTAATGTATTCCATTTCGCCTCGGCGAAAGACGAGTCTCTAGAATGTAGAGAAACGGCCAAGTCGAGCGCATAAATAGTATAATTTCCATCTTAATTTCTGCACTAACAGCTCAGGCAGCGAGTAACTTAGACGCAGTGCGTTTTGAAATTTAGTGTAGGAATTACCCAAGTGCGTTTTATCATCCCGCGCACCCACACACCGTGTTATTAACTCGGTGAAATTTCAATGGTAAAGTTAAAAACAAGTTTCTTGAGTTCCATAATTCAAGGGTTAAAGTTGGGGAGTAATTTTAATTACTTTTCTCTGTTCCACCGAAGGAGAAGGGTTTTGGCAAGGAAAATTGCGCTGGGGTGGAGGCGGTGGGAAGCATGGTGGCAGGGGGCGGGGGCGGCAAAGACTGTGAAAGAGGAGGGGGTGGAAAAGGGGGGGAGGAGGAACGAGAGCACGAGGCGTGTCTGCGGAGATTATGTCACAAACTTCGAAAATTGCGTGGGATATCTTGTGCTGCGGGGATCTGGCGACCTGTGTTTAGGATACGCGTGAAGAAAAGGCGGGGCCAAGTAATCTTGAGCCTCCTCGTCTGTCAATTACTTTACATAATTATACAAATAAGGGGATTGGAAGGATGAGACAGAGACTAAAGAAGTATATTTATATGAAAAAGTGTGTCCTTTCAAAACTAACGTCATTTTCTTAATCTGTCAATACTGCCAATGCTAGGTGCTCTAAAGCAATAAACTCTGAACAAATACATCACAAACAAAACATATATACTCAAGCAAGAACGCACACGTTATTAGCTCATCATTAACAAGAATGTTTCACGATTGATAGTACAAAAGAAAAAAAAACTCACATATACACTAGCTTAAAAATAATAGAAATGGAAAGTATTAAAAGTGCTATTACTACTTTTAAATTTTTTGAGCAATTAAATACAAAACATTTGGGAAGATTTTAAACAATTTATAAAATTTCCTCCAAAATTATATGATGATAATTCTATCAATTTACACATTAAACAGCAAAAGGGAAATGAAAATAGAATAACAACGTTCAATTTCTGAAAATAGAATTAGTAAATGCATAAGAAACAACTAATTTCAATGTATTCGATGAGTTCTCAGGAGCACCTTCTAAAAAATCAGGGCTGTAAGGAGTTTCTTGTATGAGCTTTCAATCCACTCTGCCAGTTGTTTCCAGTGTGAGTTGTCTCGCATAAGATTGAGCACGGTGTTGAAGAATACAACCCCCAACATTTCCTGTTCAATACGAGATGGACTTTGTTCTCAATTTGTCTGAGAAATATACGATGTTGACAGTGCGTTGTTCCTCTAAATAATCACAGATTGAGGATTGATTAGTTATTCCGGGGGCGTCAACTGATACGGTAATTATTTTTGTAAGTGTAGTGCATGATTTCAGCGCGGGAGGTGATGGTGGCCTTATCCTCTGGATGGCGACATCCGGCGCCAACCTACTCGTCGACTTGTGGGGTTTTCTCCGACTACGTTTCTCTCACCAGCGGGAAGCCACTCCGGCCGAGACAAGCTCCCGACTGATCTCTCGACATAAGTGGTTGCATAATGTATGTACGTGTAAGTGTGTGTTAGTGAGGACTGACGATTGGGAAGGAAGAGGAACGAAAGATTGCACGCAGCCTGTGGCCCGTTTGTTAGAGTACTGCCCCAGCATTCGCTTGGTGCTGACCGGAGAAACCACGGGAAACTACCGATCAGAACAACCAGCTACTAGATACAACAGCGACTAAATTCGCCCTAGCTTTGTAACTCGTGTCATTCTGCCACCGGCGGTGTCACGGTCACTGCAGAGACATCAATTGATATCATGAGCCATCTAAGCCGGTACATAGGAACAAAAAAAAGACTATTCCAACAGATAACGTGATCTAACAAGCAAATAGATTCGATGTGAATTTCTTACCGACAAGCAAATTCTCATTGTTTTCACTGCATGCTTCCTATCTTCGACACTGTTTCAAAACAATGTGTACAAGTTTCATTACAGATTACAATTCCTAAAAACATCCGTCACATCTAAATAGAAACAATTTTATAACTCTGCGCAAATGTGGCCTGTTGGCTTGATGATGAACGGTGAGTGCTATTGCAATCCATCTTGCACAAGTTTTACGGTAGTACGTTTGTTTTAATGACGGGATGAGTCGTGTCATTAGTTATGCGACATTTTTCAGAAATTTGTTCAAAGGTAAGTCGTCAGTCTTCTTGGATAGAAACGATAGGGGATCTAAATCGAATTCGACAAGTTCAATATCGAAACCTTGTAGACGCTAGACGAGGCGACACCCGGCAGGTCTTTCTGCTATAAACCAATTGTTCGGAACCAAGGAACCACGATAAGAAAAAACACCGCTTTCCGTTGCTGCGTTATAATCGTTTCTCTTCACTACTCAAGTACGTAGTGGCGAGAAAGTAAAACTATTGGTACTACGACGACACATTTTCTAGTATATTTGTAAATTTTGGCTCAGAGAGTTCAACGAAAACGGGACCTGTGCCATTTTGTAGACTTTTTTGCTCTATCCATAAAAAAATGAAAACAAAAAAAATTGGAGCCGTTTATTAACGACTAAATAACTGATTAATATTTAATTTCATTACATGCAAATTTACTTGAAACTAATCATATTTAAGAAAGAAATTACAAAAAATGACATTACATTAAATTAGTTTATTTAAAGATCTTTCTGTGAAGAATTGATTTCATTAAGAAAAAATCCCTTTCTTCAATGTTGTAGTCGAAGGAAGACTTCAGAAAAATTCAAACTTTTTAATATTTCGAAAATTCAGATATTTCAGCAAAAATGAGACTTGCACTATTGTCCTATTTGAGAAAACAAATTAATCAATAAATTTTTGAGAGAATATATGGGAAAATTTTGAAAATGTTAGTTAATGTTCACGTCAAGTTGCCCCAAAATCAAAATATCTGTTTCAAATATTCGAGGCCTTGAGTTCGGGCAGATCAATTTTAGAATATCCATTTAGGAGGAATTTGTCTTAATAGTTGTGGTTCTATTGTTGACCACAGGCACTTGAACAAACGGTCGGACAGAAAGTTTCTGCCAACTAAGAATTGGTATCAAGATTTTTCTTGTGTTCACAATGTTGAACTCAACACTGTAATAATGTCGAAGTGTCTACAGTTTATAAGATTCTGATTTACTTCACAAATATGCTCCTCCGAATGCCTATCTCTTCTGTTCTTCCTGATGTCGCAATATTCCTCTTATTGTTATTGAATTGTTTCTTTTTTCTAGCAATAATGTTTAAGCTGCAAATTCTCCTACTTTTAAAATATCTGAAGAAACAAATGTCTTTCTCGGTGTATACGTAAACTACCGTATGTTGGCACTGTTTTAAATATCTAACCTCCTAAAAATAATATCAACCAAAAATTCGCATGTTCTCTGAAGAATTAGTGTCATGAACCCGTCCATCGCTCATTACGGACAAATATAAGTTGTTTTATACCCAAACAAAGAAAATAAACAAAAATTGTTAGGAAATGCATATTTTATAGGTAATGCATGCGATTTAAGGAATGGGATCATTCATTTGGGACAATTATGTCGCAGTATCGTACTCGGTATCGCACTCGTATCGTACGCAGTATCGTACTCGGGACCTCAATTTTCCCTCCTCAATAAAGTTATTTTTATATCCCTTATTCTAAAAATAAGTTTTAATTTGTATGAAAAAATTTATCTTTTACGATTTTTACACTTTAAATAAGACAGAGTTAGAAGACAGTGGTGCCTTGCCATAATAACGGTCACCTTCGCCTAGAAGACTAATACAGAATAATACATAACAAGAATACGTGAAGAATACGCAAAGAATTCATGAATTTGGTATTGTTGATTTGTAATGTTTTCATATATTTTTACATTTGAAGCGCTATTTTCCGGCAAGTCTAGCTCCGATACACGTGGCGTTACCAGTATGGTATCTCTAAGGGCATTATTTATATGAACTATGTTCACAACGATACTGATATCAATGACACGTAGTCATACGTACAGATTCAAGATAATGTTTAATAACAAATAATCAAAACGCACATCCATCATCTTAAAATTAATTTTCACTTTCAAATTTACAATAACACTAGAACTCAAATAATTATAAAGAAATGTTGCAATATAAAATAACTATGAGAAAAGTTAGATTTTAAGTTTTTGTTGTTAATGTATCATAAATGCCTTGTGTCCTCATATGTTAAACGGAAATAAGAAATGAATAATTTCGAAAGTCGTAGAAGATTTGAAACTTAGATGACGTTTGAAAGTGTGTACAATTTTTATATTCATAGCCTCCAAAAAAGAAAATCATATGTATCAAAATGATGGCGCTCAAAGTGTTATAATAGTGTTAACCGAACTAATAATTGTAGATACGAATTTTTTAACCGTGAGGTGACATTATTCCACATGCATTTATTTGACACAAATATGAATAAGTGCTATTTTGTGAAAATAATCCATACATTTTAACATTGGGAGCCATTGTTGTTCGTAAGTTGAAATGAATAAGGAATAGAAGCCAGAACGTATTGTAGAACAACACAAAACAAAATTAAGTGATAGATAATAATTAAGTATGCATGGATGATGATGTAAATGAGGATCAATGTGAAAGGGAATCTATGTTACAATGTGATTTCTTTCTTCTTTTTTGGATAATTTAATGTAAATTTTCATGCAAACAGAGTAACGGTGTTTAAGGATTCCTGATTGTGTTAGCACAGCTAACATTATTTTCTCGTTTTGAAGAATCTGCAAGAAAGCATCGAAATGTATGCAAAGATACGATTTCTATTTTCTCACATCTCACGGCCAACAATCTATTGTCCTAAATATACACAAAGAGGCCTACAAATCCGAATTAATGATAATTTTTGCTGTTTAATTACTCCGCCAGCACGACTTCACGGGTTTACAAAAGTCACTGAAAACTTGTAGTTCTTCCCCTGAGTGCGGACGCGAGCGGGCGAAAGGGGAGTGGGCGGGTAGGGTGCGGGCGGGAGAGTGGGCGGGTGTCCTGCCCTTTGCCTGCCCGGCGCCCGGCGAAGCCCTTCGGCAGCGCGCGGGAGAGGCGGGCCGGGAAGGGGCGAAGACGGTCGCTTAGCAAGTAGCAGCTCTGGGACAGCCTGTCCGCGGACCGCCAACTGTGGAGCCGCGCCGCTGCGTTCGGCGCGGCACCCGCCCCCGCACCCCCTCGCACCAACCCCCGCCCGCCCTCGCACCGCCCCCTGCACCCGCCTCCACCGCCGCCGGGCGGGGGACTTAAATACAAAAACGGTTGCACCATGCAAATGATCACTTAATGGCGGCATCCACGTCTTATCCAATCTAAGAATTCTCACCTCGGCAGTAACGAGAATGAAAGCGATACAGAAATATAGAAATTCCCTCGTCACGAACATGTTT
>BOPP01000004.1:16051187-16067729 GCA_017312745.1 Gryllus bimaculatus | reverse complement strand
GGCGGCGGCGGCTAAGGCGGGGGAGGGGAAGGAGGCATGAGAGAGGGCGGAGGCGGCGTGGGTGGGGGTCGGCGCGGCGCCTCCTGGCATCCTTTCCCATCGCCTGGCGGTGGAGGCGGAAGCGGAGGCGGCGCTGAAGCGCCAGCGACGCAGACTAAAACACACCGTCGTCGTCGCCAGCGTTTCTCAGCGGTGCGGGGCCGGCCATATCTAGTAAGCAAGCCATTCAGCCGGCTTGTCGGGCGCTAGAAACATCGTCCGAAAAGCTAATAAATCCTGCCGCTAAATGAACATCACCGTCTGCAGACGCGGGACCGCTCCCCTTTCCTCCTTAATTCCTCTCCCTCTCATTTATTTCCCGTTCGCTTTGAGTTGGAAGTGGCTCAACACTCGTTTACTGTAGGATGCAGGCTAAATCAAACAGCTAGACCTGAAAAATTCTGTCAACATTTTCTTATATTTGGCAAAGGAGGTTCGAATCGATGAAAATAAAATATTTTTCAATGGAAATAGCAATTCGAGAGCGAAGCTAACTCGTGAAATCTATCTTGTAATCTCCATAAAAATCTAATTTCAAATTTTCTAAATCCTAAATTTGTAGTAAAAAATGAAAAAAAAATGCTTCTAATAAATATTTCAAGAATATTTTAAAGATTAATAATTTAAGCAAGAATTTAAACTACGTTACTGAAATTTACAACTGTAACTATAAAATTTATAACTTTTTTTTTCACGTAACAGTAACTTGTCAGAAAATAGAAGACCCGTTAATTAAAATGTTCGTTTAGAATTCAAAATATTTTATATTAAATTTAAACCTTTTATTAAACTTCTAGGATATTTACGGACACTTGATCTCAACACAAAAGCTAACTGTAGCAATCTCAACTTCTCCGCTCCGTTTTGACACGCCTGAAAGCTGGACGTCTGGTTTTGATTCCACTGCCTCCGCCTCCGAAGCAGTTAGTCTGTCATTCCGCTGGACTTCCGCCTGACGCACAAACTTCGCATTTCGTAACGCGCCCTAACTGTATAGTTGCTTTCCATTTGTTGAAAGTGATCGAATTAGTTTAATGTTCATGAAGTGACACTAGCGGAGATATTAACGCCCTTCACGAAAACGTCCTTTACCGCGAAAGTAGATAACGCGCGTGTCCGATAATCCGATCCCGTCAGATTTAATGGGAGGTGCGGCGAGTCGAGGCCTACCCCGCCCAGGGGGCCCCAAGTTTTCGGGCAGGAGTTGGGGGTGGGCCCCTCCGGCCTCCGCGTCCTCTCCCTAGGTTCGCGCAGCCCTTATCGGGCGGGCGGCGGCGGCGCAGGCGGTGGAGGCGGAGGCGGAGGCGCAGGCGGCGGCGTTAGGCGCCTGGGGCGTTTCGGGACGCCGCCCACGACACTCCTTCGAAGCGGTCCTCTCGGCCGTGCCTCCTGCGACCACGCGCTCCGCCGCCGCCGCCGTCGCCTGCACCGCCGCGCAAACCGCATTCGCATCGATTTCGGAAGAGAGCCTTTTCCCTTCGACTTACGAACGCCCAACTAAAAGCAATACGGAACGCCAGAAATGGAAGAGAATTTTCCAAAAGTTGATTTAGTGTCTAGAAATTGTGTTGTACGAGGTTCGACGTGACCGGAAAATCTGCGAAGTTCTGTGTCTGTCAAACGACTGAAACTTGGAAAAAAAGAGAGAATTAAAAATGCGTGAGATGATGTAAAAATAATGTGATTATTAATTTAAGAAATTATGGTGAGGAAAGGCGCAACTAACGAAGCGGAAGATGAAAAAAAGAAATAAGCAAAAAGCAAGAACATTACATAAATTGGATCTTTTTTGACAGCAGCTTTTTCGAAGAGACGCGAGGAACCTCACAGTCAGCAGATATAGGAGGTAGTGCTTTAATCAAAGATGATTAAAATTGGTGAATATGACACGACGAGTATATCTACATAAACATGGTGAAACAAAACCTGAATAGAGTGGTGTGTACGATGGATTCTTAGAACAACTCTTGATGCGATCATTTTCACATCTTTCTGAAAGTCGGAATTAACTGTGAGATATACCGCATATATAACGATCTTAGGAGCAGAGCACGAGTCTCATAGCGTAGGAGAGCAGTCCCTCAGTCCGAGCTCTCGGAACGTGGGAAGATCTCCATGTCTGGAACTATATACCGGCCATCTGATGACACGCGATTGACGCCCTATGCGTGGAACGCAACCGTGCTCCAATAGCATCAAAGACCACTTATACGGAACGCGCGATTACATCGCGTTCGACGATGGATGAGAATTTGCTCAGCGGCAGTCTATGGTTATGGCGAGGAACAGACCGTCAAGCAAACTTTTAGCGTATGCGCAATGGAACATTTTTTCCACGCGGAATAACTCTTCAGTAGCTGTACGTCTATGCTTCAGTAGTCAGTCTATGCAGTAGTCATGCAATCAGTAGTCTATGTAGTAGTCAGTCAAATTTCGAGTCCCAGGTGTCAGATCAGAAGAAAGTGTCTAGAACACGGGAAGCTGTTCATCTTGTAAATAAAAATATTGGATAAGATGGGCTCTCGTAAGGCAGGAGTTGAATGGAAGTGTGCGTATGGAGAAGGTGCGAGGTGCGCAAGGGCATTGGCAACTCGAAGGCGGTGGCGGCGGATCGCTGGCGTGGGCGGCGCCGCGCGTCGCGCTCTTGACCGCTGCTGCTGTTTTGTTTCGGGCGCCGTAAGCGGTGGCGCAAGCCACGCCGGCGGCGCTTACGGACTATTGCTCGCAGCACTTAATATTCATTAGAGCGCAACTTACACGCTCGCCTGCGGAGCACGTAACCAGATCTACCATAATTTCGTGCATTGAATTGGCTATATAGTAGCCTCATCCCCATCTCCGGCCCTTCCCTTCGCCTACCCTACACCAATTAGAATTCCTTGACCAAACGAATGGTCCTATGAAGATTAAATCTCGGATTATCTGAAGATAAAGTCCTCTTAAGTTAAACTAAATCTTCCGTTCCTCGTTCTCCCTCGTATATATTACTAAGAATAGCTTCGTCGGGAGGAATATTCTTTTCGATGCAACTGCTAATTTCATAACTATGACGAATGACGTCGCCTCGGGCTGCGAGAGGGAGCACGCGCCTCCCAGAGGAAATACTATTCGGCACAAGGAGGGATGCCGGCGCAGTTTCTCTTAGGCGTGAGCCTCCACCTGCTCATCTGCCTCCCCCACCCCGCGCCCTCCGCCTTCCTCCCGCCTGCCCCCCCTCCCCACCTTCCTTGTCCCCCGCTCCGCGCACGCTATCTTCTTCGCGGGAACAGTTCCCTTCTCACGTTCAGCCCTCGGGAGGATTCCTCACTCAGCTAGCAATGCTGCGAATTTATCCGCGGAGAGGCACTTAGAAGTTTTTGAAACTCTCGAGTTTCCTGTTCATTACCGATTTTACATTTCAATTAATAGCGTTCGAGGTAATTGCAGCCGAGCGAGATATATGCGCACAATTATCTGGAGAACTGAATGGCTGCTGCCGGGAAGGAACTTACAAGTGAGTCATTTGTAGTGGTAGCTTCTTCATATAAAACAAAAATTGTTCTACATTCTTCTCATTATCGATACTACTTGAAATCATATCATGTTACACTTTATTTAATCCGATATCCCCTGCAGTTCAAATAATTCCATCTAATAATACTAAACACCGATATTGTTCTCGTTATACGCGCAATAGGAAGGAAATTCAAATTAAAACAATTACGTAGTACCTTGTTTTCAGAGCGTATGAAAGGTAATTTTCAATAGGTATTTCGTTACAAACAAAAAACTTAAATTATTTTCAAGTTAAAAATAATTACTTCCTCACTACTATGAAGCATAATTGAACCTAAGTAAAATATTGATGAACATCAATCAAAAAATATCTCAAATGATATCGTAAGCATTGGAAACTTTTGGAGTTAAACGTTTGTTGCCGGACCAAATAACTGTAAAATAGTGGACCATTTCTTTTTTTAAGACAAGGTGCGCAAAAAATTAATCTGAAAATTCATTTTTTCGTAAATTTATTATAATGAAGAACTGAGAAGATAGTAAATTACATTCAGTGTAATAAGTAAAATAAATAGAGCTGGACAGTGAACGTCTCCCCTTCACGAAAGTCACATGCATTTGTAGTATGCAAAATGTCATATAGGAGTGTTTTAGAGATGTACATATGTTTATAATCAAGGCAGATAAAACTGGAGGAGACATGAAGTTAAAAATCAATGTAATTACTTTACACTATTCTTACGACATTAAATGCTCATTTTATATTTCATAGACTGTTACTGGTCTTCTACATTGCACGAGTTACTTTCAGTAGTACAAGGTACAAACAATATTATATTTTCCAAAAAATCTTGTGCGATGTCTCGCTTGTCTACCCCTAATTATGATTGATAAATAGATAATATGTTTATTTTAGGTCACATTAAAGACTTGTGTTATTACCGACCTCAATATTCATTGATTGCCAACCGTGGTTTCAGTTCAGATATTTTGAAGGCATAATGTTTAAGATGACTGTCGAAAGTCCATCGCTAATTTCCATTGTTTTAGTTTTGAATAAGAATTTAGTAGAGTTTATTCTACACAAATAAAAACAGCTTCGTAAGAGACAATTATTGCACTGAGTACATCAATAGTACTTATTTTCAATACATGCATAAACTGAAGAAAAAATAGCTATGCAGCCTCCGGCCATTTGAGAGGTGTGTATGATTTTGTTACATGCCCAACAACTAGGGAGAAAATCCAAAAACATTGAAATAACTTCAATTTTGAGTGAAAACTACAAATATTTGATTGTTGTCCTATCTATTCTCATACTGCGCGGACCGACTGGTTCAGTGCGTCATTGCTAACGACTCTGTTGACGTTATGCGACAGCCAGTCTCCAAGGACCAGAGCGTCCGTGATTAAATATTTTCTATTCATATTTTAATTTAAAACTGCAACTTTGTCCATATTTTTAGATGTAAGTAAAGAAATACAAAGTATGTTTTACAGTATAAATGAACTGTATAAACATACTAAAATTTATAATTGCAGCATTTGTGAAATCTGTTTTTGTTAAAATGTTTAATTTGTCGAAGTCTTATACGAAAGTATTTTATTTGTTGTTCTCTACTCGTTCCCCTTTTTGGAAAACCATTCCTTTGGTTTTGTTAAGCAGCATTTTTGCAGCTGAAAATCACTAGTGTGCTGCTGTATTTGATGTGCAATATTTAAAGTATGATTACTGATTCATCATCGGATGTGCTTTATAAGTACAAGATGCATTTGCGAAAATATCCAATTTATCAGAAATAAAAAATCTTTAAAAATTTAATTCGTGTAACTGTGCAATATTCCATGCAAGTTTTGTGAAATGCAAATAAAATATTTTTCAAATAAAATACTATAAGCTTATGTGGTTTTACCTTCTAGTAAAACATCTGAATTTATGTTGACGTAATGTTTTATTGGTAATTTTACCATGTCAAGAAATGTGCGATATTGATGATCTTCAATAAACTTTATCCTATTGCTATGAACAAGAAACAATAAATTAAGGCAATATTAATTAGTGAATTACCAGATCATGGGAGTAAAGTAAACCAAAAGCACTGTCAGTAACTTTTTTTTATTTTTGCACCTGCGTTATTAATCGATTAACATGTCTGACGTATTGTTTGAAGGGATTCAATTTCGAATTTCATTATTGTAAAGAAATTTTTTTCTCTTGTAACGTGACACCTTCATTCCGTCCAAATATTACTAGTTGATAACCCACTTCTAGATTCCTTCAGGGTAGTAAACTTCTCCTCCAACCCTGTGTGGCACGTGGAAGCTTGGGACGCGACACGCGACCAGGGCGCTGGGAAAGAGACGAGACACACGTCAAGGGGGAAGCCGGATAAAACTGTTTCATAAGTGGGAGAGGCGCGTGCCGGGCTGGACACGGAGTGCGCCACGGGGCACTCCCAGTGAGAGGGCCCCACTTCATTGGCGACGCCACGCGACTCGCGCGACCCGGCCCTGCCGCCTCGCACGCGACATCCCAACATCCGCCCTGGCCAGACACGCACATGCCCAACTCGAAACCTGTCCTCTTCTTTGGGAGAACGACCCATATTTGTTAATGTCTGTTTACGTGCTCCAGGATAAATGACTGGCCGCATGGTACGTGAAATTAGCATGATGGTTAGACTGAAGTGGCTACCGTAATGCCACGGCAGACATTCGTTGTTGACAGTTTTTCTGAATTTTTTTCTCCACATAAAATGGTTGCATCTATATACAGGAAATTGGAGATTCTGTCTGTGATTTCAAAGTAACAATCTTTTTTAATCTCATATAGATTTACGAGATATAAAAACACATTATATTGTTTTCACAATCGGCTGTGTATCCGGTTTAATCTCTGGATTCATTTTGATGCTGTTGAATAATTATTGCTAAAAAGTATGGTATTTTGTCAAGCATCATTTAGTTAACTTTCTTTTTTTTATATTTCTTTCTCTAATAGAAACAATATTGTTTATTTCTTAGTTTGTTTCCTTGTTAGCGTTTTATACAAATCTGCAGTTTTATTTCGATCTTAATGATTTTTTCTACACGTGACCTTTAAATCAAGAGAAACGTAACCGTATGCATGAGATTTCGTAAAAATTACATACGTACGTTCTCCTTTCGTAACCCTTTGAACCAAATTTAAGAGCGCACTCTTTCCGATTTTCGGGAGTATCTTGAAAACAGAGAGTAAAATCACGGATGTGAATCTAACAATTCCAAAAACCAAATAGATCGTATTAAATGCATTTGATTCTTTCCAATTTCGCAATTAAAATCAGAGTAATGGAATGTCAAATTTAACGCGAAGCGTTTGCGGGGAGTTCGAAACAATGCATCTGTTTACAACTGCATGTAGCAAAAATGGTGGTAGCAAAGGTCGTAGAAAACATGACAGGGCGGCGCGGGCCATGTTGGTCCACATAAGGAAGGGTCAAGCGTGGCGGGGCAGGGTTAGGAGGGAGAGGGTGGGCTGGGCGGCTTGGTCAAGGCAGAAAAAGAATGGCGGGACATGACCACAGGCCCCAGTGGGGCGGGGCAGGTTAAAAAGGGTAAGACGGGATACACCGTTCAACAGAATTCATTCCTTTTCTTGTCTAATAGCTGCATTGCGGTGCCCTGGTGTATATTAATCAGATGAATAATAAATTCCCGGACAACGCAAAGTACTTCACCAAGTATTGTAAAAAGTAGAATTACAGAGCAAATTTTATAAATAACATCGATTTGATTTAGTACATTTAGTGGAGTTTATTTTCAAAAGAAAATAAAAAAAAGATTCTAAGGAAATATATTTCTAAAGATTCTCATTCTAAGGTTCCTAAGGAGATTTCTAAGTAAATCATTTAATAAAATTATTATAAAGTAGAAGTAGCACTGAAATGTTAATAAAAGTATGTTACATGAGAATTCTGTATGTGGTTGTTTGCATCGAATTTCGTTTTATTGTTGAGAGAGACAAAATTATAAATTTCATTTCCGTGCTGATAGTTTTGATAGTTATCGAGTATGTTCAAATCAGATTCCTCCGTAACCAATTCGTAAGGAGGAAACGGATAACCGCGTTCACACATCACAAACAGCGACTGCGGTCAGCCCATTTTCTCCTTTCTCGTTTCTGCGCCCAGGCAAAAGGATTAAAACAAATAATTGAAACAAAACGGACGGCGTGAAAAATGGAGCAGTAATAACGCCCAGTCGAGTAATTTAGGGAAAGCAGCTTTAAATAGAATATGATAGCAAGAGCCTATGTTATGTATCTGCTTGTTCCATTGTGGTCGCTAATGGAACCGCCGTCCTGTATTTTATCTCCACAAAAGGAAAGTTAAAATATTTTGTGAAGAAGGGAAATTATTTTCACGTTTGCCTCGGGGCGTGGAAACCAGAGGCTGTATTTCTAATTTGCGCGCCTCCGTCGCCCCCTTGCGCTCCGTAATATGCGCTTGCGCTCGGCCGTGGGCGTTGCACTGCGCAATCGATTTCTCCGGGCGGGCGTAAATCACGTGAAATCCGTCAGTGCGCAAGTTGTTTATAGACAGTAGAACAGCACAAGGACGAGCACTATGGAGGGTGATTCACTGCTTCATATACATCTCATGGAAGGTGGTTAGGGACACCTAGGGATAATGGAAGGAAATTTATGATGTGCAATCTAATATTAATGTTTTGCTTAAGGTTTTGCGTAATCATTTTGCGTTGTGCGCAGTTCATGTTATTGTATTCTAGGATAATACCTGATGAAAATCCCAATAATATGAGTCAAAGCGTCTTTAGTGGAGAGAAAAAAGGCATTTTTAATTTTTTTTTATATTTCTTTAGAAGTGTAATAAATATTTTTTTGTTCTAGAATAGTACGGCAATGGGCATTAATTTATAAAGACATTTATGTTTTGTTCTTGGGAACGTTCAGTATTATTTAACGTATTGGATACATTCGATATATACCTGAATCGCAGGATATATGCTTTGTAACAAAATAGAGGAAGCTATTCTAGAATAATTTCTTTAAAATCCAGTTTAATTTGTGAGATAGATGAATGTAAAGAATTGAACATTTCCATTTATGTAAAATGTATTCATTATAATGATTCCAACAATAGCAATTGCAACAATACACAGAGCAATGACAATAAGAATGACATTGCGCAGTTGAATCTAGGGCTCATCTCATTGTTGATTGCGATCAAAGGGGGCAGAGATTACAAAAATCCAGATGAGTGTTTTACATATACATAAAGTAAAACATATTTTATTGATATATCCAAAGTAAGAATTGCTTTCTTCTAAAAATTAGCGTGACCTATTTTAAAATACTCTTGCACACATCATACGGTGAAAAGGTCATTTTTTTATATAATTAATGAAAATCTGGCGTTGTTTAGGTATCTAATGTTGTCTAGGATTAGATACAAAAAAATATTAATAATGCACTTCTGTAAGTCAAGATACAACTACTGTACGCAAACAAATGGAAGTTGGTGATATTATTCAATGGAACATGGAATAGTGTAAGGTCCCCGTACATCGACAAGCTAGTTTTCTTTCTTGAGTAAAGTGAAGTTACGAAAATATACGAAAAGAAAATATTAATAACCAGAAACATTTATGTTGTGTGCCGGAATATACATTTATCCGCATATGTTTCTAAAATGAAGATCAATTGTAATTAGATTAGTGTACAGACACCACCTTGGGAGAGTGCAAGGGACAGGTTGTTGTAGAATTCGGTAGTTATTTACGAACGTGTATTTATCGTCCATTAAATATTTTGAACGCCGATTTGGTAACTATTTCATTGTTTGTAAACATACATACTAAACAATGGTTCAATTTTGTTTTGTGTTTATTTCATTACACGAGTCATTGTTAATCAATGTAATGAAAATTGACAAACACTTGTATGTGCACAGCTCAAAGAATTTCCAAAAATAGAAAAAAACTTCTGTCACTTTTGAACCATTATTTACACCATAACTTTTATGTAAGATTTCATAATTTCCTTACATGAAAGTAAATAAATATTTCCATCAAAGAAATTTAATTGAAGGGAAACTTATATTACCACGTCGCAAGTATAGAAACTTGAAATAGTAATTCCTGCATAGTAGGTTTGATTCTTTTGAATCTATAAAAATTATCTAAGATAAATGTTACGTTGGTAGTAAACCGAAAAATTATAAATTGATGCGAGTTTTGTGTGGAACAAATTGAGTATAGGAAAATTCATTCGTTATTTTAATTCACGGTATATATGATGAATGATGAAATGAATGTAGACAAAATTAACGAACACTAAAATGAAATCTGTTCAATTAACCTCCAAATGAGTGCGCGATTTATCTGATCATGTGCGATCTTTTGTACTATTTTTTATAATTTTCTTACAGGACGTCCTTTTCCACATGCATACTGAATCGTGAGAAAAACAGATTGAAAAGTGCAAACTTGTTTCGAACATTATATTTAAAGCATCGATAATAAAATTAAAATCGTCGTATACAGTTAATTCTACCAATATAAAAAATTATAATCATGTTCAGAAAAAAATTTTTAATCACCGTTCTCAGACCAAAAAGTCTACATGAACGGTCAAATATGATAATTTTACATTAACGATTCCATATTTATTTGAAAATGCAATATCAATATATCTAACTCTATATTTCTTTCTTGAATGAAACTAAAAATTTATTTTCATGAATTTATAATGTAAAATGCACGCGTCTGTATCAATGAGAAATATCTCAAAATTGAGGAATGAAAAGATGTTAGTTTTTTAGTAAAACAAGAACAATGTCAATAACATCTTCCAAAACTTCCATCAATTTTTAATTTGTCACATATTATTTAGGAATTTATTATTTCTATTTCTATTTTGAGAATAATTTTGAGTGTGTAATCGTAAGGTTCGCAAATTCTTTTCCTCAGCAGTGCATCAACCATTCTCAAAAATCTTCTCCGTTATTAATATGATCTCGTTTCGGGAGTACTCGCATATTAATTGGTTTTTCCTTCATCACAGAAACGGTAACCTAATGTAACAGTTCGAGAGTTCTTAGTACTTGCCTCTTGCAACCTTCTTCGAAAACTTTGCGTGTACAAAACCTTATAGCACCTTTGATTAGATAAGTACTGTATAAAAACTGAAAAGAAAACGCAATCCTTATAATTATTTATGTGTAAATTAATTACTAATATTCTGAGTATAGAGGATTTTACTAGGAAATATTAAACTTCACTTCACTCACTTGCATTAGTCAGATGAGTGTAATTTTTTTTCTGACTAAAATTATGGGTTATTTGTGGAGCACTAAGCGTGAATTTCCTCCCTAACGTTTGCTAGGTTTGTTCATTTCTTCATATGGGGCAACAATACTGAACAATATTATAATTGCAAGTTATTGAATTATTATTTTAGAAGAAACTTGCAATTATGAGTGCCGTTCTAGTATAGTTTTACATTTAGCGTTATCGTAAATTTTGAGCCTGATCAGCCTGATAAGCATTCTGCTTATTCCTTATGTCATTACAAATTAAAATAAGCAAGTTTTTGGTTTGAGCCTTGTCTTTTCAATATAGCAGAATGTGCAATATGTAGTTTGAAAAACTGCCATAAAAATACTTGTTAGTAGCCACATTAGTGCGCCTCAAATGGTAACAGTGATTCGTTGGATAACTCTGCATACTGTTGACATGCAGTGAAGTAACAAAGTTATCAATATTTAGGCACATTGCTAAGTGTAATACTTTTTGTCACATTCAACCATACCATGCAGCAAGGCATCACGTTCGCATTTCTTGTATGGCAAGTCCCGGTCTCACCTACAGGTGACCTCAAAATTGAAATACTTTTATACATTTATGTATGCCAAAATGTTTGATTTATTTGTGATTTCTTACTGTCATTAAATTCACATTTACAATTACGTTAACAAATTTCACCATTTATAGAACTGGGAATTACAGAGTTAAATTTAAAACACGTTTACTCAGTTAAGTGGGAGAAATCTGTTAATTAGAAACTCATGAAAAGATGAAGAACTATGAAAAGTTATATCAAGAGCTAAGTAAAATGTAGGTTTCAATGCAAAATCATTTTTGTTTCGACAAAAATTTAAAAACGTTCTGCTCTGAGTCTCATCTTTTGATTCTGAGCATCTCATTTCCGAGAAAATATGTTTCCATTACTTCATCTTAGAAATCATATGAGAAGACTTATCTTGATACTACGAAAGTATATCTTACTATGTAAATTTACATTGCTCATATCTGCGAAAATACGATCAATATGGAAATATAATACAGTTCTTGCTGGCACTTCTCCCGTCAAAAATTGTATTCTGATATCAATGCTGCATCACACAACAATGTACAGCAATTATTCTCTGTTTCAGAATCCCTTCGGAATGGAGAAAACTAGTCATCAGTGGAACAGCCCCCCAGTCCGCCATTTCTTTTTAATCATTTCCCCAACGCAGCATTATACAGCAGCGCAGGAATAATCTCCAGACCCGGCGGCCGCCCGACCGCCCCACCCGCCGCCGTGACGCAGCTTCGTAACAGCCCAATAAATTGATCCCGTTCTTCTGGGGCTGACTCGCGAGGGGCCGTCCTTCCTGGGGCGGCGGAGGGCGGCGCGAAGAAACAGAAGAAGAAAACGAGCAAGAAGCAGGAGAGGAGGAAGAAGACGGAGCCGAAAGAGAACGCGGGCGCCAGAGGCACGTTGAAGCCCTGATGAGAAAACAGAAAAGTCTTGAAAGCGTAATTAGGCGCCTGATTTTAATTACAGCGCGATATTGCCGTGGCAGCATCGGGTCTTGCGTGCCCGCTCCCGCGCCCCGCCGTGCCGTGCCCTGCGTCTCGCCCCGCCCCGCCCCTTTCCCTACACCGCTCTCGCTCCGTAGCGGAGCCACGTATTGCCAGTCGCCCTTCGCCCTCCGCGCTCCACCCCCGCTGCGTCGTGCCCTGACGCCACGGCTCGCGGCGGCCCCGGCCCCGCCCCCGCATCCGCCTTCGCCGCCGTCCCCGCGCGCTGCCTGGTCCCCGAACCGCATCCGCTCCCGCTCCCGCCCCCCGCTCGGCTCGCCCCCGCAGCCTAGGCGCCGCGCCGCAGCACCAAATCGAACGCTGCAAAGAAGCCGCTTCTTCGCCTCCAAGGCCGACGGAACCAAAGCCGCAAGAATTGGGGGGGTAGATGAGAGGGCAGTGTACACGACGTAGACGAGAGAAGAAAGTGCGTGTAACTAGCGGATACAGAGTAAAGACAGAAATTCTCAAGAAAAGTAAAAATTAATATGAGGTACTATACGTAATAGGAAGGAAAGAAAATTGGACATGGTCAGATTTAAAAGTGAGGATAGCGAAACAATGCTGTGAGAGGGGGTAAAAAGAAAGATAATCATATAATCTAAAGATGGAAGTGAATGTAATGACTGCAAAAATGTTGAATACATTAGACGAACTAGATGTGTTTCAACACATACTTGCATAAAAAACTAAAAAAAGCCTTGTAAATAGGAGTAAATATTTTCTTAAATCCTTATTTGTGATCATTTCCTTTATTTAAAAATGTGTTCCTTGTTTTAGAAATGTGGTTTAAAAACTTGTGAATGGCTGTTTACAAAAAATCTAAAATTCAAAGAATTGTTTCATAGTTAAGCTCTATATTTTTCCCATTGTACAAGAAATACAAATATATCAATAAAATGATTCTGTCAGTCTGACTGATCAGTGTTTTTCATTGTCTTAGATACTCACGTAACAGTCCCGTAAAGAATAAAAAGCGTTCAAAAGTAATAATTAACAAGTTCAATAGATTGTTGAAGTACACAATTTTTTATCATTATTTCTTTCTTTCCTTCTTTTCATGTCTTAAATTTACAGTAACTATTAGAAAAAAGGACCACCTTATCACTTCATTATTGCATTCTTGGCAAAGAGGCCCATTTACCTTGTGCGAAGATTTTCACAACCTAACAAATTGAAATTATTTTTCAGGCCTCTAAAAAAACGATATGATAACCTTACGTAATAAAGTATGCGCACTTGCATGTAAATGGGAAACTTTTCACCGATGCTGAATAATACAAAAACAAACAAGTTTTGAGTGACAGATGTGAAGCATTTGTAATTTAATTTTAAAAAAAATTTTAATCAAAATTATTTGTTGCAGTCCTTAATGTCATAAAGATTTTGTTAATAAAATAAAAAAATCCACAATATAAATTCATTCCCAATTTCCGGGAAAAATTAAGTTATCTTTTAAGAGAACAGAACTTAAAAAGACTTAAATTCAAGAGCATACACCTGCAAGATTTGTACCCGGAAAAACTCTGCTGTTGAAGCAACAACCTGTTTTTTTGAAGGAGCTCTGGGCTGAAGACGCAGGTGAGTAGCGACAGGTGAGTTCGACTCCCCCCTTGCCCAGCAGCTTCCGCGGGGGGAGCCGAGACGAGAGCTGCCCCGAGGAAGCACGTGCGTCCACTTCTCCTTACGTACGCCCCACAGGCCACGCACGCGTCACGTTCGCCTCCCCCCCCAGGGGCGATTCATTCGCGACCACGCAGCAGGTGACACGCGTCCAAACACGAGTGCACTGTTAGGTTTCAGAGTCAATGGTGCATCTTGGAAGGCACGCAGCAGGTTAATTACTAACCACTTTTTATTATATTAAAAAAAATAATGTTTCAATGTATATATCAGGTAAAAATCAATATGTATGGAAGAGATGTTAGATATCATGTAAAATAATCGACATTGTAACACCATTCTCGTAAACAACATTGTCAAGTTACATTCTAGTATATCCCTCCAGTAAAATATTTTCAATACTGTATTTGAAAAATTCAATATAAACAATCAAATTTGAGCTGACATGTGAGAAACGTCTCTATTTACTTCTCTTCTCCATTCAGAAAGTAATCCTATTCCACCAATATCTCAGTATATTTTGCAAGTATTTGATAGATAAATAAATAAACTCGATTATAATGATAATAGTTCTTTACGTCAATACACAATTCAAGTAATTTAAACTGAAGTTCGGAAGGAGCAAACAATATATTTAAAATTTAATAAAAACAGTTAAGGCATGAATCCATAAAATAATAATTACATATTATACATAATTAAATAAATACATTATTTTTTGTCATTAAACGATCTTAGACTCACATGATTTTCATGTATATTATGAATACCTCCAAAGAACTCTATTAATGGGCACAGTAACCATAAAATATTTAGATAAAAATCACGAACATACAATTAATCACAATGAAGTAATTCTGTGTGCTAACAAGGGGAGTGTAACGTGTCGAAATAACTAACCAATTTTTCTCATTGAATAAACAAACTAAATATGTAAGCATGCGGTGATACCAATAATAAGAGCAACTTTAAAGTGACATAACACATGTAAACAATAATTTTATTTTTTATTGTTCATGAAACTTTATTCGTGAATAACGTAGGGTATCAGAGTGAATAACGAGACATGTGGTTGGTGAATTAAGCTCATTGAAAAAGTAGCAGACAGACTATTATACTAAATAAAATAGAAAAATTCTTCAACCTTTCTTGTCAAAACATTGTCTCACAATCAGTTGATATCAAATATGTATTATTGAATTATGAGGAGACAAATATCGAAACGAGAGAAATTTAATGCGCGGCATTTCGTGTTCTTAAGAAATGATTGCACTTCTAATGAAAACAGCATACAAGATTTAATTATCGAAGGTCCCCAATGTCTGGAATTGTGATATCTAGTGGTACTCCTACACAAAAATGGTTCCATTATTATTATTATTATTATTATTATTATTATTATTATTATATTATATTTATTATTAATATTCCAAAAAGTTATTATATTGCAAAAAGTTCTTTTGAGATAACATAAAAAGAGAAAAAGAATCAAACTGATCTAATGGTGACTGAAATTATTACTTCATTAACATGTGACATTCTTATCATTACTCCCGTTTTTTACTTATTATGTATTATATTTTGCGATTTGGTAAGAATACAGCATTCAAAGAACACAGAACAAATCGTATTTCTAAATATGCATTGACTTTTTATCCTCAGAGAAAGGTTTCTTTCAGAAGAAGGTCACATTACCCAGGCAAAACATAATCTTGAGCCATCTCCATTCCAATGGAACTCTTACCACCAAGCCACCTCCCAAAGCCAGGCGCAGATAAAATTTCCTTACGGGCCGCTGGGGCGCCACGCCCGCAAAGACCGTTTGCAGCGTCGGGAAGCAGAGGGGCCCGTACTGAGCGCAGGACAATGAGCACCTTTATGCGCGATGAGGGCGCAGTCGGAGGGGTGCACCTTGGCGCTCCACCCCCGCACACGCGCGCGCGAGCGGCCGCTCCCGTCTCCGCACCGCCCCCGCGCCCGCCCCACGCCGATTGTCTCGAGGCGGACTACGACCCGACGCGCTCCCCTCCGAGTTTTACTTAGACGGCAATTAAATAAGAAGTTGCCGCGGCGCCAGCGCGATATTTCGTTCTTATCTGCGACAAAATTGGAATGTGTTTCGTTGGAGCTGTAAAAGGAGGAGCTTCAATAGCCCTAGCCGTTGGCAATGCTGTTAATGTAACAAACGCGCAAGCCCCGGGCCGTCTCCTGAGCGCGTTACGATCTCGTTGCTTATCGTGACATTTCCTTGCACGCATTAGGCCAGGCAGTGAGTCGTAGCGTTCGCCCGCCCCCGCGTCCCCGCGCGCCCGCCGCCTCGCGTCCGCCGACGTCCTCCGCGCCATTCCCTTCGGTATTCCGCCCTCGGGCCTCCACTACACCGTCGCCACCGTTCAACACCCCGCCTCATTTCTTCCGTTCGGCCCCACGGAGGCCCTACGGACGCCCGCCGTCCCTCACCACCCCGCGCCACGCCCCCGCGCCTTAGACGTCCCCCGCCCGCGCCCCGCCCGGCGCCCGCCCGCGCGCCCCGCT
>BOPP01000004.1:16038219-16048720 GCA_017312745.1 Gryllus bimaculatus | reverse complement strand
GGACCGCGACGGAAGCCAATGACGGAAAGCGGGGACGGGAACGGGTCAAAGCCAACGTTTGGAGCGGACGCAAAGAGGTACCGTGCGGACGACAAACGTGCAGAGGCCTGCTGCAGCAGCGAAACGGAGCGGCACAGTGCAAGTTTAACGTGCCCCTCCCGGCTCCCCCCTCCCCCTCTCCATAAGCAGACCCGGCGTGGCCGGGAGGACGGACGGGCGAGCAAGATGCGGGCAGCTGTCGACTAGTCGAGCTCATTCTTCCGCAACTGCGCGCCCGTCTACTTTTCTTGAGCCGCGAGGGGCGGTGGGCGCAGCCGCTGCGCGACCGCGCCGCTCGAAAAACCCGCGTAATAGAAGGTAAATAAGAGATGCGCCCACGAGAAGTCGGCGGGACCGGGGCGCGGGACAGCGCAGGCCCCGCCGCATCCAGCAAGGCCTCGGGCCGCCTATGATGCATAAGTTAAAGGGACACCAGATTAGTTGTGAATTTTGAATGAGGCCCTCCTTCAAATAGGGCTACATTCCGCATTTTAAAAAATTTTAATTCGTGCTTAATTTTAAGAGAAGCGTGGCCCGCGGAGGGCGACGCGTGAATTCTTGCGCGCGTGTACCGGGGCGGCGGGCGGCAGGGCGCGAGCACACGGAGGGTGAGGCGGTAGGGTGGGACCCTGAAAGGTCTCCGCGGCTCGTCGCGGCTCCCCTCCCTCGGCAAACGAGGCGCGGGCCCTACCCGCTTCTTTCGCCGCGCCGCTCCATAAAGCGTCGGCCGCGGACGAGCCCTCCCTCACGGCCGCCGCGCCGTGCGGGTCCCGCTCTCGCTTCCATCCCGACGGCGGGGGGAGGAAGGGCGGCGCTGCACTGGCCGTCGCGAAAACTGAAGACGACGTAATGGGATTAATTGTAGTATGCGAAGTAACGTAAATGAGCTGTGTCTTTTTTCTGAAAGGAGAAGACCATCTCAATTTTTTACTCTGCAAATTATATTACGTCTTGCACGTGATTAGAAAATGTTCTTAACCATCTTTACATTTCAGTATGAGATACATTCGTTAAAGGAAAAGAAATAAAACGAAGTGGAATTACTCTGGTCAATTTCATTAAATCGGTTTATATAAAGGAAAAAGAATTGTAACAATCAAAATTTTACATGAAGTAATACTGAAGTAATTACACGTCTCATTTATTTATTTATTTATAAAAATGAAGGTTTTATTTCATTTTGTAAATATTAATTTTCATTTCTACAAATGGAATAAATCTAATAAAGTGACTTTTATTTATAAGCAGTTTTTATAATTTCCCGAACATTTCATAGACTCTTTTCGTTCAAGAAAAGCTTCTGCACTGAGTTTGAAGAGTATTACGTGTTGTTTAGGTGAAAAAGAAGGATTAGGCAGTAACAAGGCGAGATATATCTGAGCGGAGTATGTATTGTATGAATGGACTTATCGTCACAGTAAACATACTGCCCTCGAAGAGAATATAGTAATGGATTCTAAGACAATTTAGACTCAAATTTAGAAAATATTGGCTCAGCACATGCCACGTAAGATGAAATATGGCTGGTAGGACGATGAGAAATATGCCAGATGAATGTGAAATATGAAATATTGAGTTGTTGAGTTAATTTTTTTTTTTACATTTTACCGGATAGATTATTCCGTTAAAGAAATGTGTGAGCACAAAACTTAGTTCGTGTCGGAGCATATCAGAAAAGCAATAATCACAAAAATCACTAGTTTTTCTTACAAAGCAGTTTCCTCGAAACAAAGTATTGGTACTAGTATGAAACAAAATCTGATGAAATGTGAGAGCTAGGTAAATACATATTCAATGTGTGTGAGTCCTCGATGCGGAAGAAATGGAAAAAGCATAGAGTGACTTTCATGAACTAATCAAAACAAAACCAATGGAGCGTGTGCACTAAAATGAAAACTGCAGTCGAATTCTCTCTATGAAAAAGGAAGGTAAAAATACGCCGTAAAACGGAATTGGTTCACAAGTTATGTCGCATAGATGTACGTTTGCAGAATATGTAGTAGATACGAAGAATGGGTTACAGCAGGATACATAAACTAACAACGGCTGGCTGTAATATTGTAAGCATTGTAATGCTGAAGTACAGAGGTCATAACAGAACGACAGGATACAGTGGTATACCGTTGATTGCGATGTAGTACGTCGCGAGTACGGCAGCGTACGGCGTCCGTTGGGGTCGTACGGATACGTGCAATCAGGTAAGAGGGAGGGGCGCTTGGGCACATACGAAGGCTGCCGGCGGAATGTGGGTGTGTGGGTGGGAGGGAGCACCCGAGGTGAACGCACTGTGCAACGCGATGGTGTGGGAAAAGAAGGCCGTTGCATGATATTGCAAAAGAGAGCAGTAGGAATATTATTAATAATATCAGTATATGTAAAAAAATTCCATTTTTGTAGATTCGTTCTTCTTAAACCATGCCTCATAAACATATCAAGAATTTAGACAGTGTATTACACTTTAAGCTCACTTATGTAGGACAATAAAAAGTGGATAGGAAAACATCATCCAAATAAAACTCAAAAGAAATATGAACACATAATCCATATTTTTGTATTTACAGAATCTTTTTCAAAACTCTATTGTTCAGGAGGTGTTTACTCTCATCTTCAAGTTTTAAACTAAATAACAAGACAAAGCGTGAATATGGGGATAAATAACTCCGACAATGTGGTTTTCAAAATGCACTGAAAATTTAAAAATGTATGATTTTCGGGGTTGTGCATAAATTACGTAAGACGGTTACGTATTACGTAAGAGGTTAGGGTTATTTAAAATCGTACGATGCTTTATGAGAAAGGGCAAAGAAGTAGGTAGTTCAGAATGAATTGTTTAAATCAATTTAATTAATTCTTTAATTTATTCTCGTAATTTAAAGGCACTAAATCGGTGCGCCATCTTAAGTTGATACAGTACTTCGCATTTTCTTGATGACATTGAAGTAGAGTAATGTTACAACTGTAAGAATGAGGACTAGAACTTAGGATCCAAATTCAATTACTACTGGTAGTGCTAATACTGCAAAATAATAAAAATATTGTTTACAGTAACTGAGATAGATACACGATTGTACTATGCTTTAGATAGGGTATATGTGATGAAAATTAATAGTGATTCAACTAATGAAACGTATTGTACAACGTAATTGCATTAAATTTTTTTCTCGCATATAAACGTTCTTACATAGTAAAGAGAAAGTATCGTAATTATGCAACGAAAACCGCAAAATTTCAACCAAAAACCCAAATTTTTAGACCCTGGTAACGAAAAAGATAATTAATCTTGCTTACCTCAAATAATTAAGTCGGAGAAGGACGGTGTCTGCATGAACGCATAGTATCTTATGTGGAGGAGATTGATAACGTTTTTACCTTCAATTATTCTTACGTTATATATGCACAGCTTCTAAGCACGTACTAGTATGGAATATATTCAAACATGTCAACAACTTCCATCATTACTGCTGTGAGTGTAGCTCATGTTACATTTTGCGAGGTGACAGTATTCCTCCACATGAAACATGACATCTGGCGCCGATCTACACCTCCTGGAATCTCCTCCAGGGGGGGGGGTATCACCTTAGCCGAAACAAGCTCTAAGCCTCTTGTGTCTGTAGTAGTATAGTGCATGTATTTGTGTGTGTACGAGGAGAGGAGGGGGCACAGATGAAGGAAAATTCGCGTGCTATCCCTGGCCTGTTGGTCAGGGTAAAACTTTGACATTCGCTTGATATTATTCAGCGAAAAAATCTACAGACCTGGCAGCCGGCCGCTATATTTTTCCTCCAGACAGTAGTTGAATTCAACCCAGCGACATCTGTTTAGTGTCGAAAACCCGCCACCGTCGGAACTCGAACACTCGATTAATTGATTGTTTGATTAGCGATTTCGGTCGCGTCAATTGATAATTAACTCCCGTAAGTGTAGTGCATGTCTTTTGTCTCGGGAGGTAGCGGTGAACTCCCCCCGCTGGATGAAGAGATCGGGCGCAGTGATTCACCAACACGGTATCACCGCGCCAGCCGCAACAAGCTGAAAGTTCCCGAACGGTCTCCCGACATGTGTGGTAGTGTAGAGCACGTGAGTGTAAAGTGTGCGTATGCAAGGGGCGAGATTAAAACAGAGAAGAAGGAAAGCTCGCGTACGGTCCGTGACCCGTTTATTACGGCATTCGCCCGGTGTTGATCGAAAAACAACAACAAAAATGTTCCGATCAGAACAGGCGGCCGATAGAAGTCTCCTCCAGACAGTGACAGAATTCGATCCAGCTACCTAGCTAGTGTCGAAACCCTTCCACCGTCCGGACTGGAACCTAAGACTTCCCGGTCAGACACTCAGTGACATCAGTGCACGCCCAGAGCCTCCCCTTCCGGCCCCCCAACCTTCGAATCAGATACAACGCTGCAGATACAACGTTGTCGCCATTGACCCATCGCAGCCGGCACTAGGCTTTTGAAATCCGCAGCGTGCCGGGCGTGCCTCAGTGGAGAGGGGAATCGCCGGGCGGTGCTGGGCGGGGCGCTGGTGCGTCGTGCGTCGTGCGGAGCGCTTTCCGCGGCCGCCAAGCGTCGAATTTAATTTGCGATCGAGCCCCCAGGCGTCGCCCGCGCCCGCTGCCCCGCGTGGGCCGGCGCTCAAGCGCCCTCGGCGGCCGCGTGTTGCGCTTCACGCCACGCTGCATTTTAATGCGCTAATTAAATGGAGACTTTGCCGCCGCGCGCAAAAAGGCCGACTTCTGAACGAGAGCTTCTAAGCGATACCAAATACTACAAAGGAAAGGAAGGACTTGATGTCGTGAGTGTTTCTGTTTGCGGGCGTGTCAAATACTATGGTCAAGAGCCCGGAAGTGTAGTGCATGTGATATTGCGGGGACTGGACATGTCTCTGCCACGATGGAAAGCGAAAATCGACGCAGACTTACCCTTAGAATGAGAAACTAATTATGAGATTCAAATGAGTCTACACTTTCGATATTATTTCATGAAAGTTATCTACACTACAGCGCAAAAGAAGGATTGGTAATACCACGTGTGCATTAAAAAATTCAGATAAATTTCCAATTTACGAGTGTCTGTTAATCGGACTATTTCACGAATAAAATTACGTACGAACAGTTTAGAATGTGTCAAATGTTAATTATATTGCGCTTGCGCTTCCAGTGGGCCCAACGGCTCTTCCTATGTCTAATGTATCGCACCTTGCAATGGTGCAGAGAGCAAGGAGGGGATTGTAAGAAAATATGATAATTTTTGGGAGGGATACAATGTGGGAGTATTTTCAAAATCTGTATGGTGCATACTAAGTGGATAATGAATTTAAGGGTACAACACAAATTGATTTAATTGAGAGCTATAAAATCGTTCGTGCACAAGAAAAAATATCAGCATAAAAAATATTTTTGGTGTAAGTGAAGAAACATGTTTCGAACATACACCATTTTTATCAGAAAAATAAACATTAAGATAATTCTCAACCCGGACGGTGAATAGAGAGTAGAGGAATTTGAAGTAGAGCATTTTTTATCCGCAAAATAACCGCTCAACTGAGGATAAATCTGCAAATCATTCTCCTGCAAAATGACAATTCGTAAGATGTGTTCTTGTGCACCGGTGAAATACACAACTAAATGTAAAGCAGTTGCATTTTTTGTTTCTCCATTGAATGATCATCTTGGTCAGCTCTCCATATCCTTTCCCCACCCTTCCCAACCTCCGTTTCGCTGAACCATCCCGCAGGCACTTCAACCACAGTCCGCGGCTCGCGGCTGTTGTAGTTCGGCGAGGCGCGCTCTGTATTTTATTTGCTGCGGCCAGGCGGCGCCACTGTCCCCGGAAGCTGCTTCCCCGGGGAAGGGGGGAGGGGGAGTGTTGCCCACTGCGGTTCGCCGCAGCGTCCCCTCGCGCCGCGCAAAAACCCAGATATATGATGGTAAATAAAATCCCTTTCATTTGCCCGGAAGAGACAAAAACGCGGGAAATCTGTTTTAAATACGACAATGATTTGTACACGTTCGGGTCGCGGCCAAGCGATGGAGAGTGGGGGCTGCGCAAAGAAACGAGAAGGGGTCGGAAGCGTGCGGTGGCGGGGAGGGGCGGGGGGCGGGAAGAGGAGGAAATAGCGGCCAGCAAGCGTGGGTGGTGGTCGTGGTGGAGGGGGCGGCGAGCGCAGGGCGACTGAAAAACGAGGGGCCCGCGCCGGACAACGGAAACCCGCTTTACTCAATTACTTACTAATGACGCTGTCTATTGGGCAGAGCTCATAGCCTCCACGTAATCAATGCTAACCGAGCAGAAAAACGAATCAATGGCCGTTAAGTTCCTCTTCCTGAATGAAATGGTGTATTTTGCCACAAAAATTCACTGTTTCGTCTCGGGTACATTTCTTTGATTGTATATTATTTTGCCTGTTGATATTATGTAACTGCAAAAATTGCATGTAACTTTTACTAGTCAAGTTTATTTGGATGGAAACGATGTATGTGAAACATTGAGTTACATATATTTCAATTTTGATACTTACAAAAACAAAGTGTAATACATTCTCTACATTGCGGTCGACCACGAAAGTAAACGCTTAGTATGGAGTAAAACGGGAGGGCTCTTGAGATTTCACCCCTCCCCCCAAGAGCCGTTAACACATTTTTAAAGTAATACTAAAGGATTGCGGCACCAAAAATGCTGCTGAACAAAACCAATGGTGAAGAATGGTTTTCCGAAACTTGCGAGCACACCGCTCTAGCACTACAATAAAATACTATTGCAGAGCACTGTGATAAAATAAATATTTTAACAAAAATCTTCATGAACAGCGCTACAGTAAGGTGTTGTATATACACAACAAAACAGTTCCTTACATACCAAAAATATCAAAACGTTGCGCTTCCATAACGCAATATGTGCATAGTGTAACGTATTAGCCAGCGTGCCTCATGGCATCTATTTGGGGACGCTTGGGAGCGGATTAGCCTAGCCACAGGAAGTAGGGTTTTTCCGTAAAGGGAAGAACGCGGAAACGGGAGACACAAGGCTTTGGGAGTTTCCGGCTTATAAGAGCTTTTCACTGTTATAACAAGCGAGGGGGTGGCGTGACGTAGTAGGTCACGTGGGCCTCGCCTATATAACTGAGTGTACAGAGCCAGTAGGTGGGTTCTGGAGACAGTGGGAGAACCTCGAGCGTGTGCACAAAACTTGGCGCCACGACGGTGCATATGCGAGCCAGGCTCGCGAGGCTGGAGTCACTAGTTGACGAAGCCTGCGGACTTTATGTCCTTGGGTGACTGCGGTCACGGGGGAGCGATGCTGTGTGCGTGCTCCGAGGTGAAGAGTGGTTGAGTGCCACGATTCACGCCGCTTCTCAATCGGATAAGATCGCTCCTGCGATCGAGGCAAACCAGCCGTTGGTGCGCCTGAACGGACTTTGTGTCCCAGCGTGACATCCGGTCACGGAAGCTAGGCTTTGTGCGCGCTTCAAAAGTAGGAGTGGCGAATGCCACAATCAAAACCACCTTCAATCGGGTTTTGGATCGCTCCCGCGATCAGGGGATAGTAGGTCTATCAGAGCTAGGGTGTAAGTAGATTATTAAGTGTATATATTTGTTTTGTTTTCTTGTTAATAAATATATTTGTTATACGAAAGCTCTGTGTCTGTGGTCGCTGTGAGTATCCATGACGTCACAATAGTAAATATTTAATTGCTAGAATATTCTTTCTTAAAGCCTTGCTGACGCGTGTTGCCAGCTGTTAAGTAAAGCAGTGTCGGACAAGAATGAGCATTTTGTCAATAAGCGCAGTATAAGAAAAGGTTGAATAACACAATCAAATATTTGCGTTTTCAGTCAAATTCAAAACAGTTTTATTGTTGTACGATTGCAGGGTATGTATGAAAACCATAGACACCTTTCACATGGCCGAAGACTGCATATTTCTCATTCAGCATATTTAAACTTTTATTTATAAGAAATCATGACGTTGGAACTACACACACAGTCCTCTTATATAAAAATCCTGGTTGAACCACTACCAAATAGATGACAAAATACTTAAACAATAAAATATAAAAAATATTAAACAAAAAATTCTAAAAATATTTTTTAACTTATGTAGATAATATATGCAAATTAATTAGATATGTAGATACACAACGCACTGTGTACAATTCACCTACTGCACAAAAAAAATTATATATATAGTTAACTATATCTAAAATATAATGCACCTTCAATGGAGGTAAAGAACGCAAAAATAGAGCTTTAACACAATGAGAAAAATACTCATAAAATTGTTGTCTCATAGTGTATGTTAATTGAAAGATATAAGCGTAGTCGCTATAAAACACGTGTGGGTACCATTATAAAAACATCCCGCCGAAACGTATGCCATCAAGTATGTTGAAGAGGAGCCTAACTAAAAAAATATGATTCTGTAACTACAAGTTTCTTCGCGATATCATGGGAAGAGAAATTTGGAACTGATATGGATAGGAGATTCCATTAATTTCTATACGATTAATGCATAATATAATCATGAAATTATTGCTTAATGTAATAATTCCGAATACGAGATTAAAACGAGTTAGAAACATCTATCCAATCCACTAAATTAAGTTCAAATAGATTTTGTTATTCAAAATAAAAATATACATGATAATTCTTCATTATAATAATGTTCAGTAGGAGGAATTCGAGTAAGTCACATAAAGGAAACAACAATGCAACATATAGCATCAATTGTTTTGGTGTGACCAAGAAATGTAAAAACTCAATGGAATTCCCATCACTTAAGAATCCAAGTCAAACAATCTAGCACATATAGTTCTCTCTATACTCCCACCAGAATTGTATATAAATTAATTTGAATCGAAAATATATCATCGGTCTAGTGACGTTATTTACTAGCATACAATAATTTATTTTCGATCTGGACCAATCATGTAATAAAGGCGAGATATTCCCATGATAATACATTTTTTCTCATCTCACATGCGGGGTAGTGCAAATAGGGAAAGAAAATGGCTTCTGGAACCTTCTTCACGCATTCAGCTAGGAAGTACCGCGCAGAAAACAACTTAGAGGGCGTGTCTTGTCTCAAGCGGAGGGGCAGAGTTTTGTTATTCTGCCCGTTCTTCCCGGGAGAGAGAAACTCTCTGGACGAGACTTGTAGGTCTCCTTGGTACTGATTACAATGCTCAATTGAAGCCACGCAATTGGTGCCCTGTACGTGCAGCGCCGTCACGCTAAAAGATCATGAACTGTTACCCTATCGAACGCATGGTGACACAACCAAGAACTAAGGAGAAAGTTCAATCAAATTGTGGCCGCATCTGCCGTGGCCACGGGTGGGAAGAATTTTCTACGCGTTTCATCTATTTATTTGTAACTTGCGTACGCGATGTGCAAGCTATGGGAACATAATTATAAAACAGGAAGACGTAGACGTGTTACATGTGCACACTCGTACTAAAAAAAATCAAACCTTCAAGAAAATTTGTTCTTCTAATTATAATTAATTTTACTACTTGAATGTACCGTACACATGCAGAAATCTTGAGACGATGTCGAGTAATTCCCAAAAACAGCCCTGTAGCACGTCTTGTAGCACGTTCAAACCATACTTTGTGAACGATGACAAAAAATGATCGTATTTCGCTGAGTGCGTTCGCGGATATTGGAGAGGTGATGAAGCTGGCCGTGGGAACCGAGGGACACTTGCGGATGTGGTAGAGAGCGTGAGTGGCTGTATTTGTAAGACACTACAGATCACTAACTGAGCGTATAGGAGAGCAAAATGAGGGAAGTGGGGAGGGGTACGCAGAAGGGGAAGAAATCGAGATCGGGGAAGGGAGGACAAATGCTAAACAGGATGCAAGGGGGAGGGCAGCGGCAAGTGGCATAAGAGGGGAGTACAGGTCTGTAGCAAAGTGGAAGCGAGCCAAAGGCTGACGTAGGATCGAAATGATTGGCAAAGAAGGCTAAGGTCCAGGAAGACATTACAAACGTAGTACGCACGCATAGTACATGTGGTAAGGAGAGAGTAAAAGACGTGTTCATGGGCCGCGGTGGGCTAATTACACACACGCGCAGGAGACCGCGCAGAGGCCGCGAGAGGCCCTAGGGTCAGCAAGGAGCCGCAAAGGCTAGCGAGCGAGCAAGCGAAGGCGCTAAGGGGAGGCCGAGAACGCGCGCAGGGAGCAGGTGGTGTGCGTGAGACCGCAGGAGGAACGCTTCACGGCTCGCGAGCAGTGGGCGGGTGGACTAACAGCAGGCGAGGCTAGCGCGCGTGTGTGTGAACGCGTGCGTGAGCGTGAGGGGGAGGGGCACGTGTGCGATGGATGTTCCGACAGCGGGCGGGTGCATGTATCAACCGGTGGGTTGCCAGGCGGCGGGCGACGTGGATGAGCGAACGAGTGGGCGCGTGGGTGGTGGGTGGGTGGTAGGGATGGCCCACGCAGGCACTGGCCTGAGCGTCCT
>BOPP01000004.1:15970375-15983912 GCA_017312745.1 Gryllus bimaculatus | reverse complement strand
GATGAGCGGACATTAGGCTCGCGCTGCGGAGGCACGCAAAAACACGCTGCGACGGCCGCGACACGCGCCGCCCTTGATGGACGAGTCGCCCCCGCAGATAGGCATTAGGTCGCCGCCGATGACCCCCGCATGTATGTTGCCCAAACAAGACGTCTCCTTCTAATGGGGGAAGTGTCCAATGATCAACACGCTAAGCAACAACTTGTGGACAGGAAGAAGGAAAACAACTTGGTGTGTTTGGGCATGTTTTAATATTAACATATTGGTTCTCAACTTTATAGATGAGATTAGAGACTTGAAGGGAATTCTAACGATAAATATTAAGCCTCTCAACAAAGAATTGTATTTACTGAATATGGAAAACCATCACCAGAGTCTCATCCAAAACTGTTGAAATCTGAGGAATTACGGGAGTCGAAATGGAGATTATTATTAAATGTGTATATAATTATTAAAAACTAATACTTACATTTGTATATGATTGAGGTATTTGATTTGTGAGAAAGGATAAGCGGTTTAGTTATCTGAGTAATTTAAATACTTCTCATAAAAACTAATTCTAGTTAAATACTATTGTGAGTTTATTTAGGGCAGAAGTTCTTTCTGATTTTGCATCTATTCTCTCGGCAAACTTTTCCTGGTGTTGATCTTTGAAATTATTTCTTTTGCAAAATACAACTCCGTTCTCAATTAAATTCATATGTCTGAATTAAGTGTAAATATTAAGATGGCTTGCAATATATAAAAATAAATATTTATGAAGCAGAAATGACTTCACTCCATTACGTTCCCTTCATATACAAGTTGCTTTTTGATTCCTTATAAAAGATTAAACTACCATTAGATATTACGTTTAACAGAAATTTTTTACGAAAAAAAATCTCAATGATTTTATTGATAAAAATATGAGTAAAATAGTTTGGCATAAAATATGTTCTGGCGTCTACTGCGGTTACCCCATCCATTATATATTCGATTTTTCATGAAATGTTTTTAAATTCTCAATATTTCAATCCCGGTCGTCTGCAATACTACGTACTATGGCTTATGCATTGCAGCTTATGGTTGGGCAGTAGATAGAAGTAACGAGAAAATTCGATTAGAAAAGGGTATTAGTGTGTTCTGAAACGTCGCCTTGATTGGTGCGTACCTAGTGAATTGCTGATTCTAAGTGTTAATTTCATGAGTATAATATTTCTAATGAATGTAGTATATTACTATAAACTCATTTTTCATTCAAATATTCACAGTATTATCATGCTTGGGTCAAATTTATTTACGGGCTACTCCAGATATAAATAAAAAACAATATAAATTAAAAACTGCAAGAGTAAATTGAAAATCCTAAAGATGTTGCTGTAGTAACGGAGCTTAGGTGCAAGTGTGAAAACATAGTCATAATTCATTTAAAAAGAATATTAGGCTAATGATCTTCAGGTGCAGTATATTTTATTTTAACAATACTATGGAGAAACGTTTTTGTCTTATTTGCAATGAGATCAATCAAAGGGGAAAGACGATATTATCTTAGAATGCTCATTCTGCAGTTTTTAGGTTTAAAAACACCAAATCTGTTTCTTCTAATTCTTCATGGAATATATTTTTGAATGAACCATTTAAGATAGACACTGATCAATACAATTTTCTTTACTTTTTGTAAGAATCCTGGATGGATCATGTTATTTAAAAGTCTGATGACTCAGATAGATAGATAGATAGATAGATAGATAGATAGATAGATAGATAGATACAGAGAGAGAGGGGGAGGGAGAGAGAGAGGCAGAAACAGCGAGAGAGAGAAAGAGAAAGACAGAGGCAGAGAGACGGGATAAGTATAGGGACGCAACAGCACATATGCAAACCAAAAAGGTCTCAGAGCTATTTAAACAACTTAAAAAGGTCTTATGTTGTAAACTATTCATAGATAATGGTTAAATAAATGTGAATTCAATAACAAAAATTTAATTTGAAATTTAAAAAATTTTGTGTACAAAGTGGTATATATTCATTACATCTCATCACCGCTCCCGCACATTTGCACATCCGTAAAATAACCGCATGAAATTAATATTTGACATTTATTTAGCGGTTGAAGTTCTAAATTATGAACATGTATTCATAATTCTGTCATCATTGAGAAGAAAGGGTTTCATATTTATCAGTGGTTCTTCGCGTATCTCAAACTCATAACTTTTCATTTGAGGGAATCGGTTATACGAAAAATCTATTTATACCCCTCAAAATACACTATTATGGATTCATATACGTAGAATTTCACATACGAAATACCGGCAGCCCGTGGAAGCGTGCGATGCTAATTGCACAGCAGTGCAGCGCGCAGGAAGAAATTATCTGGGCTTACGGCGGCTGCCTCCTTCGCGTTATTAAACCCGCGACGTCGCGCGCCGCGGTGCTGTGCGGCGCGAGCCCGCTCTGATCGTTTCCGAGACTATCCCAGACGCTGGGTAAACCTTCAAACCCCGGCGGTTGCGGTGGAGAACGCGGCAGCGGGGGCCCGGGGAAAGCTGCGGGGAGCGCGGGGAGAGCGCGAGAGCGGGGAGTGCGGGGAGAGCGGGGAGCGCGGGACAGGGAGTGAGACGGGCGTCAGACGGGCGGCCAGAGGAATCCAACTCGAACGTCTCTGGGCGAAGATTTAAACACACAGAGCTCTTGTAAAATTGGGAGGTTTACAATTTAGATGGAAAATGGGTAGCTACGTTTGGTTTACGTTTGCAATAGGATGAAGGAAGGAGGGAAATTGGTAGCTTGAGCACTGTGGATGTTTCTTGCGCTATAGTAATCTGTGTTTGTCCAATTATCTTACTTGCGGCCCGAATGTCTCGCTGTATCCAATCTCTGCTTCTTCTCTCCGTCTCTTTTGCAGGGTGCGTCTAGGTTGCTCTCGCTCTACCTCGCGCTGTGTCCCCGCGGTCTCCTCCGCCTCCTCCGGACTCACTCCTTCGTCAACACCGTCTTCAGCCTCGCGCAGTAGCGTCTTTCCCCTTGTCCCTGTCTCTACGACCACGAAGCCATTGTGGAGAGCTCGGCATTACATTCCAAGGACATCTTGCACAACGGGGGAAATGACCGTTGCTGGACAATAAAAGCTACATCATCTTGGCCATCATTTTACAACGATCATTCTCTGCGTATCCCAAGCTTCCTCTTCGTAGCTTAATTGAATCGATGCATTGAATTAAATTTTTTTTAGATGATTAGCGTTTTTTGACATTTTATGGTAAATCTAAGAGGTTGGCTTCTTTTAAAAAATCCTTAATCTCCAAAATATCAGTCGCTTTTATTGTTCTCTCTTATTTTTGGCGAATATTTGTTATTATTACCAAAGTTTCAGTTATAAATGTTTCAATCAAACATTTCCGTCATAAAATGTTTCTTTGAATAAACGTAAATGTAATGTTAAGTTCAAGATCGAATCGTAAATGAAAAGAATTGACAAATATTAGATGAAGGGAAATATTCCAACATAAAAAATTGATTATAAGTTTCATAATAGAATAATAATAGTACAAAAGTGTAGCAACATGATTATTTTATTTCTGCAAAATTACAATCTAAGAATAAATGTGTCCATTTATGCATATGAAATGTTTGTAACTGTTGAAAATAAATGAATATTTTTGGGTTGCTTAGTCATCTGTAATGACATCGCATCAATATAAATATGCAATATGCAAGCAGTCTACGATCTTAAAAAATATAAAGAGTAAATTGAAACTATCTTTTATAAAAATGTCACTTCTTAAAGCCTTGTTTTTTAAATAAATTAAGGGGATTAGCAAATATATTCAACTTTTTCACATGATCAAGCATCTACAGTATTCTGTATTTTCTGATATAATCATGGTCAAAAAAATGTCCTTCCTATCCACAAATTGATTTAAAGTAGGAAATGGAAAATAATTTTGTATGGTAATTGCAAGAATCCCACATCCCAAAATGAATGATAATGAGGTAGAATAAAACTAGTGGAAAACACGTGCAAGCATTACGTTTGTTGCGAGCTCCGAAATTTAATTCCAAAAAGTAACATAATATTAATTACTTAAATAAAACTCCTATATAAATGTTTTATATATTTATATCGATATCTTCACGATCTAGTTTGAATTTAGTTTAATGATTTAACTTATGTTCACGTTTTCTAAATTATAAACCTATTAGTCAATACTTTGTAATTTATTGTTTTGTTGTAAAGCCAGCCAGCTAGCCAACCAGTCAGCCTGTGTATGTTCTACCCATTTATACATTACTAGTTCAAAGTATGTGCAATTTAACACTTTCTATTTTATACGCAAGATTATTTTGAACACAGGCTAAGCATTTGCAAAAATAACTCAAGAGTAGTAATGCGTATCCACGGCTATTGCACACTCCTATTTATTTTGTGTTATCACAATCTGTATAATAATAAATAAGCAATAAAAACATAAAAAATTGCTAATTCCATTTAAATGAAAAACTCCATTTAAACACAAAATCCGATTTCAATAAAAATCATATCTACAATTAAAAATTATATTCACATAAAAATCCAGTTTAAATAAAAAAAAGAAATAAAAAAATCCAATTGAAACAAAAAATTTAGATGAAAAAGTTAAAATAAAAAATCCAGATGAAATAAGAAAACAGCTAAAATAAAATAATCCACAGGAAATAAAAAATCCAATAGAAATTAAAATTTTCAGTTGAAGTAAGAAATAGTTTAAATTAAATTTGAATTTTAAATAAAATGTTTTAATTAAATATAAAAATCTTATGAAACAAAAAATATGATTTAAATAAAAACTTTTTATTCTAAAAACTTTTTTCCATTCTATTTAATAACAAACCAATAATTAAATCTGTGGAATTAAATTGAATATAATATTTGCCAATTTTACTTAGATTAAGAGATTCGGCTAATTTCCGACGATCCATGGTACATGTGCCCTCCAGTCTTCGAGATGGTACTAAGAAGAGCTAAACCTTCAAAAATGTAATGAAAACTTCTTCGTTAATAGATCATGAACGTTAGAAACATAGCCCGTTCTCCCCGGAGACACGAAAATCATGTTTTGGGTCTACCATGCAAGGTTTTCAAGTTATGAACGAAGTTATTGTGTTTTGCTGCCTCGTGCTCCTATTGATTTCCACCCACTTCACCTTAAATGGATTTTTGACAGTAGCTAGATAGCTAGGTCGAATTCAATCGCTGTGTGAAGGGGATTTCTAACTGCCGGCTGCCCTGTTCGGTAGTTTTCTGTGATTTCCCGGACCATCACCAGGCGAATGATGGAGCAGTACCGTAAACAAACCTGCTACGAAACTTTATTGTTCCTTTCTCTTTCTTCCCTCATCGTCACACATTATAATTACATGCCCTATAATACCACGCATGTCAGGAGACCAGTTTTTAGAATAGTCCCGGCCGGGGTGGCGCCCGGCTGGTAGGAAATACTTGGACGAGGAAAGACCCGCAGACCAACATGCAGCGGGAAAGAACACCACCAGTTTCCGTGATAAAAATATGCGCCACACTTACGGGACTAATGACCTTAGTGGTTGACGCTCCCGAACACGAAAGAATCAATCGTCTTAAATTCGTTAGAGGTAACTCTGAAGGGTAATTCCCAATCCAGTAATACAATATTGATGGGGTTTCGTAAGAAAGCGATTCATATTAACATATTGAAAACAGCAGAACAACGAAATGTTTGCAGCTGTGTCATACTATAAATAACATGGCATTTCTTTTATTGTATAGCATGGAAATTCTCCGTTCTTCAAGTAGACTTCATTTCTTAAACTGTTATAATTTGAACACATTAAAGTTTCTTGTATTGGCGATTATTTCCAACTATTTTTCCGGATTTCATTGACAACTTGGCAGTGTCAGTATATTTTGAACTCTGTATTGAGATTTCTGTTTCATCCGCGCACTTTATTTGTTACTCAACATAATCACCGCTTATTTAATTAAAATAATTTCTTGAGATCAATTATAGTTTTGTGTTGTTACAATTCTATATTTACATTGGGGTAAATCCTAAGCTATGGATCTAAAACGTTTATTTCTACTTCATTAACAATTTCTTATTTTTTAAAAAGTCATTATTATTTGCGGTTAGTATTTTACGCGTAACGTATTATTTAATAAAATTATATACACTGTATTAAAAATATATTAAATGTATTATTCCGGCATTTAATGAATATCTGTAGGGTCTTTTCAGCTGAAAACGCATTCAAGCGTAATTTCCAAAACGGAATGAGAATAAACTTTTCAGTTTCGTTAAGCCCACAGAAGCCTACTCACATGCAAAGTGTAAAAGCACCTCCTTTCACAAAATGCAAGGAGCATCAGTGGTAATGAAAACACCAAAAAGATTTTAACAAGGAAGAGCATCGCCAGCGGCTTTCTCTGCTGGGAGGGGAAACCCTCTCTATTTGCTGGACCCCGAATAAGTTTTCTGCCGCTTGGCTATTCTTGCAACACTAAGTCGGACGTACATTTAAAGAGAAAGAAATGGAAAATGAAAGAAAGTTAAAGAAATGAAAAAATATCGTAAATGGGAGACACGATAAAAAGAAACAGAACTACACGTAAGGGAAATGCTAAAGCTGATGAAGCACATGAGAAGAAAACGAGATGTGAACAAATACGATGAAATAGATCAGAGCGACAGGGTGAATTGGATAATACTCTTAAAAGAAAGGGTAGATGAGATATTTGAGGAAAAAACTGACAAGAGCGTTTGCAAAAAGTTAAACTGAAAATGTTGAATTGTTCGAAATGTCAAGCTGAATGAGTGAAGAAAAGCGTGGAAAGAAAATCAATATAGTGCCGGTCTGGATGGCCGAGATCGTTAAGGCAATAGTGCCGTAGCGATCACGGACCGAAGGAGCGTGAGTTCGAGTTCCGCCTCGGGCATGGTTGTATTGTGTTTGTCCTTTCACCCCATATCATCACCATACCATGTCATCTTCACAGTTACCATACACCGTTACCATATACCATTACACGCAAAAGTGGTTGCTAATGACCTAGAAATTGATACCACATTAAATAACAAAAAAAAAGAAAGAAAATCATTATAGTAAAGACGTAACAAAGAATGCGATATGTAGAACTATTGCAACCAAGAAGGTGAGAAAAATTAAGAGACAAAAAGTGCGTGTCGTGTCCTTATGCATAGAGTCGGCAAGGCAAGGCGGTTTTAACGACGGTATAAAGGGTGCCAGCATCGGAAAACAACTTCGGCCAGTCAGCGGGCTGGCATGCTGACGGGGGGGGCGTGAGGGGGGCGGGGGGCGGGGAGGGGGTCGGACCGTTGTTCTGAGACGCGAGTGGGGATGGGCAAGGACAGTGAGCCCTTCACCCTCGACGTACGCCGACGGGGCGCAGGACATGATTGTAAACATCCTTACCTGCGGTTCTTCTAAATAATTCGACCGCTGCGGTCCCCGCCCTCGACATTCCCCTTGTCTCTAGTACGCCGCACATTCCTATGGTAGTGCTACTCACTCTCCGCCCTGAATTCCTAGCAGGCCTCGGGAAGTTTGGCTCGCCACGTCGGCCCCGACGTACAAATCGCTGGATATCTCAAACGAGGCTTCAATTATGTGATAGCTTGACTATCTATCGACCCCTTCATGCGTGCTTCTCACCGGAGAGATAAGAGATGGTGCTCCCAGCCTGACTCTATTTATTCACACTATTTTTCCTTATATGTTTCCACTTACTTTTAAACTTTAACCACATTTTTATTTCCATTTTTACATAAATCGAATTCAAAAAAATCTTAAATGAAACTTACCCTACCTGCGAGTTAAATACAACAAAAGCGATTGTATTTCAAATAATGAACAGCAACGTAAAGTTTATCATTTACTCCTTATTAAGTTTACAATCTTCCTCGAATCTTGAATGTTGATCCCTTGTCTATAAATGTAGATATTATCTTATTATCCTCGTATAAACATTAAAATACGATGTTTACTCAAAATCTGCCTACAGAGCGCCATTGATTTTACTGTGTTTTTTGTTAAGTAAAATGTGGATGATCGATTAGAATCTTATATAATTTCGTTGGCCAGCATTAAAGGTAGGGTGATAAAGAGTTTGATTTTGATTTTTAAACATGCTGTCGATAAAGATGCAAACTGCATTGCGTCTAGGGTATGTCGGAGCAGTCGGAGATGGCGAAGCAGGAAAGACAAGATTGTCGCGGCGAGTGGCCTGTCAAGGGAGGCAGATCGTCACTGGCGAGGGGCTGGCAGAGGGTTATAGAGTGAGTGAGGGTGAGAGGGGGCGGGGCGGGGCGGCGAGGGCGGGGGGGGGGGCGGAGAAGGTTGTGTAGAGGCGGGGCAAACGGTTGTGAAATCAAACAAAATTACTGGTAATGGTTCCTTTACGAGTTCGATGACACGAGTTAATTTTCTTTAGTCAATCTGAAAATATGTATCCTCCGTGTTTTCACATATGAAATATAATAGCAGAAGAAGATCGAAAATAATCTCAACAACAAAGAAAGACAGTAACACACCAACGCGCGCACACAGCGACGTACTCACGTGTACATATATCCACTTATTCATACTAAATCGCTTGATATCATGAGTTGTGATGACCGGAAACAACGATGACTTCAAATATTTTACAACTCGAAATGGGAGATTAGGAATTACACAATTTTTAAGTTTCTCCTGAATTTGCAAACTTACGTAAATACATTTCTCATGACATAACGCTGCCGACCAGTATGCGTTATCACAGATAGAAACCATAAATCGTTCGGAAGTTAGTTGTTTTGTCTTTCTGCCACCAGCTGTGCGACAAAGAAAATGTTTGTCGTTTCTTTTGCTGCTGCCTGTACCATTGGTCGCAGGCCTTGACAGTGTAACTGGAACAATAAGCATTTGCCTTCTGCAGTGGGGCGAATACACAAGCCAGGTGGAGAGTGACCATCTCTAGAAAAGCCCTGATAAGAGTCACAATAAAGACAGAGGCCGCGCATCACTTCCGAATACTATAATATACTCGCAATAGTTGTGTCATAGAATCGCTATAGAAATAGTATTTTGTGGGTGATGACCATGCTTTTGAAAAACATTTATATACTCTTATTTGTCAACAAGCGTACAATTTTAGAGTGAGTCTGAGCACCTGTTCCACGTATATATTTTATTACAAATATTCATTGCGAGTAGAAATTGAAAAAAAACAACAATGAAGTCTTCCGCCATTGGCGAGTTGTCTGTGGTTTCATTAGACCACAAACAACTCGAAAAAAATTAAAAAAATAATGAAATATTTATATGTTATTCGCATCTTCTTATACGTAGCATAGCAATGTAATTTCTGATGTTACGAATCACAAATCAGTAGAATCTCCGATGACTGGAAATGTCCGATACGTGCTCTTCAGTCATTTACGTTTACGTCAATTGAAAAATATGTCGATATTCTTTCTCCATTGATTATCACGTCTTATTTTAAATGTTTCATTATAGTTTACTTCGATGAATCTATTCATAGTTTTTCTTTTCGTAGCACTTTCTCAGGCAAATTTCAGATAGAAATATTTAAAGTTCTCTCAGCGTATATTTTTCTGATCTGAGTTACATTCCAGTATTATTCCGACATAGAAGTCGCCTATTTCTTATGAATAAAAAGTTTCTAAATATACATTAAAATCGATTCATCCTCCGACACATTTTAACACAAAAGTATTTCCTTTTTCAAATCCAAAGTTGATTTATTTAAGATTGTAGTATAACTTGTATTTTTAATCTTTTGTTTTCTCAAGAATCGCTAAACTACGTTGATCATATTTGCAATGATGATTAACTATGTTAATTAACTCAGCTATGTATTTTCTAAATGAATATAAGAGATTTGTGAAAACGATTTAAATTGAATGACCTCCCAATGCAAATACTACTATTTGAAAAATCCTCGTTTTCAAAATTCCAAAATTAAAGAATTCTAACTGTGAACAAAAAAATACTTAGTTGATGAAAAATTGCGAATAAATTAAAAACCAAAGGTAATACGGTTTGTTGAGGCTGTGAGCGTGCCACTTTTCACGTTGTAGCAGAAAGAACAATGACTTGTTGACAACTGAAGGTTAAATGTTGGCTATATTTCATTGTCTTACTAATTAAATAATATTATGATTTTGACTTTTTTTACTATATTAAAAATTATGATTTTGAAGTAAAGGCAGCGTTCACACGTTGACCAACGTCGAACCGACAATGAGTAGCAAACATATCACTACGGAAAGTCCTTGACGAATCAAAAAAACTAAATGTTCTAAGTTGTTAATTATATTATTTTTCAAAGTAAGTTTTTAAAATTTAAAACAGGGTTTATTAGCAAACAACTTTGTGGAATTTCTTTATATCTCGGGCACACTTGTTCAAGTCCGTCCAAGCGAAAGGACATTACAGATAACCTGGGTTCCATTCGTCAATGGCAATTATAACGCCAATTGCGAATTCATACCGGCGCAAAAACACGTTGAAGGATCTAAACCGGGATTCAGGTGGATCTGCCGTCTAGAGACTCCGTTTGACGACACCGCAGCCGACTGCTCTTCTGAGGCAATTACCAAGACTCCAGCTTTATTTCGAGGAATGGATTCCGCGCACGTGGAGGCGATATTAATAGCGCCTACAAAGTATTTTTATCAGATTGTCTGCTTAGTCGTGCGATGCTTCCAGAGGGCGAAAAGGCTTTCATTTCAATGCCGCTGAGGGGCCGCCGCCGCTTTGAAGTGGCTCACCTGGGCGCACGGGCGAGGGGGCGGCTAGTAGGCCGACGCGTGGGCGGCAGGAGGCGGCGGAGGAAAGGGAGGGGAGCGAGGCCGGGGGCGGGCACGGGGCTGAGCAAACACGAGCTATGTGTGAACAGTCGCAGGTGCCGTCTGTGCAGAAAGAGAAACGGGTAGAAGGCCAGCAAATTAAAAAAAAATCCACTTAGCTATTTAGTTACAAGGCAAAAAATCTCGAAGTTTAATTTGTATGGTAAATTATTTTTCACGGTCCTACGACCAATTTTTAATTCCCTCAGAGTCATGATTAAATACTACCGGGAAAAGTTCAGTAAATACATTATAAAAATAACAGCTAGAAAGATTTAAGGACTGTGCCCAAGGAAACTCTTCCCACGCATGAATGCTACTCGTACTTTCGTATGAAGCTTTGCATTTAATTTTTCTCATTGTTTGAAGCATCTAAAAACCACACTGGCAATTTAAAACACTGCGTAATTTCAAAGGATGATTTTCGCTAAATCCTTGCTTTTGCATTTTTTTTAACGAGAGTTCGCCCTACTTCTGTGGCTCCAGAAGCGGAATAAAACTGGAATTAAAACGGGAGCCGCGTCCCAAGCAGAAGCAAGGGACAGGCGGAGACGCGGTCCAGCAAGGAGGGGAACATGAAGGGCGGAGAAGGATAACAGAAGCAAGAGATATGGAAATATGAGATGGGGACGATTCTGAACTCTATAGAATGACTACGTGTGAAAATCCTGCAGATCAGGGAGCATGGCTATGGAAAAAAACGTATGGCTCATACAAAAGAAAGAAATAGACGGTCATCAACAAGAAGGTAATGAACGACAATTTGAGTAGTTTTTCTTGCAAATTGATTCTCATTATGCTTTGAATAATTCGATTTGTATAAACAATTTAAAATCGAAACGTATGAACTTAAAAATATACATGTACAAATAAACGTGTTAAAAATATACGAAAGAAAAAGTTATAAATGTTAAAAAGATGGAAAGTCAGAAAAACAAAGGAAAGTAAATGTTGGCGGAGGAAGAGGGCGAGAACTAGAGAAACCAGGAAAAGTGTGGGGAGAAGCTCACACAAGCGAAAGAGATAAGTTAGGTAAACTGTATGCATGTATATGTCCCGGCCCGACCATGCTGCCATAGCTTAAGAGGTGCGAGTGGTTAGCATATAGCCATAGTTAGTTATACTAATGGTCACTACTACTAGGTGGTACTTGTGGTAATATAGCACACACTGCTCGTATTATTGATAACGATTACGAATGTAATACTGCAAAAAGCGGGGGCAAAAAATACCAGGATTATTTTTTGAAAATTCCGAAATTTAAATGAAATTGGCTTTTGACTATTGATTCCCGTGTTGTGCTCTTTTATTGTTAAAATTTTAGAACTATCGAAAAAATTAAAAATAGTCTAGGAGTTTTATGTGAAGTATTCAAATAGAAAACAGTTTCAAATTCGAGGCGCCAGTATGTCAGCCAGATTTACTATCCATTTAGGCGAAAATCCTGAATACGATTTAGGCGTTGTTTTCACAGTTAGCGAAGTTTAAAAAAAAACACTTTTTGTTATCAGCGTCCGGCAAAACGTATATTTTGACTCTTCCACGTTTACGAGAGTAATTAGTAGAGAATGTAAAAGTGTAATATAAAGTAGTTAGATAAAATACGAGGAAAAAAACACTTCAGCCAAATTATCGACACGATTTCTCAGCGTTTCACATCGTTGCCTTAAATAACTCGGCCGATACAAAACATACGAGAAAGTAAATGGGCAGACAGGTGTGTGTAGAATGAAAATGGAGCGAGTGCAACTCGCGATTCGTATCACGGGCCATCCCAAGAACGAGCGGTAGCAAAGAGGCAACAGTTGCGGGGGACGAGGGGTAAAGCGGAGGCTGGCGGTGCGTATTGTCGAGGGCGCGGCGTGGAAGCGACGAAAGGGCGCCTGAGGAGGCGGGGTGCGGGCCGGTGGCCGGGGAACGCTCGGCCAGCGGCCAGCGGGGGTGGCCAGTGGGGGTGGCAGGCGGTCCCAGGCGGCCCACGCAGCGAGCGACCGCGCGGGAAGCTGACGCCAGAAACAATGGGTAAAGAAGTTAAATCCGCATTTGCATTTTTGCGACGCGGGGCCGGGCGCGGGCGGCAGTCGTTACGGCCGCCCCTCTAACAAGGTCGCGCCGATTACCGGGCGCTGAATAAAGAGCTAATGGCCGCCCTGTTAGCGATCGTGATTGAGCTCTGCCCTGCTGACCCACACGGCCCCCTCCCCATGTGCCCGACACGTTCACTCGGACGCGCTTCTTCCGGCGTGTGTGGCCTGTGTGTCCGACCATGTGTTCCGGCGTGGCAAACTCAGCACCGAGCGAGGGAGAGCGTTCCGCCAAGCGCCAAAGGCTACCGGCTATCCATACCTGTCTCCCCGTGGCTGCCGACGCGGCCGCGAGACTGGACGCTCGTGAATGCCGTAAGTTATGAGAATAATAAACGAGATTTGTTTATTTTGGTGTTCTTTAGAAGTAGCTAACAATGCTTTTACTTTATTTATTTTATAAGCAACACTGATGTTGTCTCATATCCCTTTCTTAATCTACACTCTGCACTGTGGATTCCCGTTTCTGCCTACATAATTCTTCTAGTACGACCAATAGGCGGATAGACACATTGTGGAGCAAGTTGAGTACGAAGCGAGCAATATGTTACTTAAGCGACACTAGATTTAGTAGCTAAATCTTTA
>BOPP01000004.1:15946274-15969919 GCA_017312745.1 Gryllus bimaculatus | reverse complement strand
CAAGGACATGATAGATATATTAGATCGGATGTAAATGATTAGTTTCAAAGCGAAGCAAAATTTTTAATTCACTCGATAATAAAATCTAAAAATTTTCAGTAGCAACATCAGTGAGCCTTTCTGCCTAAAATCGTGCAACGAAATTAATGAAGAGGAGAAGAGAGGAGAGATTTCCAGGCCAGGCCCTTGCTGCTCGTCACTCCCGCTGCGCCCCCTCGCCTCTCGCCGCCTCGCCTTCGCGCGCTCCTGCCGGTCGAGACGAGCGGCCATTCCAACTTGTAGAAAGCCAATGGAGTGGCAGACCGCTCGTTTCGCGCCAAGGGGCAGGAGAAGGCGAAAGAAGCGCGCCTAACGGCCACGCGCCCCCGCGCGGCGCGGCGTCGCGATGCCTCATTGCGCCCACTCCCGCCTCCGCCACCGTCTCCTCCTCCTCCTACACCATCACCGGCCCCGCCTCCGCCCCCACCCTTCTCACCTCCACTCCCACCACCATCTCCTCCTCCGCCACCGCTTCCGCCTCCGTCTCCGCTTCGTCCCGTCTCAGCATCCCACCCCACCTCCTCCGTTTCTCCTCCGTTACAGCCCCCTCCCGGCCCAGCTTCGTCGCCGTACCCATTTCTCATTCGATTCCGCGCAATTTACATCTCCATCTATATTTACCAGTCCTAAATTGTGAAATACCTTCAGATCACGACGGCGACGGGCCGCCTCGCCCGCCCCACTCCACGCGCCCACCCGCCGCTCCACGCCGCTCCACGCCTCTCCGCGCCGCTCCGTACTGCGCGCGAGAGGCGCTTGTACCAATGTGCAATGGCCCCTTCACGGAAGCGCCATTATATAGAATGGATGACCTTCCTTGCGTCCTCGCAGCCTCTGGCGGACGCTCTGAGAGGGAGGGGTAAAGGAGGGGTAAGGCAGCGGAGTGGGAGAGGGAGACCTCCTCTCCTCAACTTCTACCCCGGCCACAATACCTCAACCAGTTTGCTCTATACTGAATTTTTACGCTATTTTCTTGTCTAAAACATTTTTTTCCGTCCAGAACCTTAGAAAGATGTTAGAGTGATGTAAAATATAATTCTTTGCATCAATTTTACATCACAATTGTTCTGTGGAAGATAAACTGTCAAGAGCACCACAACGACTCCCTTTTGGTCGGAATATCTTCCATAATTATTGAATTAAGTAGTATCTGTAACTGAATTATATATCTATTTCAAGTTGTTCAATTTTCATTTAACTAAAGTTGCCAGTGTAATAAATTATTATAATTATAATAATAATAATAATAATAATAATAATAATAATAATAATAATTATTATTATTATTATTATTATTATTATTCATTGAGTGAAAGTTCTAGAAATTAGACGACATGAACGTAGTTCCTGTCTCCTCCCTTATCTTCTCCCCATCTCTCACTCTCTCTTTCTCTCTCTTTCTCTCTCTCTCTTTCTCTCTCTTTCCCTCTCTTTCCCTCTCACGAACACATACGCATGCACGCACACACTTACATACAAACATACAATTTACATCTTCCGCATTGTAAGGGCAATATTTGGGCATTCACGCATCGGATATTTTAAATTCCAAGACGATTCGAGTATTAAACAGTCAGCATTCAGTTGGAATCATGATGATTATTTTCTGACGTTCCGACAAATTAAATTTGACCTCCATAGCGAAAGTAAAAAATACCAATTGACAATAATATACTAGATATTATTAAATAATTTGTGTCGAGCATCAGCAAATATACTTCGGAACTAAACCACACAAAATCGTTTTCGAAAATGGAGCACGAACTCTCTCCAAGAACCACAAATTAAATATTTTAACATATTATAGTACAACAGTTCTTTAATATTCAGAATATCAAATAAATAGCTGTTCCATGACGCAACAAGTCAATAGCAAATATTTTATAGCGGGCGACCATTTCCTTCCAGCCTTGCTGTTGCATGACGTCAGTTATATCGTAATTAGTGATGCACTGAATATGAGAATTTGCACTCGCACTGTCGGCACGCGCTGTGTTAGTTACATCCGCTCAATTTTTGTCATTATTTTATGCTTTCTTCTGTCTCATCTATTTTATCTTCATCATTTCTTTTTTGAATTGAATTTGCTTTATTTTACGTGGCAAGACCCGGGCCATCAGGCCCGCTCTTCCGCCTGACCACGCGGAAGTGACTGACTATAATTTCGCTACGCTCCTTTCATCAACTAGCAGAGAAAGGAGGTATTTCTTGGGCGAGAAACAGGCGATTTGAATATAGCTCAGAGGCGTCATTCAGGCTTGAGAATCTTTTACATGCAAGTAAATCTACTAATAAGGAACAGCCGGCTTTACTTTCCCCCCGAAGAAAGGCGTACGAAGGATTTTTTCGCCCTTAAAAATCCACGGCTTCGATCGGGTTTGAACCCGCGAACTTGGGTATATAAATCCGTTACACCATCGCCGCCGCTTTTTAGTAATTTCTTAGTAATTTCTCTTTGGTTTAAACATGGACATGTTTTTATCTCTATTCGACTTTCTGTCTCTTTCTTTCTCTTAGGCGTTATCTTGTAGGTACTTTTTGAATCATACAAATTGGACTTAGCGTTCAGTTTCATTGACTACATTTTTCACCTGCGGAAAGAGTCTCTCAAAAGTTACATCAGTTTCCTAACTGTGTGTCCGCCTTTTAATTGTAGTTGACTTTATCCCTTGTATTTCTTCTTCTCATAGGGGTAAATCTTCTTTCTGCGCCTCTTCACGAAGTCCACCGACTTTGTACATTATCTCGTGGACTCCCTCAATCTCATTTCGCCCTTAAACGAAGCGTGAGAGCGGCGGCATGCGGATGCTCGGCCGAGGAGCCCAGAAGTATGCCGTAGATCGGCGAGCGCGAGGGCGACGACGTTGCCAGAGACGACTGGAGTGATTGCAGGAAAGCACTTATAATGGCGGGGAGAGGAAGGCGAAGACACCTCGGTCAACACATCGCGCCTCTCCCTGTCCCCTCCCTCCCATTAACTTCCTCCTCGCTGCTCTAATGGCACTGCCAATGCCGATACTCTGCAGTCAAAAGACATCAAGCAGTGTCGCTAGCCGAATTGCTTATCTGCGCTTTGTGAAGTCACGGATGTTAAGTAACTCCAGACACCACGGATACCTGGAAGGGTGAAGTTCTGTGAACCCCGAGAATCTAACGGCGTCCAGCATCTGGCCGAAGGGATAAAAGGCAATGATTGACTGCGACGGACGATGATTATTTAGTTTAAAGGAGAATTACTCCACATAACTGTGGAGTAACGGCCCACACCAGTAAAGAGCTTATAGAACGATGTTAGTGATAAAAACCACGGTGATTAGACTAGATGTTGAACGAGAGATTATTTTCCCTGGCGGTTATCTTATTTCTTATTATTGACACTACATGAACAATAGTGTCTCCATTATCATGAACACAAAATATGAATATTTTTTTAAGCAAAAGACGATTAGGACGACAATACGACGGCTGCTGCCCAAAGAAGAAAAACGCAGAATATGGCAAAATTTTCAGAAAATACAGTTAAAAATTGTTGAGGCCATTATTATTTTATTAACTAAAATATTGTACAAATATCTCCTGCGTCATTTCCATTTGTCTCGAATCATATCATTGATTTCATACTTAACCAGTATTAAGAACATAAAAAATTAACAGAGAATAACATAATTGATTTATATTCACGATATGACATTCCTGTACGTTGTGACGTTAGCGATAAACTACAGTTAAAAGTGAGTTTACTATACATTATTATTCACACACTTCTTTCTTTTAACCTTTCTCTCTATTCTTTATACGAATGACTCCATTGACAAACCGTTGTAACAATTGTAACAATTAGTTCATTCATCTAGTATAGCATGCACAAATAATAATAATAATAATAATAATAATAATAATAATAATAATAATTATTATTATTATTATTATTATTATAAAGAATCCTTATTCTGGTTTCTCATTCAAAATCAAAGTCAGTAGTTCCACTACGTCTTACTTCTGATCCTTTCTTTCGATATTTCAGAAAGCGATTTTTGTAGACTTTTAACTTATAAAACGTATTAACGCGTGAAGGTTTACCAAAATTTCTTACGAGTTCATGTAACAAAGGATGTTATGTGCGTAGGATATTAGACGTCACGTTGGTCCTGTCAAGGATGATACATTGCTACAACACTGATATTTAGTAATTAATAAACTCTATAATGTATTTTGTAAACAGTTTCGTATACACATTGTTTTTTATCAATCAACCATACGTAAGCATGCAAAAAATTCACAGGAAAATGTACCAATAAAGAATAACCCTATTTCGAACTCTAAGAGTGATTAAAACATGCATCTGATGTAGAGTAAACTTGTGAACGTGTAACTTGCAATACAAAAAATTCATTTAAACAATAAGCAAAAGACTGCAGACTAGAAAACTCTAATAGAAAACTTATCACTCAATTATTGTAATTGTCACTGTCAATTGTCAATTAATTGGTGGTCAATTACGACAGGTTTATTACGGAAGAGCAACCGACCTGGATGGCCTAGGTAGCTAAGAGTGTGTACCGACTCAGCGTTTCGGCCCGAAGGGTCGCGGGATCGACTCCCGTCTTTGGGCATGGATGTTTGTCCGTATGTGTTCGTGTAGGGCCTCGCGTTCTACTGACCCTAGATCGGAGGAGGCCGCAAGGCATTGGAGTCTAGTGTATGGTCGAATATGAGTCCCATCGGGACATGAAGGGTAGCAGGCTGTGGGCTGGAAATAGCGCTGAAAAAACATTAGAGCATTTTGGATTGATTTATTGATTCCTAATTAATTAATACTAAATAGCACCGATTTGAAAAATTCAGAGAAAATAAAGAAATATGACCAATGACAATTATAATAAATTAAATGAAATAATTGCATCGCCAGGCATTCCGACGTCTGTGCCGCCTTCGTTGGTTCGGTGCGAGATTTCGTGGAAGGCGGCGCGGCGCGCGGCGTCTTGGCGTCAGCACGTGACTCTCCAGATCGATGCGTCGTCGCGGGCGTCGCCGTCGCCTCCCGTGCGGCCGCAAGGCGTCGCGCCGGTTTGATGAGGCGTCGCGGGCAATTCGAACAAGCGTTTCATTATGGCGCGCAAAATTTGGATTGGAATTTACAAACGATTAACTCGCCGGATTCGGAATTCGCCCCTCAAGTAGCGACGCGCTTAGTTCAATGCGGGTGGAGAGCTGGAAATTCGCTTTCCCGAGAATCGGGTGCAGGGGGAAGAGATGGGGGTGAAGGCAGAGTGTCCCTCCCAACCCCTCTGCGATTGTGAAGCTTGTCTATTGGGACGGTACCCGAAAGATGCACGAGAAAGCATTCTGTTTGAATCAATGGGTATAATAATAGTAACAAGGAAGACTTGTCATGCTACTCTGAAGGAAGTCTTCTGTTAGATTACAATGCAATTACGATGAGAACAGGTAGGCATTTTTTTTTGTGAAAGTTAAACAGGAACGGTTGTTTCGAAATTCAATTCTCCAAAATAATACGCTCTAAAAAGGAGTATAATTTATAAGTTCTGCTATGTTGATACATATTAATCAATTCTGAAGAAAAGAACACGACAAAATCTTTATATCCAAGGTCAGCCAAAACTTGGCTAAATGCTACATACGGAGATTTCAACGTAATATATAATTGCTGAATTTTCTCTGTGCTTCTTAAAAATGTTGAACATTGTGCAAACGACAACTATTTATTGCAACACAAAAAGGGCAAAAATTTCAGAAATTCTGAGGAAGATAGGTGTGATCCAGACTGCCAAAAGAACGAAATGGATGGCAGATGGAAACGATGTGATTTCCTTTGAACGTCTAGAGAACAAAAAGCGCCACAGGAGACTATCAACCGCAAGATGTATCGATGAAATCAGGTCTTCTTCACGAGGTATAAGCCTGAGTCCAATAGCTGATCAGTGTTGAAAAAGAGGGGAAGGCCTTCATCGAGCAATGGATCCAGAATCGCTTAATAAGATGACGGCGATGATATTGTAATTTTTATTTAAGATCAGGTAAATTAACTTGAAAACTTTTATTCAAGACCATGGTTCCGTGAGATATTTTTATGAATGTGATTCGGTAAGCAGATAATGAATACATATTTTAAAATGTATTGAAGACTTGTAAAATTCGATATCTGCAATGAACTGAAAACACCACTCTCAAACCTGTTTCTTATTTCACCAGAAGACTGTAAATCAACGCGTAAGCGAAGTCCTTGCTTCTTAAGCGCGTCCTAATACGTAGACGGTAGCAATCAATTTCCGGACGCCTTGAGAGGTTAACTCGTAATGTGGAGCCGTACTCGCAGAAAGCTGTCGATAGTTACGTTCTTCTCGTTCAAGTGCAATTCAAAGTACTGCTGTTAAGCTAGGAAATACTATGGGTTCATTTGACGACGAAAATTATGAAGTGATTGCCAAGACGTAAACACGATAATTCGTTTTCAAGCACCACCTTCCAGTCCGCACTAACGTGAGGATTTGCAATGTATCTGTGCGTGGGAAGGAAACTTCCAATTTGTTGCCACGTTCGTAGTATACGTTTACTGCTTCTGGAGATATTTGAATCAACACACAGAAATGAACGGAAAAATGAGAAATAAAGTCTTTATAAATCTCAACTACTGAATTATAATACAATCATTCCCTGAAACTGTCTTATGAACGGGTTGTTGAATAGTTTACAATATTGAATGAGTAACTGCGTTTTGTTATGAAACATGTAAGTTTTACATTTCTCTTACCAAGATATAACTTTTTCACATTTGTCTATTTCTTACATACAACCGACGAACTAAATTTTGAATATACTGTAAAATATATACATTACTTTGAATGAAAAACAGATTGATAATATTAGCAAGTGAAATCAGAACTATATCTCCCTAATGCCATAAAATTCATTCAATAATTTATATACTCGTGAAATTTCGAAAACGTATGCTATAGACACTTAAGCAATGTTTCTCCAGAATGTAAAACAGTAGGAATTGTATAGCAAGAAACTAATTAGAAATCAGAAATATATCAAATAATGAAAGTTAGTATTTTCTTGATAGTTTGTAAAATAAAAACACAACTGTCCTTAGAATTTTTTTTAAAAAAAATATGGTAAAAAATGACAATGCTTTGCATTTAAATTTCATTTAAAAAAACAGCATACTGAGATATCATTTAAAAATATAGTCAAAGAATCAAAACTTTCATTTCGAAGCATATACAGATGAAATTGTTAACAAATATTAGCAAAAAAGTTACAATCATTTCCCGAGTACATTTCCAATTTTTTCAAATATATACTAGATAAATATAGTTTAATTTTGGATCAATATTTTCTCACATAGATGTAGTAATATTAAGTAATTTAATAATTTTATTACTTCATTATCATTCATTTGCCGCATCTCCGTCAGAACTAAATATATGTTATGAGAAAAAGTAAGCATACAACGAATAACGAAAAAAAGGAACACGAATAACCGTATATTTCATTACCATGTAGACACATGATTACGAACAAGTAGAATTTCTATAATTTCACCCGGCGCCGCTTTTTCTGGAATCCTCAATTCAAATTACTGTCGCCCTCGTTCGTGCTGGGAAGGCCGTCATCAATGTTCATTGAGAGTGGAGAGAAAAGTTGGGAGCCGCAGCCCGCGGCGGAGGGCCGTGGCGGTGGGACGAGACGTGAGGCGATGGGACCAGCGCCTGCGCCGTCCGGAAGTGGCGGGCCCGCGGACAAGGCGGGGCGTGATCAGGCCGAGGAGGGAGCTGGAAAGGGCGGGGTGCGGCGAAGCGCGGCGCGGCGCGGCGGAGGCGAGGCTGCCAAGATGAGGAAGAAGCCAATCTAAATGTTAGCGACTGTTGAACTCTTGGTCCAAACTTTTGATTGGTGGTGTTATAAACATCCCTTATATCTATGGGCAGTGTTCTAAATTGTAAGGTTGTGTATAATTACTTGACTCGATGTTGTAAACTTCATAAAGCCTTCATTTAGCTAAGCCTAATGAAAGAGAGACAGAGACGGAGGAGGAACGCGAGTGAGACGGATGCAACTAGAGGCGAGGTCTGGGCGTGTGGGCCAGGCGCGCCAGAAAAGAAGTCGCAATGCAACACAAATTACTCCCCCTGCGACGGACGGGGGAGCACCGCGCCGGCGATGCTAGATTGGCTGAAATTGGATGCGAATTCATAACATTGTAAGGCGTCGCCTGAGAAACAATGTGATTCAATTTCCAAATCAAACCCGCAGATAGGAAACCTCCCCCTTATTATCTTCTGAGAAGGATCCTCGGAGAGAATGAGACTGCTTGTGTACGTGGAGAGCGTGCGAAGACGAAATTAAGGAAATCACGTAGAAGGAGCTCCTCGCTAAATTGATTACTTTGCTAGCGCCTTGTGATTTGGAATACATGAAATTTTAGTATGTGTACGTTCCCGTTACTTTAAAGACTTGTATTATGTATAGTGATATCTTGGGCAGCCTTTGATTTCTGAAATATCTAAAATAATTGTTACGGTAAAAAACATTAACTTTTTCTAATCAAATAACTTGAAAATGTCCTATTTATCTAGGAAAATTCATAACCTACAGAAAAAATTGTGACTCTGCTTTCATAAAATTCGTTGTTTGTTGTATTTATTTTATTTCGTAATTATTTAGCATCGTTGGTACGTACATCTTTTCAAGTATTTTTGCACATGCTCGTTTCATTTTATTATTTTCATCATCGTTAGTATTCCCGTTGTATCAGTCAGTGTCAACTCTTTCCGCTTGTTAATCATCACCCTCAGTAAGTTCTTCACCACATATCGTCAACCATTGAAATTTGGCTACCACCATATTTTCTCTTCCCACACTTTTCTCATCTATAATCCCTTTATGAAGTCGAGTTTTCTCTTCGTCAACTAATATTTCCTAATTTTCACTTTCTGCTGTTTAGGTGTCAACGTCTCCACAGCACTTTATTCCTTATCACCGTGTCCGTCCTTGTCTCGTCCACTTCGTCTTGTTCTCACTACGTTTCACTCCCCCTCCTTTCCCTCCATCCCGAGGGGTTGCTCCCGCCCACGCCGCCAACCTCCCCCACTCCGCCCAAGCCCGCCGCCTCCACTCCCCAGGAAAGCGCTTCGGGCGCAGCTTGTGTCGTGAGAGGGTGCCGCGTTTTTCCGCCCTCCTCCCCAATTCGTTAAGGACAGCGGAAGGAGAACTGCCACGCCACCCTCGCACCGCGCCTCCTTTCTCGCCCAGAATTCCGGTGATTGTGACTTTCAAATGTAAATGCGGGACTGAGGCACGAGGGGCTCCATGGGCGCTGCTGAAATAATAACACGGCGGGCGTCAAGCAGCAGGCAGCAGGCAAGCAGCCGCTCGACACAAGCACGCACCTCCGCTGCAAGTTTTCCCCGCTTTTGCCCGCAGCCAACTTTGGCCCCTCTCCTCTCCGCCACCCCGCCCGCTCGCATCTCGCCTCCGCCCCAGCCCCCGCCCCCACCTCCCAGGCTGCCCCGTGCAGACGCCGGCGGCGGTCCCGCAGAACCGCAATACGGCACCCGAAAGCCGTTCCTTGGACTCGCCGAGAAAAAGGCCGGCACGCGGAAGACGACGTCAAAGGAGAACACGAGGAATAGAATTTGGAGCGCTCCAGATTGCGACGCCATCGCGGCAGAACTTCAATTCTTATTCATCATTAAAAGCAGATTACGAGAGCAGAAAGCGTCGAGAGCGAGTCCGCGTGGGGAAACGAGCGCCGAGCAAAAGGAGACGAAATCGTAATCCCCGCCCTTTCGCAGACGCCTTCGCACCACATAACCGGCAACGGGCGTCTCCCCCCGCCCCCCGCCCGCGCCGCTCCTCGCCGGCGCCAACGGTGGCGCTGGCGCCTCGCAATTTCTCGCCAACTTCGAAACAGGCTCCGTCTGTTCCGAAGACCCAACACGATTAGTGCATTTCTTAGGAACAAAATGCGGCCCGCGACGCGTGGAATTCAATTGGAACCCGGCTGAATTTAGAAGATTGGGCCGGCTGCAGTGGTGCCTCGCCCGCACCCACGCCCTCGCTCCCGCCGCACCTTTCCTCGCGGCTGCTTGGCTCTGCCAGGCGCCTTCTCCTACGCGTCTCTGCGTCACCGCGGCCTCGCGTCTATGCGCCTCTACATCTCCGAGTCCACGTGCCTGCCCGCGCGACCACGTGACCACGCGCGAAGATCCTCGCGGCTGCATCCGGCGCTGAGGTTCGCGTGATTCCATTAGCTTCTACCTTAAATCGTACCAGAACTGCTGTTATTCCAACGGCTCTTAACATCAAGGTGCACTCCTTATTCTGTACTCCAATTGACCCAAAACTATTAATATCTTTTCGCTCTTTCATCTCTCTCCTCCACAGTAGTTCATATCTTACCGGATGTCATGTCCAAAAACCGTTATAAGCTCGCTCGTCGTTTAATACTGTTTTTATAACATTTCTCTGCTTAATATTATTATTGTCCAATGGTACTTGATATATATATATATATAAACATTATAAGTATTCTCGAAAATAAATTTTATGTTGATAATGTATCAATCCCCTTCAACCACCCACAACAAGTTTGTCAAAGTATTCACCGAGATGACAGAAACCCGTTTCGATTCGTTCGTGCATCTCGTGTCCCCACCTCCTCCCCCGCGGGGCCGGCCGCCATCGCGGCGTGCAGTTCGCTCGGGGCGGCGCGTGCGGGCGCCGACCTCTTCCTCTTGCTCGCCCTCTTCGCGAGCGCCGCTGCGGAGCTTCGCTTCGGCGGGGGCGTCCGGGGTTCGAATCGATGGGCCAGTGGCGCGGCCGACGCCTTGGCGAACGAGGCCCGCGCCGTGCGCACGCGCGCCTGGCCCGCCAAGCTGCGGCCGGCGCTATTGTTTACTTTCGGTGGCTCACAGTGGGCCGAAACCCCAACCTCTGTCGGGAGGGTCCTGGGGTTCGTGTCCCAACAGTGGCAGGATTTTCGATACTAACTTGACACTTCGGTCCAATTCAGCCGCTGTCTGAAGGAAAATTCAAACGGTTGGCTGCTCTGATCAATACTTTTCCGTGGGTTTCTCCGATCAATCCCAGGCGAATGGGGGAACAGCGCCGCAATAAAGTGGCCACAGACCGCGCACAATCTTCCCTTTCATTTATATATCCCATCTCCTCCTCTCACTTCCAAACTTACGTTTTCATGCACTATGCTACCTCAGATGTCGGGAGATTAGTCGCGAGCTTAGAGCTAGTCCTAACTGGGGCGGTCCCCTGCTGGTGGGAGATACCTGATGAGGGGAAAACTCAGGCCGTGCATCTCACCCTTCAGTGAAGGAAGATCACTCACTGAATGGCTTATCTATCGTGATATATGCAGTCTGAGAGACAAATTTCGTGGAGTTCTAGAATAATATTTTGGCTCTCAGACGGCATATCTTAAGAAGACGTCAAAGTCATCGAAAGCTGCTTGTCCTGTAAACACAAACGTTGGTAAAGGCAACACCTGTCTGCTGCATATTCATTTGTTTGTGCCAACCAACAGAATGTACAGCACACGTTAATGAAAAAAATTGAAGTAACATTTATGTTACTATTTACGTGTTAATAGTGACTGATTACTTTCAGTGTTTATTTTCACGGTAAGAGAAACCCATACCATAGTCGCTTTTAGAAATGATACTTTTATAGAGAAAGAATGAACACACGTTACAAAATTTCTAATTAAAAATTTAATTTCTTGCCCAGAAACATAAAAATGGAAAATTTTCTTTCAGGGATTCATTGTCGTCTTTTCATCTCCTCTGCTTCACATGATCTTCTTCAATTGTTTACATCAATTACATTATTTCACTACTTACATTAAACAATCATCTCGACTACCATTGTCAAATTGTTACGTTGAAATGTACGGTATATTTATAATGCTACCTATCGCAGAATTCACTTAAATCAGAAATTAAGGAGGAAATTAAACAAATAAACAAATCAAGTGTTCTGAACGATATCTGAATAAACCTTTCTACTAGTGCTATTTATTTCTATTAAAAGACTATTCGCTTTGACTCTGAGAAAACATTCAAATATATTTGAGAATATCTCACTAATGAATATTACTAAATACATTCACAAATAATACCATTTTGCAGCATATTTACAGTAAATTGCTCAAAATGTTTTTATTCGGCACCCTTTGAAGGCCCCAAGGAGCCCTTGGCGTGCGCTCAGTTTCGGCCCAGTGTGCGACGCGCAGGCACGCCGCGCCGCAGCCGCTTATGTGGTGGACCCCGCCGCCCCTGCCAGGCGCGCCCCCGCCCCTTGCCAATCGCTTCCTTCCCCGCGGCCTTCGCCTCCCGACCGACGTGTCCTCGCTGCGTCCTCCTCCACTGCGTTCTCCCCTCTTTCGCAACAGTCCCTCTCCGCCACCTCTCCTGCCAACGGGCGCACTGTCCACCTCAACGCCACTGCCCACCGCACCTTCACCTAGCGATCATTTGCTTCGCCTCTCAAATGCTTCGTTTGCAATAAAGCTGGTAACGAAGGGTAAAAATACGTGATTTCTTTATCATATCCGCCACTACTTCATAGTCAAGAATGTTCTCCAATATACTCTAGTTTTCTAATGCTTTTATCACGAAACCACGCCCGTTTCCACTCGCTTCTTACTTTCAAAGTGAACTTCTACTTCCCACTGTGTCGGCGATTTTTGGGTTTACATTAGTTCTTTCATTCGGCGTGGATTTCCCTTTCATATCTTATTTTCCAGTTTCCCGAGTTCCTGTGTTCTAGATACCATTGCCGCTTAACATACCACGCAACATTGTCACCAACGGCGGTTTCGTTTTCGTGTGACATTCTGCTCCCTCTCTCGCCGCCGCTGCCACCGCCGCCGCCGCCGTCGCCGCCGCCGCCGCCGCTACCACCAGCCCTTAGCTTCGTATCGCGTGCTGCTGTCGTGTGCACTCCCCTCCCCGTCCTTTCGCCTGTTGCCTATTTTCATCCAATTACCGCCGATCGTTAGGATATGACAGTAACTCGAGCCCCTATACAGTGTCAATCAAATTGGCGACGTGTGTTCGGGAAAGAACCTGTTCGCCAGAGAACACAGAAGCGAGTGTGTGCGCGGGCATGAAAACGTATTGAACGCTTCCAGCGGGCGGCAGATCACAGCGAGATCCATTCAGCGCGCGCGCATTGAATAAACTTCCAATTGGGAATCTGCTCTATTCTGGATGGCCGTACTCATTCGCGAGTAATGCTTGTAATGCTGGCAGGTCAAACGACGTATGTAGGTAGATGTACGAGTCAAATTTCTCAAAATGACGTCGACCAAAAATATTAGAAATAACATCGACCGAGATATTTATTTCATTATACGACTATATTTGCCTAATAGAATTCCGTTCAAATCAGAAGACGATTTTAAATTTTGTTTTATTTTGTCTGAAACACAATGTCAATCAGCCACTTAATCACCATTTCAGAGAACAAAATTTTATTTGGATTTCAATTGGTGTAGGTGTTGACGTTTCTCCGTGCTTAAAGGTTTATAGATCATTCTGTCATGACAAACGTAACTTGAGTAATTGATCTCGTTGACTGAATTTGCGACACTACATTGGGTAAGATTGAATGTTGTTGCCCAAATAAGCTATTCTACCGGACACACCGGCACAGAATTTATTTTCCAAAACCATTGTACCATCAATCATTTATTACTCATACGATAGGGTTTTAATTAATTGTTTTAATACTCAATAAAACTGAAACAATTCACTAGTAAATTCATGATTGAACTGTTGTGCGTCAAAAGTGAAACAACAGCTCGCATTGGATTTGTCGATGTGCAAGAACCAAACGGTAAATACAGGCGGTTTTACAAAGTCACGTAAATATAAAAAAATGTTTAGCCAGAATAATACAACATAACTGGTCATTTACTAATATACAATCTGGATTCTCCTCTCCTAATTGGAATAAAATGTACTCGTTTATCGAATATTGTCTAATTTTGTGTTTTTTCATACTAAAGCGACATGATATCGTACATACGACATGGACGCCACGTGTCATACACTACATTAACCCATAAAATGTTTCAATCCTGCATTAAAACTTTAATTGTTTGTTCACACTTTTTAATACAAAAGCTAAATAGTACAAAGCCAAGAAGTGTCTTAGTGATAACTGATATTTTCCCCATTTCACAACTATCTTTATTAATCCGATACAATTAATTTTACTGCTATATCTGATTTGCGACCATGGCTGTGAGATGCTGGCCAGATTCCCATATCGTATACTGCGAGAAATTCATACTTGACTTAAAATAAAACTTTCGAAACAAATAAAACAAATCCGAAGTTAAATCAATGTGAGCAAGAATAATATCCTGTGTAATATTCTAATTATTTGGTAAAAGTCTGAATTTTGTTACTAGGTTCTTCAGCCAGTCCACTAGGTATGGAATATGAATTATTACATGTTAAAAATATACTACAGACAGAGTAGTAGAATGGTTTACAATCAAATTATGAATTGTATGCACAGATACTTCATAAGCTGGTATCAAATGTATAGCTTAGAAATAGCTATGCCACGTATACAAAGAAACACTAAAAACGATCGAAGTAAATAATTAATAAAGAACATAATACGAGAATAACAAGGATAATAGAATTCAATAAATAGTATTCTGACCTTGGCTGTGCGAGGCTGGCTATCAGCTGGTTGCATGAATTTCGTGATGTTGAATGGTGATTCAAAGGACGCGGGCAAACGTGACGCCATGCTCCAACTTAATGCGAGCTCCGCACGAGCGCAGCACCGAACAGACCGCCTTAGCTCGGAACTCACGCGTACGGTGTTACCTGTCACAAAAATGACCACAGGCTTTTAAAGTAAAATTTCATTATAATGTTATAATTATAAACTTACATTAAATATAACACCAACAAAATAATACCTACTTTTTTGTAATTATTCTTTTTAGTTTTTTTATGAAAAGAAATAAATTATTGCACAAGAAATATTTGAAGATGTTGGAGAACTACCTTTTTAATTTATCTCTATGAACAAAAGTGGACGTATGTTGGCAGGTATGTTTGCCGCCCAACAACTTTCAAACCAATGAATGCTGCTCCCGATGTTTGCAAGAACACATTTGTTCATCCGAGAAAAGAAGATAGGGGAAGGGGTTCACAAACACAAAAATTTTCTGCTAATTTGGTAACACTTCGGAATTTACGTTACCGAAAACCCGAAAAGCTGGACATTGTCTATGGTCGGTGACACTATTGCCAATCGCAATAGGGGAGTGGAGTAGGGGAGAGCAGGTCATTGGGGCAGTGTGGAATATAACTGAGAAGTAATCCCAGCAACATCAGATTACTTTTGCTTTTGAAGTTTCTGTCAAAGAAAATGTTAACATATAAAGCGGAAAGTAATTATTATTATTATTATTATTATTATTATTATTATTATTATTATTATTATTATTGGCCAACAAAGATCCCATTAAGGTCAAGGACCTTTTGCAGCGAATGTTAAAATGAAGTAATGGGGTGATGATGAGGGGTGAAAGGACTAGGATGATGGGGAGGAGGTGGCAGATGCAGTGGTGGGTGGGGATCGTGGCATTTTTTAACCATCCAGCATTCGCCTTATAACCTAGGGAAACCACAAACTCCCTATCCCCCGTCAAGACGACCGGCCCGGGGATCGAACCCTGATTATCGAAGGTCAGCGCGCTACTCACTGAGCCACTTCTCTCCATAAAAAGTATTTAATACTCGTATTATGTAAATGGACATATGAAGAGATGTAATATAATCCAATTCTATAAAACCAAGGATTCTATTCGTTATTTCGTCTACGGTTTAAGAACTTACACCAAATCATACTATATATTTCGTACCACCAACCGAATAATCAAAGAAATTGAAAATTAATACCTTTTTAATCGTATGACGTACAGAATTTTTCATCTTGCAGCTTTAATGAGCTGAAAGTAAAGTGATTGACACGATTGATTCGATAGAGGTCGAGACTCAATGATTCAGTCAAGTTGTGAGACTTGAAAGACGCATATGAAACTCAATAATTACTTTTTAAATAAGTGTAGAGATAATTATTAGGCAAAAACTATCGTTAAAGTTTTTCGTTTACAACTTCAGTTGTTGCTCTGAGCCACCTCTGCCGGTATACGGACTGACAGACAGACGGCACCGGGATATAGGGCTTAGAGCATCAAATGATGTCACTGCAGTCCTAGGTAGAGTCAGGACGGCGGCACGATTTTCGATACTAGCTTGTCAGCTAGGTCCAATTCAATCGCTCTCTGGAGGAGAATTCTAGCGGCCGGCTGCTCTGACCTGCAGTGTTCCGGTTTCTCCTACCAATACCAGGCGAATACCCTAACAAACGGGCCACGAACCGCGCGTGATCTTTGCTATCTCTTCCTTGTCCTAACCCCACCCTCACACACACCTGGACTAACATGCACTTCACTTCTACAGATGCCAGGAGGCCGGTCGGGGGCTTAGAGTTTATCCCGGATGGGAGGTGCCCGGATGGGAGATAACTGGTTGTGGAAATCCCGCTATCCGATATCGTATTCGGATCTATCTCTATCTATCTCCGACTTATTTGATATCAGTATCTAATTATTCAATTTTTTTCTGATGAATAATACCTTTCCCTTGAAACCTTACAGTACTTTCTCCGTACTACATTAGTGCGTAATAGGCAATAAAGTAAAAATCGCTCGTTTGAATGAATATCGTTTTCTATCACTGATTAGTTATGTTTGCGCGAATATTCCAAATCCTGTGTACTGTCCTAAGTGAGAAATGTGAGATAAAGCATAAAGCCATTTATTTTTTTTATTTTTCATTTATCTTGGGCTCTCGTCACGCATTTCTTTTCTTTCTCACGCAGTTCACAATTGCGTTGATGTCAATCGGTGGCACGCAATCGATCGGGTTCCAGTTCAAATCCAGTTCCATGGCAACCGCACAACTACCGTATTGATTTATAGTAGATGAATGCCCTAAACGGAGGGGGTGAGGGGAGGTCTGACTGAATTGAATGGAGAACAAAAATATATGATTCGGAATATTGGTGGATGGATTCCACCGAATACGAACGCTGTATTAATGAAAACATTCCCAATATGGGAACGGAAATAAAATAGTGCCTCATTCGGTTGACCCCTGTCTTTTTATGCTTTACGGTGTAAAATGGAACGACCAATAACACTAATGACTGAAGAATTTGGTACTAATTACAATTTTGTTGTGACTATAATAGTTTTGTATGGGTTTAATCACTTTTTTCATTTATTGAATTTGCACGCCAAGGGAGAATGCCTCGAACAAATTTTGATGGAAGAATTCGAGCAATTAGAGCTACAAAGAGAAAAATAAATTGTGAGAGAGAGAGAGAGAGAGAGAGAGAGAGAGGTAGGAAGAGAGAGAGAGAGAGGTAGGAAGAGAGAGAGAGAGAGAGGTAGGAAGAGAGAGAGAGAGAGAGAGGTAGGAAGAGAGAGAGAGAGAGGTAGGAAGAGAGAGAGAGAGGAAGAGAGAGAGAGAGGAAGAGAGAAAGAGAGAGAGAGAGAGAGAGAGAGAGAGAGAAAGAGAGAGAGAGAGGTAGGAAGAGAGAGAGAGAGGTAGGAAGAGAGAGAGAGAGGTAGGAAGAGAGAGAGAGGTAGGAAGAGAGAGAGGGGTAGGAAGAGAAAGAGTTAGGAAGAGAGGATGGTAGGAAGAGAAAGGAATAGAGGGAAGTAAGAAGAAAAATGGCGGGTGGGATAAGAAAGAGATACAAAAGAGGGACAAACAGAGAGGTAGAAACAATGAGTGGAAAAAGAGCAAAAGGGAGAAAAAGAGGAGACAGAGCAGGGGAAGAGGGAGAAAAGGCAGTCAGGAAGGGCAAATGCGTGAAGAAAAGAGAAGGAAGAGAAATCAGGAAGAAATGAACAGAGAGTCAGTGGGAGAGACATCAAGGAAGAAAAAGATAGGACGGAAGAGAGAGATCAAGAGGAAGATAGAGTGATAAAAAAAGGAGTTTGAGTGAGGAATGGGGATAGAGAAGAAGAGAGCCAAGAAGAGAGGAGGAGGCGAGGTAGGGAGATATGAAAAGGAAAGGGAGAGGGAAATATTGCTTGCAAAGAAAAACTATTTCAAACGAGTTGCGAATTTTCAAATGAGCAGTTACTGAAATTTTATCGTTCCTACAAAATCCAGAATTTCGCATTAGCATTCGCATTAGCTACTAGTTTATTATTATTATTATTATTATTATTATTATTATTATTTGCGTATATATTTATTTTTTATTCATTTAATAAAAATCATTCGCACACGCATGTGCGTACGTATATACCGACGCATGCGCCAGCGAACTAACACGTACGGAGTCGTATGGCCTGGAATTCATACTGACGTTGCATTTTAACGAAATTAATCGTAGGCGTAATTAAACATCGTCGTATACATACGAATTTTGTCACGATGATTCTCTAGTCAAGTAAATCGTTATAGTTAATCAAAAGTATTATTGTAACGGAACATATATACCATATTTTGTGAAACATACGATAACTGGGCTTATTTGGGGAAACCTAGGTCACATCGAAGAAACGACGTAATTATTGAGATTCGCGATATATTCTCTCAGAGTTCAAAGCCCAATACTGAACAAATTTTGAACTTACAAATATTGAAAAAACAAAAATTTTAAGCGTGTGAAGAACAATTTATTAACGAGAGATAATAAACTCATTCATTAGCATAAAAATAAAACGTTTCTTCAGTGTATTGTAAGATCAAAGTTAGTTAACCCAGACACTTCTTAATTATGGACTACTAAGTACTAGGTTAGTAGAGCGCGTGCTTTTTTTCAAGAATTTTAATTTTTTAGGGAGTCGCGAAAGCTGCACTTTCTCCGTGTGCGTTTTCTTCGTACTTCTTTGATTTTGTTAGCTTGCCGTATATTTCCGTCAACACTTACAATGTATGGGGTTGTTTTATAAAATTCCACATGGTACGTTTTAGAATATAATTGTCACGTATTGTACATTGTACCATTGTATATATTTCACAAAATATTAGGTATCATTATTTTTAAAATTAACGCTTGATCGTCTTCGTATAAAAACACTTCAACGAAAAATGGTTGGCAATGATTTGTTGGTAACTGCCCGGAGTGCCTTTGCTACCTGCGGACCGGCTGCGTTCAGCCGCAGGGTTCCACCCCGCAGGGCCGGCCGCTGTACAGCCACGCACGCAAAAAGGGCGCGCGAAACGAGGGCAATTTGTCTGCGGCGCACGCACACGCGTGGCCTTAGAGCGGTGCGAGGGGGGAGCGAGGGGGGCGCCGCCGTTGCCACCGCAGCGCGCTGCGGCCTCGCACAGCTTTTTAACGCTCTTCTGAACAGAGTAATCGGGCTAATGTTGGAAGTTAAGGGTGCGGCTTTTGCGTGGCCGGCGCGCGTTGCGTCCGGGGGCTGTAAATCAGCCCGCGGAGGATCAGGTGGCGCGTCGCGACGCTTGCTACCTGCTCACCCCCTCCCCCTGCCGCAGAACGCCCTTGCTGCCTTCGCGGGACCCGCGGGGGCACGAGCTGGCTGAAGGCACGTCGGTGGCTGCGAATGCACCGGGCCTCTCGGGAAGGGAAGATTGGCAATATGCCCTTCAACAAGGTGGTGCTGTAGACGAAAGATAATAGCCTAGCACTCATACTGTACGCACGTAGTGACTCGCAGGATAGTTTGCACGACCACAGCTTTATATCGATGTGCTTGTGACGTTTGAGAGGTCAATTGAACCAGCGAGCAGAACTTTTCTACGCACATGCATGTTAATGCCGCTCAAATTGAGAGGGTTGTATTGACATATCAATCATAAGGAGTTTATAAAAGGGAGTGTTTTACTATTATTATTTCTCGTCATAAGTTCCAAGTACTTTCCAAACATTGGCATCTTTCGGAAACCGATTAAGAATACTTAACTTTTATTTACGAGCAGTTTGTAAAGTTATTGTAGATTAAACATAATTATCCAAATTGCAATGTTTCCGTAATGAATTCAGACTTCACCAGGTTATAGAAAATTACAATTTTCAGACAGAAGTGGTAAGTTTGCTATTGTTTACTGAAATAATGATACCCATAATAAACAAACATGTTCAATCGGATAACTACGTTTTAAATAGCTTACACCTTCCTCGATGTATTCTTCATTATCAATTTAAGGTCAAGATACACATCATTAAAGACCACTATTTTCTCTCCTCTTGTATTTCCGAACACTAAATGTATCTCAGCATCGAGCCTCCTCGAAAGTATGCATGGACCTTGAGGACAGTGAGGGTTGTGGGGAAAATTGCAGTTCTGTCCAAGCATAGTGAGATGAATGTGGAGACAGAATCGCGAAAACGAAAATTGAGAACAAAATAAAACAACGATTACGACGCAGGGTCGAGATCGACTACACCAGATATAATATAGATGAGAACTTGGTGTAAAACATAGATAAATATCACATTGGTAAGAACAACAAGAATTATGAGAGCCACCCAAAAATGACAAACTGTTAATACTGAAGTTACAAATTCAGAAAACCTCGTGAATCGAACAGCATCGTGGTTGTAATATTGATGACGGAGGTGATCATTGACGACAGCGGCAAAGAACCAATGCCATGGAAGCAATACCAAGGAAAATGTTGGAATGACCAAAAGCGGGGAACAGAATGAACACTTGTGTTAGCTGGGATGCATCACACAGGACCGCGATGTTATGGAGAGAAAATGGAGATAGTAAGAATGATGTTATGAGAAGATTCACAGTAGAAATTGTGAAAACTACGGTAAATGCCGATACAAAATTACCGAATATGGTTTATTGCGTTTCAAATAATTGGTGTTTTTGCTTTCCTTGCTGCATACACACATGCACAACACCGCACCTGTTGCAGTTCAATAACCGCCGCTGGCTAGTCTGTCAGAGATGGAGCAAACAAGCGAACAGGTTGCCGGCACATGCTGATTTACCTATTCTGACGATAACATTGATCATGGAAAGCTGCTAAAGCTTAAGGAGAAACCAAAAAAAGTACAAAATGATATTAAAATTATTCCAAGTTACGACAAGTAGGAGTATTAGAATATTAAGGAATTCTCTGATTTTTATCTTGAATTTAATTGTAAATATTGTATGTGTTTATGACGTTCTGAGACAAACAAATATATCATCATCATTATTATTATTATTATTATTATTATTATTATTATTATTATTATTATTATTATTATTATTATAAGAAGGAGAACCGGAAGAACCAAGAAACCGTAATTGCAAGAACATAAATCACCGGTTTGCTCTTTTAGCAAGAATCTGCGTTATTGTGAACATTCCTTCTTTTTACCTTAATTTGTTGCGTCACTTTCGCAACACGTACCCGAGTCCTTCTTGTGCATCACGCGCATAATCTGTGGAGTAATCTTCCGTTAGGTTTTTGTCGTGTTATGTCCTCACGCCGCAGTCAGCCCATGCCTTTTATCTTCAGCCACGAGCTCCGCCCAGTTAATAACCAGGTTTCACAGACCCGACCAGAAATCCATGATGTCTGGAGTTGCTTAACTTCCGTGACTTCACGAACCGTATGTAGGCAATACGCCTAACGACGCCGGCGCTGCATAGAGATGTGTAGAAAGCGCCAAGGACGTTTCAGATTGGAGTAGATACCTTACTATCTATTTGCATTTTTGCTAGAGAGGCCTTTCGACTGAATTGGAGACATTTTTGGTCCGTTGTATGGCTTGAAATAGATAATACACAGCCCTACCTCCCTACTATTGGCACTAAACTTGCGGGCACCTAAGGCACTGAAACCACGTCGCAATGAGTCTATGTGCTATTCATTACGCTTTAATTTTACTTCGGCGTGTAGTGCGCAGTATTCAAATGTTGAACTCAACTTTTTACCAAATTACTCGGATATGAGAGTGAAAAAGAATGGCCCAACCTTGTCTTCAATGACGGTATTCTAAAAAATGATAATTTTTGCGATTTAATTTTTTTAAATAACAGAGTTCAAGCACGTATACGATAGATCAGCGTGTGCATTGATTATATTGCAGCGAAAAAATACCAACCGCGTTTTGTACATTGCAAGAATAAGAAAATTACAAATTAATTACACATTTACAAAAAAATACTGTTTTTATACTAAAATAGAAAACGTACTAAGAAGAATGGATCTACTTAACGAACACGAATTCGAGATATATTAGTAATACATTTTTCGAGCATACACAAGATCAGACGATCACGCAATTTCCCACGATTATAGACTATGTTGCAGTGAGGATTGTGAAAGTTCTTGGGGCAGATCTCAATTGTAAACGGATGGCATCACAAGAACACCACGTGATACCACAAGAAAATTGTATTGCGAAGACGTTTAATAATAAATCAAATTTCTTAGGCAAGGCATTGCTCAATTGATGGCATAAGTAAAATAATTTTTTGATATATTTTTAATTGCAATCCATTTCATCATAACAATAGGCAAATATTTTGACAAACTTACACTGATAGGCCAAGAAACTGCACTCACAGTCCTCCTCAGATTTTTAAGTGAAAAATAATTATAAATAGCGTCCACTGTAAACATAACTCATTCATCAGTAACACAAGCCAAAACAAAGTTAAATTCAATCATATTAAGACAAGCCACACCCACAACATAACTTAGCTCTTTAACCCATGCATAATACATTTACATGTTTATAAGATAATTGCAGTTTAATAAATTTAACACAATTTCAAATTGTGTTAATAAGATTTAACTTTTCAGCTATTGTAGAAGTTTCATACATAGGTGTCCCATTTAACTCGACAAATCAAAATAACTCGAAAAATACATAACGTACAAAAAAATGTCTCAGACAAAATTAATACCTCCAAGGGGTACATCTGCCAGATCTAAAATCAAACGTTGCTCCTGTGGCTGGGGAGGGGGTCAAGTTTGAAATGTTAAATAGGAATCTCAATTTTTTATTGCAGTTTTGGATTTTCCTCTAAAAAATTAATAAGTTGTCTCCATTTTAAAAAATCTTATAGATGGCGCTGTAATATCAAAAATATGCTCTTTTGCAAATCTCGAGAAATTGCTCTTTGGATAGAAAATAAAGAAACACCTGCTGAATATTTTTTGAAAAAGTATCTAGTGAAAACAGTTAAGCTCCCACCCCCACTCCTAGGACGTAGGGTGGGTGGTGAATTTCAAGTCTTAAACGTGAACCCCTATTTCTTTGATTAAATAATTAGTTTTAACGCGTGGTTTTTTTTCATTTGTGATAGCGTTGAAATGTTTTTAACAAACTACTCATACCAGTACCCACAAACAACGACATGGACGTAGTAGAATTTTATTCCCTTCGGGGTGATTATTTTAGGTGAGTCCTCTCGCGTCTCACCACCAAGGTGAAAGTAAAAAAAAATTCAACGCTAACTAATCATTAATGAAAAGCACCTACACGTTATATGAAATTATCTAACGAAAAAATCGGTTTTTTTCTTT